>CM061226.1:13095762-13695762 GCA_030844895.1 Ambrosia x helenae | reverse complement strand
GCAATTCTCATGTGTGTTTGCTTTATGTTAATTGGTGTGTCTATGACTTGTCAAAATCATTAACCGCTGGGCGGCCTAGCTTTTCAATGAATAGTACTATGGTATACCCCCTTGAGACTCTGTTGAGAGAATCTTGGTCATTGTCTTGTTAATTCATTATTCAGTTGGTTAGTCATGTGTTAGTCATTATTCTCAGGTTTGGTTTTGAACGGATATTACGTATTACATAATTGCAAATAGTACCGCACATGAATTGCTAAACATTTTTTTTCCTACTATATTTATTCAAACAGGGTATGCTCACCAATACATTTTGTATTGACCAAATCGTTTTCGTACATGTTTCAGGTTGTTTTGAGACGCTTCTTTTAGGCTTTTGGATTTTATATTTCAGTCTTAACTACATTGTATTTTAGCTAGACTTGTCACTTTAGAATTATTGTATCCTGTAATTTCATTTCAATGTAATAAATTATTTAATCAATGTATTCAAATTTACACTTTAGTACCATGAGCTATTGAGCAATCGTCACTACGTGACACCTCGATGTTTCCACCATCGGTTGGGGTGTTACATTTAGTTAACTTTCGGTCAGTTGGTTTTCATATTTATAAACCGTAGTAAACGGTTTGGTTTACGGTTTATATCGAAAACCAACGGTATAAAACTGGTCCGGACCGTGAGAATTTATAATATTAAACTTTTTTTTATATAATTCATATATAATATATATATATATATATGTATAATTAGGCAAAACTATAATGGTTTTAAGCTTCAAGTCTATTTGTATTTGAGATTACATTACGCAGTTTTGTCATTTGACATGTTATGTGAACCAATTTCACCATGTGAGTGAGAGAGAAAGAGGGTAACATACCTGTCGATTTTGGGAGTCAGCAATTAGATGCTTTGTAAGGGTGTCGGATCGAAGCTGTCGTTGATTGTCAGCCACCTGCTCACGGGGGAGTGGGGATAGAAGTTTTGGTGGTTGTGGTGAAGTGGGAGACTAAAATGAAGGGAATGAGAGCCAAACAACTCTGAAATTAAGAACTATACATCAAAACGTTAAAATTGCAGAACTCGCTAAAGATGCCCTTTCAACAAATCTATTTGTTTGGGTTCATATAAGCTTTCATATAATGCAAAGAGGTCTTATAAAAAGAAGTGCAATCAATGCAGGTTAAGAAAGAAGCTATAACTAGTGATATGTTATAGATTAACTAATAACTTTCATAATTCATATACATATATAGGCTCTGCTCATTAAAGATCACCCAAACATCTCACAAATCAGGTTTGTCTCTTGTCTAGCCATTACCCAACATCCCCCTTCCCAAGTAAAGATGATAAAAACATGACCATCAACTCAAAAATTTAAATAGTTTACAGATTTATGTTAAAAAAGAACCAGTAATCTCGGTAACAGCAACATGTTTAAATATTTGAACTGGCACGAGCAGGAAGAGCATTCACAGGTCAGTAACTGGGAAAAAAATAGAGTCGAACAAAATCAAAGACCAGGAAAAAAGAAAAAAAAAAACAGATTCAAAATCAAAAGCGGTTAGTCAGTTTGAATAGAAAAATCAGAACTCTAACAAAACAAACCTAGTCGGATTCAAGTCTTGCACTTCATAAACAAGCCCTAATTCTTAAATCACCTCGATTCTTCATGGTCGTCACTATGATGTTCCACATATCGCCATGAATGGACTGAGGAGGGCGGAAACCTGGAAAAGGAGGACTAAATGGTGCCACAAGAAATATTGATCTTTAGATTTCAGCTTCAATCGGTTTCAATCAGATGGAGGCCAGAATAATGAAGATGGTGGCTATTCGAACCCTAGCTATTTGATCAGCAATTGTGTCGTTTGGGGTCGGGATGTGGTGCAAATGATTCTGGTTCACTGGGTGTATGTGTGTGTGCACGCGAGGTAGAGATAGAGAGAGGGGGATGAGTAGGCAGGAGGGTTTGATTTTGTTGGTGAAAAGGATAAGCGGGGAGTGAAAATTGAATAAGCGGGAATTGAAAATTTTAAGGGTATTTTCATAACTTCTTTTATTTTAGAATCGGTTTTGACTTTGACGCATTCCTGGTTAAAATGGTTTTGATTGACCTTCACTATTCTGGGCTTTGGTTCAAGAATATGTGAAACAGTTTTCTGGTTTATCAAAATTTGAAATCTAATGACACCATGTCGCGTTGAAGGTTTGTTACTGACAATTTTAAGTATGACCATTATCTAACTTTGGTCACACAATTTTCCCATCGCATTTGGTATCATTCCGCCACACAAAAATAAACAAAGTGATGATAGTGTGACAAATGTTTATGTAAAGCCCATGAAATTTGTAATTTTAAGTGTGGCTATTAGCCACATCTTCAAACAAAATAATATATGTGGCCATTTGCTTTAGGTTTTAGCCACATCATCAAACAAATATTGTGACCGTACATTGCATTGGGTCACACTTTTCTAATGTGACTACTAAATGTTACAATTTTGTCTTAAAGTGTAGCTAAAGAATAAAAAAACACATGTTCTTTGTCACATGAAACAAATATTGTGGTCATAGATCATGTTTGGCCACACTTTTTTAGTGTGACTGCTAAACGTGACAATTTTTTCTTAAAGTGTGGCTACAGGTCTCGAAAAGATGTGTTTTTTGTCACATGAAACATAAATTGTGGTCGTAGATCACATTTGGTCACACTTTTTTTTAGTATGGCTAGTAGATGTCATAGTTTTTTCTTAAAGTGTGGCTAAGGATTTTAAGTTGTTATACGATAGTCACACAAATACTTAAAATGTGTGACGAAAAATAGGCTAGAAGTTTTTCAAGTGTTAAAAATGACCTTTAGCCACATATTTAAGCAAAAGTGTGACAGGGTGGTTTTGGAAAAAGTGTGGCCGTAGCCCATTTTTCACGTAGTGCATAAATTCGGGTCAACCCGAACCCAACCCGTCTTTTTAAATGAGTCACAGATGTTGACGGATCATAAGCGTTTTTCTATAAAGACTTTGATAGTGAGTATGGTTGTGACAAGTAATAATATAAGAAAAAAATATAAATGCTATTTTTTCAAAATACTTAAACGAGTCGACAGACCAACCAGATTTTATACGGGTCAACCCGAACCACACTTGTTTGAATACGAATCAACCTGAACCCAACCCATTTTTTAAAAGGGTCGTATTTGTAGACCCAAAACCTGCCTTTTTGTGTCGAGTACGGTTCGTGCCAACATTTGTCGCATCTATTGGTACCATTAACATTTGTCGCATATTAGTGGCACAAAAATAAATGCCACCAAAGTGCATGGCAAACATTTATGGCATACCTAAAGTGTCACTAAAAATCAAAATTAGTGGCATGACATTTAAATGCCACTAAAAGTACGTGTTAAGCAAGTATGTCACACAAAAAGTGTCACTAAAAACCTTATTATTGTCACATACGCTAAATGCCATTAAAAATGTGTGTCACTAAATTAGTGGCACAAAAATAAATGCCACTAAAGTACGTATCAAACAATTATAGCATACTTAAAGTGTCACTAAAAATCAAAATTAGTGGCATAACATTTAAATGCCACTAAAAGTACGTGTTAAGCAAGTATGGCACACAAAAAGTGTCACTAAAAACCTTATTAGTGTCACATACCCTAAATGCCATTAAAAATATGTGTCACTAAATGGCATTTTTTTTTGTAGTGATTGGGTTATATATTAAAAAATAACTAGTATTATACCCCGTGCGCGTTGCGGCGCGCTAAACCGAATAATTCTCAGTTTAATAACTCATGTTCTCTTTGTTTAGATGATGTCAAATAATGCGTTGTTGATATATCCTATATCTTATGATGGAAAAGAGATTTATTCGGTGCGGATGTGCCTAATGGTATTCCTATTGTGCTGCTTGTAGAGTCATGTAGGGCATGATACATGAGCTTGCTAGTAGGAAATTATTTTGATAACAAAGCATTAAGCATATAGTATATAACTACATGTCTATATGTACAAACACAGTAGAACCCTCACTCGGACCAAGATAGCCCTAAATGCAAACTGATTCAGTTTATGTGGATGAGCAACAATCACTATGTGCAGATTACTGTAAGGAAACACAAGTATTAAAATAAATAACCTGTTTCGGCTTAACTTAATTCATTCTGGAAGGTTAAAAATTCAATATTTCAATAACAAATGATTTGAAAAACTATGAAAAAGTTAAAAAAATCAATATTTTAAACATCAATATGTTAAATTTGGTACAAAGAAAATATGATTGAAAATAAAAAACATGAAAAACTTCCAGGCTAAAATCCGTAAAAACAAAATTACCTGTCGAAATTGTCAAAAATAAAACTAAGAAATCATCATAGTTCAATTTTTAAAAAAAAAATCAAAATTACATGTCCAGAAAATGTTGATCAATTAAAGTTGGTTAACTCATCAAATCATCACTTTGAGTTCGTTTTAGCAAAATTAAAAAAAATTCACCAAAAATCAATGGTTTTTTTTTTTTTTTTTTTTTTTTTTTTTTTTTTTTTTTTTTTTTTTGCAGGTAAACCTTTTGTTAAATTTGGTTCATACGGGAAGATGAATGGAAACAAAATAAAATGATTGGAAAACAACAATTTGATTAACCTACTTTTGTTCAAATTGGTTCAAAGACAAGATGATTTAAAATTAAAGCTATTAAAAACTTCCAGACTAAAATCTTCAAAAATTAATAATCTACACAAACAGTAACATGCCTTTCAACCACCATATTAATATCAACATGTAAAAACAAACTAATTGAGCCTAAAATACCTAAAAGAAACACCAACTATCATCATAATCTGGAGTATTATCCCAATTAAAACCCTAAATAACGAATTAAAACTAAAAATAAACAACAAAAACAGAAGGAGAGAGGATAGATACCACAACGAGCAGGAGCAGAACGAAAATGCGGAGAACGTGCAAGAGCAGAACCCTTCAATCACGAAATTTGACAACACCCTGCAGTTTCCCACAAAATGAAAATTAAAATTAAAAGAATCAAGAAATGAAAAGGGGTTGTGAAAAAGATTACAAAAAATCACAAATGCAAGTTATAAAACTGAGCCAGTCAAACCCTAAAAACACCTACAGTTATGCAAGTTATAAAACAAGTTATAAATGAACAAACCGAAACAGATCATTAGTTTCCAACCCGAGAAAGCTCAAGGAACGAAAAAGGTTTATGGAAAAACGTTAATCGATTGATCCAATCTCATAGCTCAATCAACCGAAACAGTAATCGATTGATCCTCTCTCACAGCTTCCTCGCCTCCACCTACAGTTATGAAGTCGTTTAATTTCTTCATAGCTTCCTCGCCTCCACATACAGGTTTGATTAGGATGATAGAGGGGTTTGATTATGATGAGAGAGAGGTTTGAACGAGCAGAATTTTAGGTGAGGGGGTTTGATTTGAGGGAGAGAGAGGGGGGGTTGATTTGAGAGAGGGAAGGCTTATGAAAAAACGGGGAGTGAAATGTTTTGAGATTTTAGATGACAGAAACCATGACACGCGATTTCAAAACTGTAATGTTTTTTTTATTTTATGACGGTAAATTATTGACACGCATAAAAAAACGTCAAGAAATTATCATTTTTTTTCCAAAGATGACATTTTTTTATGACATGCACTTTTGCATGTCATAAAATGTGGTATGTCATAAAAAAAAGTGTTAAGAAAGACCCTTTTTCTAGTAGTGTTTACTGCGTAAACCTCCGAACCAAAGACTTTACTCTCTACTTTAACATTTTAGAAACCCCTTCTTATTCTCATGCCGGATGGTGGTCACAGAGACATTCCCTCTCCCCTGTGACAAGTCTAACGGTGTTCTATTTTGCATTTTCATCAAGATCTAAGCTTAATAACTAGTCTCATTACACCTTTGATTAATCCCGTCATTCTGAACCAGTAGGAGGTAACTTTTTTCCTCTTCATAGTGCAACCGGTGAAGTTTCAACTAACACCCTGAGCCAGCCTGTACTGATTACCCATCCCATTTGAATTAGGGATCTCCTCAGGTGAAACCCCACATATGATAAATATGGAACCTTCAACATCCACATAACCTCCGCTTTAGCTTCTCCTTGTTTCACCAACTAAGATAGGATTCATTGAAAAAAAAAACCTCAATTACTTTTATCATTATTTATGCATAAGAAAAAGAAATAAAAATTATTTAGGAAACAAACTTCAACTAGTTTTATACCCGCCGCGCGTTGCCGCGGCGAGGGCGACCAGATACTCATATTTTGTTCACCTCGCATTGCGAAGGCGCGCGGCGGGTTGAACGATGCGGTGACACACGAAGTGTAAAACACCATTCGTAAGAGACAATGTGCTGCATATAATGGATTCCGGTGTATTCCTTTCAAACATCTGTAAGAAATACAAAAATGGAATGAACATAACTGCCAAGTATCAAGATGTTGCTGTTTGTGAGGAAAGAGATATGATGTCAAATAATAAATAACATATCAGTTTAAATTTCTAAAGCCATTTAATTGGCCTTACTTGGTCTAGAAGGCTATAGGCAATAAGCTAAGTCTTCATATTTCATGACCTCCTTGCTTTCACCCATCAGAGACATTCATGAGGCGAAGCAAACACAGGAGCCTAAAAAGTGTGGAAAAACCATAATGAAAATTGCTATAAAGCTGCTGGAGCTGTAGAAGCAAAGGAAGGTCAAACCAAATGAACCTACACAAACATGAAACGACATAATAAAATGAGGAGAAAGCCCGTAGATTGGGACGTTAAGTAATCATGCAACCAACAATGGTAATGTATATCAGCTGTTTCTACTTCCATATACTTTCGTGGCCTGCTAGACTTCGTTGCCCATGTTGTAGCAAGTCTTCAGCCTACAATTGAGGCCTATTTGTCAATTTCTCTATTTGCACGATTTAAATGTTAACAAAGTTTGTTTGATATAGAACAAAAAAGGTGAGTTGCAGCATATGCACATGCTCCTACTCCATGCAATAATAATATTGATGGACTCTAGTGCTAGTAGGGCTGTAAACAAACCAAACGTTCGGTGAACCGTTCGTAAACCGTTCGGCGGGAAGTTCGTTTGTGTCCGTTTGTTTAATAAATGAACGAACACGAACAAAAAATTCCGTTTGATTAACTAAACAAACAAACACGAACAAATGTCTCGTTCGTTCGATTGTGTTCGTGAACGTTCGGCAATGTGTTTGTTTATGTTCGTTTATTTATACCCGTTCATGTATGTTTGTTTATGTTCGATCACTAGTTAAAACTTAGGATAATTATGATCTTTTGAATTAGGAATATCATGTATTCATGCCTATGCCTAAGTAATTTTAGATAATTATGTCTAAGTTAGTACAATTTGACTTATCGACATCGTTTAGTAGATGCACTTTGTCTAACCGTTAATATTAACAATGTTTTTTTAGTTAGTTGCATATTAAATGTTTCTTTTTGTTTGTTTGTGTTTAAGACACGTGTTCACGAACAGTTCGCAAACAACATAATTTCTTAACAAACAAACACAAACATATAATTATGTTCACATGTCTATGCCTAAGTAATTTTAGATAATTATGTCTAAGTTAGTACAGTTTGACTTATCGACATCGTTTAGTAGATGTACTTTGTCTAACGGTTAATATTAACAATGTTTTTTTAGTTAGTTGCATATTAAATGTTTCTTTTTGTTTGTTTGTGTTTAAGACACGTGTTCACAAACAGTTCGCAAACAACTTAATTTTGTTTGTGTTTAAGACACGTGTTCACGAACAGTTCGCAAACAACTTAATTTCTTAACAAACAAACACAAACATAGAATTATGTTCGTTAGTGTGTTCGTGAACGGTTCGTTTGTCCAAGAAACCTTAACAAACAAACACGAACAAACATATAATTTCTTACAAACAAACATATAATTATGTTTGTCCAAGAAACCTTAACAAACAAACAACATAATTTCTTAACAAACAAACACAAACATATAATTATGTTCACATGTCTATGCCTAAGTAATTTTAGATAATTATGTCTAAGTTAGTACAGTTTGACTTATCGACATCGTTTAGTAGATGTACTTTGTCTAACGGTTAATATTAACAATGTTTTTTAGTTAGTTGCATATTAAATGTTTCTTTTTGTTTGTTTGTGTTTAAGACACGTGTTCACAAACAGTTCGCAAACAACTTAATTTCTTAACAAACAAACACAAACATAGAATTATGTTCGTTAGTGTGTTCGTGAACGGTTCGTTTGTCCAAGAAACCTTAACAAACAAACACGAACAAAGCCTTGTTCGTGTTCGTTTGGTTCGTTTACAGCCCTAAGTGCTAGTGTAGGAACAACGAAGCCGTAGCTGGTACCCTACAAAGGACGAATGTTGCTCCACTGAGAGAATGACTTAGTCCATGTAAATATGCCCACGCTTTAAACCATGATAAAGTAAAATGCATATTGTATTATCTATTAAATCAAGTGAACCGACCTATAACTCTTTAGCAAGAGCAACAATTTCAGCCGGACCTGCATTACATTCCAACAAAGATAACAAAATGGTCAATAAAGCCGTTTGTAACATACATACACAATTTAATCTACTTTGAAACATGTAGTTTGATGTTTTGATGGTTATGATGATCTAAAAAATTAAGTGGGCTTAATGACCAACAATGCATAAAGACTCAGGCGCGCAATGATAGGTCAACCGGTTGCGCTGCCATAGCGCCATCACAGTCGACATTTGCATTGGACACGCAATCATCATAGCCAAATAGCCACAAACGCAATCGCCAACGGGAAAAGTACTTTCCGATAGGCGCGGGTGAAAGTAATCAATAAGAGGTATCACAAATTACAGGAAGTTAATGACCACGAACGGGTGTCCTCTCATGACACCCAATGCAGCCGCAAAGCTGCGCGAACAGCCATCGTCTCAGAAGTATCAAGTATTCCAATGAACTATCTATCTTTGGTGGATATTTTACTGATCTAAAAGAATCAAAATAATAATTATTTTAAAACCTTGCTACACTAATTTACATGACTCGAATTCATCCTCACATATGTTCGAGGTTCAGTTTTTCTAAAGTAGACTTACATACGATGGTTTTATAGCCGGAGATCTACTGGTAACTTATTACACACGTAGGTATGTATATAATTAGAAGAAAAAAAATGACAAAACACATTTTTCTTTGTGGACTTTAGAATACATATGGTGAGCTACAACAATGGTTAAAGAGGTAGAGCCTAATACAGCAATCAGGTCCAAAGAAGCAAAAATCATGGTTCCTTAGTCCTGTAAGTATACCAGCAATAACAGTTTAAAGGAAAAGGCCCTTACTACAACAATGACACAAAGACCCTCATTTAACTTCAAGAACCAACTTTAGATGTTAAGCTACTTTCACCAAGATTCAGCAAAAGCAAGACAAAGAGAAATAAAGAAAACAACCATCACAAAGAGCTTCAACTCTTGGTTTGTAAAGAAAAGCAAAAGGACGTGGCTCAGAGTTAACAAAAAAACATGGTCGCAAGGCAGGTTGCAGGTCTAAACCCACCATCCAACTTCCTTGCACCAGCATTTTCATCTGTAGTTGGAAATTATTTGTAACTCATCATAGCCAATACCAGCGCCATCATCTAAATCAAGCAAAACATCACATATCACCTCAAAAATGAAGGGTTTACAGTCGGAGCAAACAACAGCCGAAATACCACCACCGCCGCCATCCAAGAGAGCAATCGAGTCGACCAAGGGCAGATCCCCCACCTAATTACCTTCGTTGAAGACAACGATTTAGCCAAAACGGGGTCTGAAACGTCGCTAGAGTGCTGAAACGTCGCCTCTGTACAGAACACCTAAAGACTATCGCCGGAGGCAACAGGGTGGAGGGAGGCGACAACGGCGGTGAAGATGGGGGTCAAAGGATTAACGACACGCAAAGAGGAGCCGTACACCCCAAAACTGCACGCAGTAAGGAGTGGTTTAACGACCTGTACGGCGCTTTAACAACTTGTATTTAGCGAAACAGTGTTTGTCCCTCACAACAAAAGTTACATCTTAATATTATTTATAATTATAATGTTACAAGCGTCACTAAATTCACTACAACAAAAAACATTAATTAAACTAGTGTTTTTCCTCACCGTGCGTTACAGCGGCGTCATACGTGACGTCGTATGATAGAGGCTACAATCGAGCTAAATTTACATGAAATTCGTACCGTCAAATTGAAGCGTATTACATTTGATCCGACATATAAGAAATTCATTTGCATTTTTTCAAACCACGACATCGACCATGAACAACATCGCAAGCATGTGCCATCATATGATATCCTCCAATATGTTCCATCAAATGTTAACTATATGTATAATGTGTCCTAAAAAGGAACATTCTCTTGAGCCACGCATTCCAAGCCATTTCCATCCAAATCTATACACTTGAACCTGAAAAGAATATGCAAGTAATAATTTTATCTATGTTAAGCTCATTTTGCAAATATAAAATACTATTATATGCCTGCCATTCGGACATTTGTTGCAGTTTATGATCCTACCTTCTTTTCTGTCACTACTTATAGTAGCTGTAACATTCAGATGACCAGCTTGGTTTACAGGCTAATCAATAGATTGCATAGTTGGATACACGTCTATGTGATTCTTGTGTGTCTAATAGTAAACATTGATGAGTGGCATGAGGCTGCAAAAATTTCCAAATTAACCTCTTTGTATGAAACTTTATGCGTGTGTGTAACATGGAACACATCTAGGCGTACCGAAATTTATAAATTCAATATGGGGTATTAGGATTGAGCACATAGCTGAACATTTATCTATCCATAAAAATAAAACGATCTTGAAAAGAAGTTTAAATAACTTACTTGTCATGGGAAGTATAACAATAGCGCATACTGAAATAAATAAAAGGTAAAATATGTAAGAAACCTTTAGGATAATCTTAATCACAACAAAAAAAAAACATCTTACTGTCCCTTTCTTGTGTTTGTGACTGATTCAAGGTGCCAAATCGTCTGGCACGACGCCCAGTCCGCATCCTGGAGCGCGCAATACAAGTTTGATACGTAGGCTGACGATGTGAGGTTACTAACGAAGGAAAAGGGCGGTTAGACGAAGAAGCTACATCAGCGTCCGACACATCACAATGCCTACATGTCGCATGCAGCTGCTAACAAAACGTGCAGAAGTCGATTTGAGCAGATAGTGTGGTCCGAAAAAATAAGACTGCGTATATGCTTGAAGCACCATGCATGAACTAAACACTAAGGACACGTAAACATGATTGGTTAGAAATGAAATTTCATTGCAAGTACACCATTTTGCAAAAAACTTAAAATGAACATCAATTTGATATTTGTACACATGAAATTGATCAATCTCTACACAAACAAAAAAGCATCCAACACAATTTCAAACACAATTGACAAAGTTAAATCATGTGCTGTAACACCCCAACCGATGGCGGAATCATCGAGGTGTCACGTAGTGATGATTGTTCAAAAGCACATGGTACTAAAATGTAAATATATTATTGAATAATTTAAATTGTCTTACATAGATGAAATGGGAAAAATACAAAAGTCTGAACGAAACATGAAATTTGAAATAACTTATTAAAAGCAAGCACTAGAATCCAATGTTATAATACTAAGATCAAACTGCACCTGAAACATGTACAAAATAAGTTTTGTCAACATAAGAATGTTGGTGAGCATTCCTAGTTTTAATACTTATAGTAAGTTGGAAAAATGGTATACAATTCAAGTGCAAAGCTACAGTGCAATTATGTAAACTATGTATCATACAAATGAGTGAAATCAATCATGTGACTGTATAATGTACTAAATGAACGGCGGTGTACTTATCCAATAAATGGATAATAACTTAACAATGACCATGGATTCTCCGATGAAAAAGGGGGAGAATCAACCTAGGCGGGTTGTCAATCCAATAGCGCTATCCAATGTTAAGGTCGGCTTGTACAATGTTAATGATTTCACTAAGTACAAATGTATTCTACATGTAATGTCTAAGCATAAAGCACGTTTGTAAGCAAATGCACATAGTACTAGAATTGTATTGTAAAAATGTGAACTTGTATTTGTAATTTGTATAAGTGTACATGTAACACCCCAAAAGTGAATAAAGACAAAAAGGGGATAGGAAATACTCACATTCACTAAGTTTGCTAAGCGGCGAGTGAAAGCAAGGTGAATCCCGAAGGCTCAACCTAAAGTTATGGTATAAAGTAAGTGTTTATACTTAAAAGAGTCTAGGGTTCCTAATCTAAAGCATCTATGATGTTAAGTCTAGATTTTGGGGTTTTTAAGTTTGGTAACGAAAATGTAACGCGTTGAGTCGAATAAATAGTTTATATGTGTCGCGAGATAGAAAACCTATGAAAAACTTCACGTACATAACTTAGGTTAATATTACAAAATTATTTACCAAGTTATATGGCATAAGTAACGATGTTGAAAATAAGTTGGATAATCTTAAACTATAATTATTTATATTTGTTTTATTAAATATAAACATTTATATTGATCGATAAATGAGATGATAAAATAAGAAGTAACTTGAGTTCATAAAGATGATATTTTCTAAGTTTATAAAATAATAAAATTTAACTCAGAAAATATTTGTAATTTATATAAAAGTATTAATTTAATTTGTATTATCAAAGATGACATAAAGTTGGAATAAAATGTAAAATGGTTTCAAAAATAGAGTTTTCTATGAAAACTTCATATTCTGACCCTAAAGGTCTCAAAATCATTTTTATAAAAGTTTTGGTGAATAAAATCTATTTAATATAAATTTCCTTGTTTCAAAACTAGTTTAATGGACAAAAATGAGTTAAAATATAAAAATGGTTTTATAAATGTAATCTCCTTTGAAGACTTATTCCTCTGACTTAAAAAGTATTGGAATAATTTTTATAGAACTTTTCTTGATAAAAATCTATTTAATATGAATATTATTTGTTTAAAACTAATTTAACAAAAGAAATCGGGATAACCTATGAAATCGTACCAAAACAGAAGAAAAACGACATGATAATTATTCTAACATAATAAGATGCATTCCTGTAAATTTTCATGTTAAAATACGGTATATATGAATTTATATGGATTAAACATGATTAAAGCATATTAAAAATGATAAAAAAAATACTAAACGGTTTCGAAAAATTCTGGAACTGTTTCTAAAACTCCTAGTTAGTCATATGAACAAGTCTACAAAGTTTCATAATTTTTAGATCAGTAACAAGCGAGTTATGCATTTTTAAAGTTCTACAAATTTTTAAATATAAAATCCCCAAAATTCCTAGAACACCTTAACCTTAGAATTTGCAATAGGAACCCTTAGAGACTATGTTTGATACAAAAAAAAATAGAGGGCTTTTAAACTACTGATATAAATGAAAGATTATGCAAAAGTAATTGGAAAAACTCACGATTTTGCTAGCTCAAATTGAATAAAGAAAACCGAAATAAAACCCAAAGAATAAGCTTCTAATTCATCAAGATTGCGAGATGATAATTGGGGATTCTTGTGCAGAAATGATAGACCATATGAGAGGAATGTGTGTGTGGATTTAATTGAGCTCTAACAACCTATATATACGAATTTGAAAATGGGTTTTGGGAAAGTCTTTAATAACGATTTTGACTGATCAATTAGCCATTAAAAACGCGTTAATGGGTCAAATCCTTTGAGAAGGAAAGTGCAGGGATCACAGGCGCAATAAGTTCGGGTCTTAATTGAAACGGGCGCGTCAATTCAAATGTGGAAGCATCAATTGACTTTTGTTTGACTTTGGATCTTTGACTGGTTAATTAAGGAAGGTTTAATACTAAATGGTTCAGGATATTATCACCAAAAGACATTGTGGCACAGTTGGTTTGTGTGATTTTGTTAAGTCTTTAGACCGAAGTGAACGCAGGTTCGAGTCCCGATCCACACAAACATTATTTTTTACGTATACCATATTAATATATATTCATATTATGACTATAGAAGGTTAAAAAAAACGCTACGAAATATATTTTTTTTAAACACTCAAAACGTCGTGAATCCAACGACTTCTTTAAATAATCATTAGTTTATGGTGTTTAAAGTATATTTTGTTTAAAACAAACACATTTTTTTTATTAATTAAAAATTTGGGAAAAAAATACGCGATGTTACAGTCTCCCCTACTTTTGGAAACTTCATCCCGAAGTTATTAAAAACATAGGGTTGAGGGTGATTGGGTAGAAATTAGGGCAACTGTGGTTTGGAAAATTTGTGTTAAGACATGACATGAATTTATAGGTAATAGAATAATCGATTTTGAATAATTTGGATAAGAGGTTTGATATGTGTGAGTTTCGTCTGGAATAGCAAGGAGAATGAGAATCTAGCAAAATACTAAACTTTAAGTTTTTGGAATCCTAAAAGAAATGCATGAGTTGATTTGACAAATTTTGAAATAGGTGTTTAAAGCGAATATCTTTGACGTTTGACCCGAGGTTAGGAACTTGAGAGTGTAAATGAGAAAGGTTTTGGGAATGTGTAACTGGTGAAGGGCAGAGGTACTAATGAAGCAGTCTCCCCTACTTTAGAATGGTTTCTGACCGAACATTATTAAGGACATGCAACAGGATTTCGACTAAAAAAGAGTGTAAGAGTATACAAAGTTTAAGGTTTTCTGTAGAGGTGGTTAACAAGGAAGGCTCCAACAAAACTAATTGAAGCTTATGTAAAATGTTCTTTATCAAAAATGCTAGCTATTAGTCAACGATCTAATAAAGAGATAGTAATGGGTAGGTTCTTGGTCAGACTCCTAGTCCATTCCCGCAGTATCGCTCGTGCTTATATATAGGGTGTACCGCAGCTAACCCACCACACTACTGATACTTTGGACTCGTACTGATTGTCTACCAATAGCCTAAGTAGAATCACACACCACCCCCATGTACCTGTAAATCCATGATTGCGTTCTGAACCGTAATCATCGATTTACCTTACACTAGGGTGTTATGCTCTTCCATAACACTAACATAAGTAATACAAGAAACAATGCGTGCAACCAAAATGTGTTAAGTAGTAGATACTGCTCAAGTATAAGATGCTGATGCGCGGTTGCACGCATCATATTTATTTGCCAGTTTTGTATATTTTTGAGTCGTTTAGATAATATTTTTATTAGTTTTAGGTCTGTACTCTATTATTTTAGTATTGTATATATTTTATTACTTTTTGGTTGTTTTTACTATTAATTTGTTTATTTTAGATTTTTGGTAGGTGATCGCATGGAGCGGGGCTAAAACAGTACAAATTATATTCGAGACCCGAACACCCAAGTCTAAAGCACGAAGTTATAATACTATATATAATAATAGTGTACTAATAATAATAATAATAATAATAATAATAATAATAATAATAATAAAGATATAAAAAAACAATTAAATCGTGATGTCTGACCTTGAGCCAAAGGCCCATGGCCCAAAGTTGATTATGGAAAAAAGATACATATTATAGCGGCAACAATATTATACGAGAGGGGACATCTTTGAGAAGAGGAGTCGCAGATCAAGAACACAAGAAGATTGAAGACAAGAAGAGGATCCAACTTTTGAAGACTCAAGCTTTATGGTCATGAGTGGCTAATCCCTTTGTATTACACTGGGGATGTAGGCTTTTGATATCTAGGGTTAAAACATATTGGGTATTGTTCTTAAACCTTTGTTTATGTTTTTGCGTGTTTGAATTAAATGTGTTGAATTGTGATTAATCTTATGCTAAACTCATTCTAGTTAATTGATCTTGTGCCGATTTCTAATGAGATGAGCATGATTCCGTGCTTTAACATAACCATAGGATTGTATGTTCTAGGTAATGAAGTATAGTTTAATCTATCTTTGATATTGATAAAACTTGATACCTAAGCCTATTGAACAATCACTCCGTTAACACCAATCGCATTATTATTGTTTACCCAATTGTTGAAACCCTAGTGTTCAATTGTTGAATCCCTAGTGTAATCTTTTTAATCCAATTGTTTACAATATCATTTTTATTTATAATTTCAATTAATTCTTAGTATCATAAACAACAACTTAAAATCAAAAATCTTAAATGAACAAAATGCAATCTTCATAATTAATTTAGCATCTTCATAAGCACCGCTGTTTAATCAACTAAATAATATTCACTAACCACACGCTCCTTGGATTGATACCCTATTTACCCTATCTACCTAGGTTAATTAGGTTTTGTATGACCCGTGACGACCGAGGTCATCAAATGGCGCTGTTGCCGGGGAGCTAGTGCGCTTAGTGTTTAGTTTTTAGTTGATTATTGTGATTAACTGTTTAATTTGTCTTTGTTACTTCTTTTTGTTCGTTTTTACGCGTGGTGTGTGAAGTGTGCAGGTGACAGATAATGCATGCATGCCACTTGTGTAAAATCTGAAGATTGGGAATTTAGCAAGACTTGATCGTCATCATCAAAATGTATTGGGAAGATGATGATAATACTTGTCCTTGTTGTGGGAGCCCATATCATTTGTGGCGAGATTGTCCAGTGGCCCGTAGGAAAATGGAAGCATTTAAAGAACGAGAAGATCGTATTATTTTTGGGCTCGAAAAACCTGGAGGTTCACATTTATCTTCTTCACCATCATGCAAAACCAAAACAATTTATCGAGAAGGTAACAACCGGCGACCACCCCTTCCACCAACTCTCATTAACCAAAACCGTGCCAATACTCCACCACATCCACAAAACCAAAACCGACAATATCCCAACCAACGACCCGTACAATACACATTATGCCATCCACACTCTAAACCACCCCCACCACCGGAAGATCATTCTTGTTTTTGTTGCGGGAAAATTCACATAAGTGAAGATTGCCCAGTATTTTGGAGTAATCCAAAGTATTGGATAGAAAAATTCAGGGCTGGTTATAGGGCAAAGCCACGTCAAGAAAATTACCAACCAAAAGCCAACCACAATTATAACTCAAATTGGGGCTATGAAGGTTATGAATTCGAAGAGGAGCCATTTTCAAGTTACCAAGAAGAATACAATATGAACCACAATGAATATCCTCAACCGACATATGAAGAACCTCAAAACTCACGAGATTCCAAGTTCGATGCTATCATAGATGTGATAAAAGAGGCAAAGCAGGAAAATGAAGTGAGAGGCAAAGCTCATGAAGCTTTGGTTATGCAGGTTCACCAACTAGCTGTGGAAATCTCCCAACTTAAACATGAGCGTGATGAGCTGGCTAGTGGTGTAGTGGTTTATGCTGATATAGATGAAGATACTGCAAGTGTTTCTGAATGGTTAACTCCAACTGAAGACTTAGTATCTCATGAAGATCTGGTGGCTGAGGTGAAAGTTCCTCACGAATCTCATCCCGTGTTGATTATAGCACCCAACAAAGTGGAGGATGAAGGTTTAAAGATGAAGAAGAGGAAGGTGAGCTGGGAGGACATTGGGCAATTTAATGTAAAACGGCCCCGCAACAAGAATCACCAGATTCTCATGCCAATAACTGGGAAGCAATTGTGGATTTGGCATGTGAACTACCGAGTGTATGTTGGAAACTCGGTAGGAAAATGTGGGATAAAACCTTCATGCTTGGACTCGATGGATAAGTTGAAAGAGAATGAACAGATTGGGGCATGGAAGGTAAACTACCGAGCATACATTGGAAACTCGGTAGGCAAATGTTCTTTGAGACCACCATGAATGAACATCAGGTACGATTCTTGTACATTTTGTATATTTAGTTATTTTGTTTTATTTTTCTTTTATTTTTAGTTAGTATTTTGAGTCTCTTTTGATTTTTGGGAATGCTTGGAGTTTAACTTGCAATCAGATAACTTGCCTGTACTCAATCCCCATTCAGGTAGGGTAAATCTGTACACCATCGGTGTATCAGGCATCCTAGAATTTTACGCTTTTATTTTTCTTTTGAGTCTTAGTTCAGGTTTGTCTATCGGCCGCGAATGAAATGCTATACGGTTCGATTGGGAGGAATTCCAGAGACTCATATGCGCACTGCCTATATCCAGGGGAGTCTGTTCCTTTTACTGTTGTATTTTATTTTTATTTCTGCTTTATTTTATTCCTAGCTCACATTGAGGACAATGTGTCGTTCAAGTGTGGGGGTGGGGAAACTTCGTTTTTATTTATTTTTGTGTCTTAAAAAAATTATAAAAAAAAATTGAAAATGTCTTGAAAACTGTTCCTAAAAAAAATCTAATCAGGCATAAAGCAGCTCTTTCGGTACCTACCAGTTGTTTATTGATTGTTTTGGCAGTAGATCCTTAGTCATGGTCTAATTTGTGGAAAACTAGTATGAACCGTTTTCAGCAGGTGTTTTTAAGAAAAAAGTTTAGAATTGTCTGACTAGATTTAACAAGCTATTGGTAATAAATGCATGCACACATCGGTAACCCATTTCCCCACTTTTGTGAGATCTTGAGCCTACTAGATGATAGATTGACTTATATATATATATACTTTTTTCATTTGTTGAGAGTAGGCCAGATGTTTCTCTGTTGCAGAACTTGTGTGATTTGATACATGCTAAGGTTGTAGACTATATATGCACATAGATGATAAAGGTGATTTAGGATTCCCTTTTTGTTTGACACCTTTTATTTGTTTTGTGTTAACCGGTTTACCCAAGAAAATTACCATTAGTAGCCAACTTTGAGCCTTATACCCTTTCGTTTGCTAAACCACATAATCACCCAAATAAACCAGTACCTTTACCAAGTGTTGATGACATCCAAAGTTTTAAGTGACTTTATTTATGTTAGAAAAAATATATGTGTGAAAAAAAATGAAAAAAAAAACAAAAAAAAAAGAAAAAAAGAGAGAAAAAAAGAATACAAAAATAGAAGTATGCGTTATGGGTCAAATATGGTCAAAGTTATGTTTATTTATGTGTATTGTGAATAAAGATTGTCAAACATGTTGGTGTCACCATTTTATTTTAGCCACTTCTAGTCAAATCTATCCGACCTTTACCCTAAGCCCAAAACCTGTAAGTCCTTTAGATATGTGCATTGTCTATAGTTGAGGTGTGATTGTCATACAAGCCTATGATAACAAAGTTGCATACTTGGTTTTTGAGTGATTAATACTAGCGCATTACATGCTATTCCAGATATTAACCGAGTGGAGTGAAAAATTGTGAGGGGTGTGTTGCATGAAAATAAAAACCATAAGCATGTTAGATTTAGTCGGGTAAATTCTGTTTTAATTGAAAATCAATTTGACTTGCTGAATTAACACATCTAATGCTGATATGTAAATAGGGTATGACTTTGGACCTTAGCTAAGGTATGATAGGGCGACTGGGGTGCTAGTCTGTGATAATGTCTTGAGCAGAGTGTATATAATTTTTTCGAGATGAAAAAAAGATAAGTGTGGGGGTGTGATGCGCGGTTGCACGCATCATGTTTATTTGCCAGTTTTGTATATTTTTGAGTCGTTTAGATAATATTTTTATTAGTTTTAGGTCTGTACTCTATTATTTTAGTATTGTATATATTTTATTACTTTTTGGTTGTTTTTACTATTAATTTGTTTATTTTAGATTTTTGGTAGGTGATCGCATGGAGCGGGGCTAAAACAGTACAAATTATATTCGAGACCCGAACACCCAAGTCTAAAGCACAAAGTTATAATACTATATATAATAATAGTGTACTAATAATAATAATAATAATAATAATAATAATAATAATAATAATAATAATAAAAATAAAGATATAAAAAAACAATTAAATCGTGATGTCTGACCTTGAGCCAAAGGCCCATGGCCCAAAGTTGATTATGGAAAAAAGATACATATTATAGCGGCAACAATATTATACGAGAGGGGACATCTTTGAGAAGAGGAGTCGCAGATCAAGAACACAAGAAGATTGAAGACAAGAAGAGGATCCAACTTTTGAAGACTCAAGCTTTATGGTCATGAGTGGCTAATCCCTTTGTATTACACTGGGGATGTAGGCTTTTGATATCTAGGGTTAAAACATATTGGGTATTGTTCTTAAACCTTTGTTTATGTTTTTGCGTGTTTGAATTAAATGTGTTGAATTGTGATTAATCTTATGCTAAACTCATTCTAGTTAATTGATCTTGTGCGATTTCTAATGAGATGAGCATGATTCCTTGCTTTAACATAACCATAGGATTGTATGTTCTAGGTAATGAAGTATAGTTTAATCTATCTTTGATATTGATAAAACTTGATACCTAAGCCTATTGAACAATCACTCCGTTAACACCAATCGCATTATTATTGTTTACCCAATTGTTGAAACCCTAGTGTTCAATTGTTGAATCCCTAGTGTAATCTTTTTAATCCAATTGTTTACAATATCATTTTTATTTATAATTTCAATTAATTCTTAGTATCATAAACAACAACTTAAAATCAAAAATCTTAAATGAACAAAATGCAATCTTCATAATTAATTTAGCATCTTCATAAGCACCGCTGTTTAATCAACTAAATAATATTCACTAACCACACGCTCCTTGGATTGATACCCTATTTACCCTATCTACCTAGGTTAATTAGGTTTTGTATGACCCGTAACGACCGGCTCATCAGATGCTGTTAGAGGTTCTTCCCCTTTCAGGTTCACCCTTTTAACAGTAACGAGATTGATGTGTAAGTATAAGACATGATAGGGGTTCTTCACCTTTCGGGTTCACCCTTAATCGGTAAATTTCTGTTCACATCATTGGGCTCTAAACAACCATATTGATAAACTCTGAGGATTACACCGTTCCCCTCGGGTTAGAGGAATACTCTGAACCGAGTCGTACATGGGAATTGGCTCAGATCTCATACGAGCTATCAATTAGTATGTTCGTTGGCCATGATGACGAACAAAATAATGTAAAGTATAACAGGGTTTTGCTCACAACGGAAAAAGTATGCATACCAAATATGCGTTCATGTAAGTATATAAGTATAGCATAAAATTTCGATTGAAAGAATAGCATAACGTAAATCAAGTAAATCGCACAATTTGCACAAAATGAAAGTAAACGAGTTAAATTAATGCTCAAAAATAGTGTTGTAAGAATAACTACTAATAACTAGTGCGAGAATAGTTGCGAATAACGCGTGAAAATAACTATCAACAAAAGAATAATACAAAAATAATAAGATAATGTACGAATGTAACTATAAATAGAATGGTGTAAAAAAAAATAAATGAAATTTACTGTAAATGAAAGTGCGCAGAACAGACGTATAGTCTTCTGGAATGAGGATAACTTTTTGGAAACCGAAGAATGTTTTAAGTTCAAAACAGATTCACTTGAAAAGATTTCGTAGGTACACATTTTCATGTGTTTACGAGAAGTCGAGTTTGAAAAGTGTTATAAGGTATATTATTAGTTGCAAATTCCTCCTGAAAACATATATTGGATACATTATATGAAAACATGCAGATTTACATTTGATATGTAAAATATGCAATGCAAGGTTATAAAATGCAAGATGAAACCATCTCATGAAGTGTGTGTAAATCTAATGTGTTTCGAAAGACCAAGATTTAAAATGATGTGAAGGTTGTGAATGATCCCAGATGCCTTGACGAATTTTGGAAAATAAAATTTTCTGTATTTAACATTTCTTTAACTTGTGGGTTGAAAAGTCGGAAATTTTTAATTGTTATGAATTGTTGAGAAAATCGAAGTGTCACCCGTTAAGACTGGGTAAACTTGAAACCTTTTAAATTTTCAAACCTTTACGAAATTTATACATTTAAAGGTCATTTATTTGCAGGATCGTTAAGGCATCTCTTTGGGCTCATAGCGGGCTATTTGTTTCAAGGCACAAGGTGTATGAAAAGTGTATTCTAATTTGGCGAGTAGGCTTTGTGAAAAGACTTATAGAATAAGTTGTCAAATTAATCGTTTTAGAGAGTAGTGTACTAGTGCGTATCGTGTAGGTAGGCATTTATGTATGAGTTTAGTCTGACTAAGAAGTTCTAACTAATGGTAGTTGGCTATGGCTTAGGAGACTGGGTGCAGCAATATTAGTATTAGGTATATGAGGATATATTGTGACTTCGATCAAGTAAGTTTGTAGACATGAAGGTATAAAACAAGTTGAAATAATAAGTTTGGAAATACCATGTTCATTTTTAACTGTATGATGACGCAACAATCCTAAAATCAGGATGTGATCAAAGTTAAACACAGAGTTTAAAACTTAAGTCGTGGGTAAAAATGTTTTAACGCAAAACGAGTAATACCTTATAGTGTAAGAATCATGAGCATAAGTGAAATAGTGTAAGCTTTAATGCGATAATATATCGAACAAAAGTTTTAGTATTGATGATAAGGGATTCAAAAGCGAATGATCAATGAATAATGGCATATGAAACATCAAGTGATTAAAAGGAATCTTCAAATGATGAACAAACATAAATATCAATGATATAAAACATTGGAAACTTTGACCAACTCAAGTATTTGAAATTTCCTAGTGACTTGTGGGGGCGTACTTTAGCCTATAAGTGAATGCTCATCCCAAGATTTCCCAGGTCGGCATACGGGTCTCTCGTCTGATTGGGATTTATGCGAAATGCCAGGCCTAGATAGAAAACCAAGGATACAGGCGCTCACCCTTCCAGATTGCACGTGCCCCATCACTAGTAAATTCCAAAACTTTAGCGAGATTAAAAACGAGATGCAGAAATAGATCCTTGAGATTTGGATTTCACTCCTAACTCAAAGATGTATTTCAAAATTCAAAACGATTGTGGAATGAAACCAATCACTAAGTTAAGGATATCACTCCCAGCTTAGTGGTTAAGTTCCTTTTTGAAAGAAATACTCTTTGAGGTGTGGATGTCACTCCTATCTCAAAGATATATTCCTAAGATAAATAACATATAGATGAGTGAAACTAATCACAAAGGTATGGATGTCACTCCTAACTTGGTGATATCGTTTCGTTTGTGAAATACGAGTATCTTCTTCTTTAAACAACACACCAAAAGAATAACGAGAAAGAATCATAGCGAAAATATCTTGAAAGAAAATAATAGGATAAAGAGAAATGAACACGAGAGGACTCGTGAATGTAGGCTTGGTTATAGACTAGGCTAAAAGGCATTCTAATAACCTAATTCCCTATAACCATGGCTCTGATACCAATCTGTAACACCCCAACCGATGGCGGAATCATCGAGGTGTCACGTAGTGATGATTGTTCAAAAGCACATGGTACTAAAATGTAAATATATTATTGAATAATTTAAATTGTCTTACATAGATGAAATGGGAAAAATACAAAAGTCTGAACGAAACATGAAATTTGAAATAACTTATTAAAAGCAAGCACTAGAATCCAATGTTATAATACTAAGATCAAACTGCACCTGAAACATGTACAAAATAAGTTTTGTCAACATAAGAATGTTGGTGAGCATTCCTAGTTTTAATACTTATAGTAAGTTAGAAAAATGGTATACAATTCAAGTGCAAAGCTACAGTGCAATTATGTAAACTATGTATCATACAAATGAGCGAAGTCAATCTTGTGACTGTATAATGTACTAAATGAACGGCGGTGTACTTATCCAATAAATGGATAATAACTTAACAATGACCATGGATTCTCCGATGAAAAAGGGGGAGAATCAACCTAGGCGGGTTGTCAATCCAATAGCGCTATCCAATGTTAAGGTCGGCTTGTACAATGTTAATGATTTCACTAAGTACAAATGTATTCTACATGTAATGTCTAAGCATAAAGCACGTTTGTAAGCAAATGCACATAGTACTAGAATTGTATTGTAAAAATGTGAACTTGTATTTGTAATTTGTATAAGTGTACATGTAACACCCCAAAAGTGAATAAAGACAAAAAGGGGATAGGAAATACTCACATTCACTAAGTTTGCTAAGCGACGAGTGAAAGCAAGGTGAATCCCGAAGGCTCAACCTAAAGTTATGGTATAAAGTAAGTGTTTATACTTAAAAGAGTCTAGGGTTCCTAATCTAAAGCATCTAGGATGTTAAGTCTAGATTTTGGGGTTTTTAAGTTTGGTAACGAAAATGTAACGCGTTGAGTCGAATAAATAGTTTATATGTGTCACGAGATAGAAAACCTATGAAAAACTTCACGTACATAACTTAGGTTAATATTACAAAATTATTTACCAAGTTATATGGCATAAGTAACGATATTGAAAATAAGTTGGATAATCTTAAACTATAATTATTTATATTTGTTTTATTAAATATAAACATTTATATTCATCGATAAATGAGATGATAAAATAAGAAGTAACTTGAGTTCATAAAGATGATATTTTCTAAGTTTATAAAATAATAAAATTTAACTCAGAAAATATTTGTAATTTATATAAAAGTATTAATTTAATTTGTATTATCAAAGATGACATAAAGTTGGAATAAAATGTAAAATGGTTTCAAAAATAGAGTTTTCTATGAAAACTTCATATTCTGACCCTAAAGGTCTCAAAATAATTTTTATAAAAGTTTTGGTGAATAAAATCTATTTAATATAAATTTCCTTGTTTCAAAACTAGTTTAACGGACAAAAATGAGTTAAAATATAAAAATGGTTTTATAAATGTAATCTCCTTTGAAGACTTATTCCTCTGACTTAAAAAGTATTGGAATAATTTTTATAGAACTTTTCTTGATAAAAATCTATTTAATATGAATATTATTTGTTTAAAACTAATTTAACAAAATAAATCGGGATAACCTATGAAATCGTACCAAAACAGAAGAAAAACGACATGATAATTATTCTAACATAATAAGATGCATTCCTGTAAATTTTCATGTTAAAATACGGTATATATGAATTTATATGGATTAAACATGATTAAAGCATATTAAAAATGATAAAAAAAATACTAAACGGTTTCTAAAAATTCTGGAACTGTTTCTAAAACTCCTAGTTAGTCATATGAAAAAGTCTACAAAGTTTCATAATTTTTAGATCAGTAACAAGCGAGTTATGCATTTTTAAAGTTCTACAAATTTTTAAATATAAAATCCCCAAAATTCCTAGAACACCTTAACCTTAGAATTTGCAATAGGAACCCTTAGAGACTATGTTTGATACAAAAAAAAATAGAGGGCTTTTAAACTACTGATATAAATGAAAGATTATGCAAAAGTAATTGGAAAAACTCACGATTTTGCTAGCTCAAATTGAAGAAAGAAAACCGAAATAAAACCCAAAGAATAAGCTTCTAATTCGTCAAGATTGCGAGATGATAATTGGGGATTCTTGTGCAGAAATGATAGACCATATGAGTGGAATGTGTGTGTGGATTTAATTGAGCTCTAACAACCTATATATACGAATTTGAAAATGGGTTTTGGGAAAGTCTTTAATAACGACTTTGACTGATCAATTAGCCATTAAAAACGCGTTAATGGGTCAAATCCTTTGAGAAGGAAAGTGCAGGGATCACAGGCGCAATAAGTTCAGGTCTTAATTGAAACGGGCGCGTCAATTCAAACGTGGAAGCATCAATTGACTTTTGTTTGACTTTGGATCTTTGACTGGTTAATTAAGGAAGGTTTAATACTAAATGGTTCAGGATATTATCACCAAAAGACATTGTGGCACAGTTGGTTTGTGTGATTTTGTTAAGTCTTTAGACCGAAGTGGACGCAGGTTCGAGTCCCGATCCACACAAACATTATTTTTTACGTATACCATATTAATATATATTCATATTATGACTATAGAAGGTTAAAAAAAACGCTACGAAATATATTTTTTTAAACACTCAAAACGTCGTGAATCCAACGACTTCTTTAAATAATCATTAGTTTAAGGTGTTTAAAGTATATTTTGTTTAAAACAAACACATTTTTTTTTATTAATTAAAAATTTGGGAAAAAATACGCGATGTTACATGTGCAAACTAAATAAACATAATAAACGTATTTATAACACGAATCAAAAATCTATTCGATTTAGAAATCATGAATTATCTCCTTGATTGCACCCCCTATTAAAAACTAAAAAAAGGACTACGAACACGAACGGGAACAATGAAAGCGAGTTGGTAAACTTCCAATTCATATCAAACTGCAGAAGCTCATATTTTCATTTGTTAATGAAACTAAAAAGTTGGCTATGGAAATCAAAATAGCATAAAGCTGTTGGGTTAACATGTTCATTTACGGGTCACGGTTCAACACGTTATCGGGTCACGGATTTATGGGTCATGGGTAATTGTTATGAATAACGTTACTTGGTCATGGTTGTTGAAGACTTTGTCAGAATGTGACCGAGTTTGATGGAGTTGAAGGTGAACATTAGTTTGTTGCTAATTTCATGGAGACGTGGAATGACTTTGATGGTTATATTTTTGTTATAAATAGTATTGTTATTTCATTTGTGATGTGCCGTATCTTTCATAATAAAGAAGCTTTCAATTCTCATTTTGTTATCTCCTGCAAGTTATATTTCATATAGATACATTCCTGAGTGTGTGTTTGTGTGATCTTGAGGGCCTGAAACCAACAAAAGCAACCATCTTCAGCTACCACAAAGAACAAACATACATATTTGTTAAGTTAGTTCAATAAAAGCATATGTTTTCTTCACTGTACGCTAACTTTAAGAGACACGTTAATAGAATGTATATATAGTAATGTCATTTAATGTATTTATTTGTAATTATCCCTTACCATATTTACGGGATAATATTGTATTATTTATACCCTTGACGATGAATGAGAATGGCACGGGTTTATCTCTTTCATGGTATCATGAGTCCCGTGAAACCCTACTTCCCCTTGCCGCCACTCTTCACCTACGATCGCAATCTTCTGTCGATCGTCTTTTCACCTCTGCCAACCATCTTCCACGCTCGACACTTCCCTTTTCTTATCATTCACCATGTCTACCACTCCTCCCCTACCCTTACAATCACAGTTGAGTCAAAACTTCACCCCGCCACCACAGTTTCCAATATCAAAAACTTCATCCCTATAACCCTAGAAATTGACTCATCTTAATATGGTTCCTGGTCTACGTTATTCACAATACACTGTAAGGAATTCCTTGTTTACCACCATTTACTTCCCCGCCCACCACCTCCCACAACCGAAACATCCACCTCCACCCAACCCGTTGATGATTGGGAACGGCTTGACTCCATTGTTTTACAATGAATTTACAGCACCGTTTCTAATGATCTTCTACACACCATCATTGATAAAAACAAAACCGCCCATGAAGCCTGGATCACCAAACAAGACCTTTTTCAAGATAATAAAAGTGCCCGGGCCATATACCTCATGAACAAATTCTCTAACACCCGCCTAGACACCTTCTCTAATGTCTCGGTATATTGCCAGGAACTGAAAACCCTAGCCGACCAGTTGGCGAACGTTGATTCGCCGGTTGATAATGATCGCCTTGTTTTGCAACTAATAGCAGGCCTGAATGAGCAGTATGAGGGTATAGCCACAATCCTCACCTCCCAAGAACCACTCCCAAACTTTTACAAAGCCCGATCTAAAATTATAGAAGTTGAAACCAGAAAAGCCGAACAAGCCCACCATACATCCAAACAAGCCTCCACAGCCCTCACCGCCTCTTCCACCCGCCAACCCAATCCCAACACCAACCGACATGACCCAACGCTTTCTTCCCGTGGCCGGGGACGGTCCGGACGTCGGGGACGGGTTCGGTCATCTTACGGTAACCGACCTACCTACGGCCGCTATCCCCCTTGGACTCCAAACTACCTGTGGCAAAATCCATACTCACCATGGCCTTGCCAATGGCCCACGACCCCTTTTCCTTATTCACAGAACCAACCAGCCCAACAACAAAACCAATTCTCACCCGAATGGTCCACACCTCCTTGTCCCTACCCCTCCACAAACCGGCCCGCATACAACCCCACTAACCCCTCTGGATTGCTCGGCCCGAGACCACAACAGGCCCACACTGCTTATAGCCCAACAGACATTGAACATGCCCTCTATACTATGTCTTTGTAGCAGCCTGATACTATTCAGTACATGGACACTGGAGCTTCTTCCACCATGACACACGAGCAAGGTGACTTTCATTACTTTTCTAATTCATACTTGTCTCGTAATATTATTGTAGTTAATGGTGACACAATCCCCGTACTTGGACAAGGCACAAAATACCTACCCAAGCCTTTCCCACCATTAATATTAAAAAATGTCCTTTACTCCCCTAGAATCGTAAAGAATTTAATTTATGTCCGCCGTTTTACCACGGACAATTTTGTTTCTGTCGAATTTGACCCGTTTGGTTTTCTTGTGAAGGACTACAATACCAAGGCACCACTCCTACGATGCAATAGTAGCGGTGATCTCTATCCCTTGCTGTTCAGGTCATCCACATCACAGCCTACCGCCCTTGCTGCTATCTCCTCATAAGTCTGGCATCACCGTCTTGGCCACCCAGGACGTGCATCTTTAAATAAATTAAAAACTTCTAATGTTTTGGATTTTGATGTTTCTTCTAATAATATTTGCCAGTCTTGTATTTTTGGTAAAAGCATATGTTTACCATTTTTTTCCTTTCCAATAATATTGCATTGCAACCGTTTGACATTATTCATAGTCACATGTGGACATCACCCGTAATTAGTTCATCAGGCCATAAATACTATGTGTTATTTCTTGATGGTTATTCAAATTTTTCATGGACCTACCCCATTGCACAAAAATCACAAGTATTTCCCTCATTTACAACCTTTGCATCGAATATAAAAACCCAATTTGAACGCGCCATTAAAACATTTCAATGTGATAATGGTCGTGAATATGTAAACAACTCCTTTCAAACCTTTTTCACCACAAACGATATCCTTTATAGTCTATCATGCCCCCACACCTCATCCCAAAATGGTAAGGCTGAGCGTAAAATTCGGACCATCAATAACATGGTGCGCACTTTAATGGCTCATGCCTCACTTCCAACCCACCTATGGCACTTTGCTCTCGAAACCGCCACATACCTCCTAAACATCCTTCCATCCAAAACCACCCACAACAAAACACCAACTGAACTACTATACTTGTCCACACCCACTTACGACCACCTCCGTGTCTTCGATTGCTTATGTTACCCACTTCACCATCCACTACCTTACATAAACTCCAAAACCGCTCCCACCCTTGCATATTCCTAGGGTACCCTCCCACTCACCGTGGCTACCGTTGCCTAGACCTATCCACAAAACAATTTTTCATCTCTCGTCATGTTGCCTTCGACGAGACCACCTTCCCCTTTGCCCAAACCATTGGCCTCGCACCCACTTACGAATTCCTCAGTGAGCCCTTTCCGCACCTCAACTCCACACCTACACCTAGACCACACAGCCCCAACCCAACTCCCGCTGTACCTACCTCCGGCCCACACATCCCTACACTAAACCCAAATACTCCCAGCCATACACCCGTCCATACTGCCGCACCTTCCCACCAGCCCACTGGCCCACCTCAGCCCAATCAGCAGCCCACAAACATCACTGGCCCATCCTCCGTTCCTACCGCACCTAACCCAACCCAACAACCCTCCACACGTACCATCCACACTCGTTCCATGAGCGGCATCCACAAACCCAAACTCCCATTTAACCTCTCCGCATCCTCAAAACCACCCATCCTACCTATACCAAAAACACCCACCGATGCCTTAGCCAGTCCGGAGTGGTTGTGAGCCATGACTTCCGAGTTCAATGCATTAATTTGAAACGGTACATGGGAGTTAGTTCTTCGTGCATCTAATATGAATATTATACGTTCCATGTGGTTGTTTAAACATAAATTCAGGTCGGACGGGACATTGGAGCGATACAAAGCACGTCTTGTGTGTGATGGTCGCTCTCAACAGGTTGGCATAGATTGCGGCGAGACTTTCAGTCCGGTTGTTAAGCCGGCCACTATTCGTACTATACTTTCTCTCGCCTTATCTAAAGATGGGCAGTGCATCAGTTAGACGTCACAAACGTGTTTTTACATGGTAACTTACAGGAAACAGTTTACATGCACCAACCAATGGGCTTCCGGGATAGAAATTTTGTCTTTAGGATTCTTACACAACATGTGTGATGCTTACCTCTTCACATTTCAACAGGGAAAAGAGCCCGCATATCTACTTTTATATGTTGACGATATACTTCTGGTCACATCCTCTGACAGTCTCCATCAACGTTTCATGGCGAACCTTTCTACCGAATTCGCCATGAAAGATTTGGGCCCTCTAAGCTACTTTTTGGGAATCTCGGTTACAAGGCAAAATAACACAATGTTTCTTTCCCAACAATCTTATGCTACAGATATAATTGCACGTGCTGCAGTCCTGTAATCCAGTACAGACTCCTGTTGACTCTCATTTGAAGCTCGGTGCGTCTCCAAATGATCCCTTTTCTGATCCCACACTATATCGGAGTCTAGCCAGAGCGTTACAGTACTTAACTTTCACCCGTCCGGACATCACTTGTGTTGTTCAGCAAATTTGCATGCACAAGCACGCACCTTCCACTGCTCATTGGAACGCATTCAAGCGCATTATCAGGTATATTAAGGGCACGGACACATTTGGTTTATCTTTGGGCCCTTCGGCCACGCCATTTCTTATTGCGTACACTGATGCCGATTGGGCCGGGTGTCCAGACACTCGCACTCCACGAGTGGATACTGCATTTATTTTGGTGACAATTTAATCTCTTGGTCCTCTAAACGTCAGCCCACAGTTTCCCGATCGCGTGCGGAGGCCGAATACCGTGGAGTAGCCAATGTCGTGGCTGAAATATGTTGGTTACGCAATTTACTGCTTGAGTTATCCATTCCACTCTCGCGTGCCACTATGGTTTACTGTGACAATGTTAGTGCCATTTATTTATCAGGAAACCCAGTGCAACATCAGCGCACTAAACACATTGAGCTAGACATACATTTTGTTTGGGAGCAAGTTCAACGGGGACACGTTCGAATTCTGCACGTCCCATCCAGATACCAGATTGCTAACATCTTTACAAAGGGATTGCCGCGCGTATTGTTTAAAGACTTCAGATCCAGTCTCAGCATCCGGTCTCATCCCGCTTCGACTGCGGGGTGTAATAGAATGTATATATAGTAATGTCATTTAATATATTTATTTGTAATTATCCCTTACCATATTTACGGGCTAATATTGTATTATTTATACCCTTGACAATGAATGAGAATGGCACGGGTTTTGTAACACCCCAACCGATGGCGGAAACATCGAGGTGTCACTTATGAATGATTGTTCAGTAGCTCATGGTGAATAATGAATTTCATTAAATGATTTAAATAAATTACATACAATTGTTCTACAAGAATTCGTACATCAAAATGAATAATACTATGTACACATCTTCAAGCATTAACTCAAATCTTCAAGCAAGTAGAACCTGAAACATGTTAAGTTTGAAAATATTTTGGGTCAACAAAAGTTGGTGAGAATGCATAGGTTTTCGAATAGATAATAATAGTTTGTACAACAATCACAGTTGTATAATGATAGAGTATGAGTCCGACATGTAACAATGCGTCTTTGTACAATCAAACCTTGTGTCGACTGAGACCTAACTCGCAAGTTAGTTAAATGTTGTTACTATTTTCGATCAACCCTGAATTTATGCGGGGGGATGGGTTTGTCAGACCTATAGCGCTATAATCTAAACAGGCGGCTTGATCAATGTTAATGATTGTACTGTGTCTTTTTGTTACAGTCAAATGATAGAATGAGTAAATGATAGTGTAATTGAATCATGAGTAAATGATAGTGTATAAAATGTTTAAACATGTTTCACCCCAAAATGTAAAACAGAAAAAGGGGTTATGTAAACTCACCTTAGCAAAATGTTATGTCTCGTGAAAATAGAATAAGTGTAGCCTAACGATGCCAAGTATTACCCTATAATTAAGGTAATAAATATGTCTAAGTCTTTCTAGTCTACAAATATTTTCTAGGGTTTCGAATTTGGGGATAAGTATTCGTTTGATTATTAATTAAATTGTTTAATAAATAAAGGAAATTCGATAAATAAATAAACAAAAGTCTTTTTGTAGGTTTTTTATTAGGAATGATCACATTATAAGGTTTTGAGTATGAAAATAATTTTTATAAAATTATTTTCTTAAAAATAGAATATTTAGTCTATTTATTTCTATTTTGTCAAAATATAACTTTAATATCTAAAAATATTAAAATTAAAGAATTTTTAAATTAAAATTTGTATTTCTGTGCTAAATGATTTATAATAATTTATGTGAAATTTTGATGTAAAAATAATGAAAAATGAATTTATTATGATTTATTTATGATTAAAATAACAAAAATTGATTAAAAATATTAAATAAATGATTTTTCAGAAATAAAAATCATTTCTGGAATATTTATTGTCTTATAAGTTTAGGATAGTTTTTGTGGAATTTTATAAAATCGTTTTGATATTTTTATAGAATTTTATAATTATAATAGAATAAACTTGTAATATTTATTATATATAATAAATAAAAGATTTTTGAAAAACTAAAAATTGTATGATAAACTTTTCTATTAGAATATCATAAAATAATTTTTGTAGAATTTATAAATCTTTTTTGGTATTTTAAAACTATTTTAAAATATTAAAAGGTTATATATATATATATATATAAATAAAGGGTTTTTTTAAAAAAAAATGTTGTTTATGGGACTCGAACCCGGGCCTCAGGCCGGTTCGCTGTTTTAACATCAAAGGGTATCACCAACTCGTCTACAGGACAGTTGGTGATATTTGTTGGTTTGTTTTAAATAAGAACAGTCTCTGCTTCTTATCATCTTCCCCAAATCAATTCATGCGAAAACCCTAACCCCAAAATCTTATAATTGAACATCAAAACGCTGCAGATTATAAACGATTATATGGGGCTTTTACTGATTGACAAAAAACCAATTAAAAACATAGAAGATCAAAGTTTATGGTGTACCGATTTGATGGTGAGGCCGAAGCATAAGTGGCGACCAAGAATCCTCAAAATTGAGAAGAACTGGAGATTGTAAGCTGATTATGGTAGAGGGGTTTTGATTTTCGGCACTTTTAGGTCTAGATTATGTGTTCAATTTATACTAAAACATACGAAATGGATGAATTTGGTAAGTTTGACCTAGAGTTCAATTATAAACGCCTATTAGCCAAATTTTGGTAAGTTTTGTTTGGAATTTGCGTGGGGAATACGCTGAACGATCTGTCAATTACCTTATTACCATAATAGAGATCAAATGACGCGGTACAATGAATCAATTTGAATGGGTCGATGGTTGTTGACTCTATCTTGGAGACCAAGTTAATCAAGGAGGGGTTAAGTTTAACTGTTTCAGAATAAATTCACAAAACAGTAACATGGCTTAGTGGTTATGTGTTCGTGTTATAAGTGGTGACCCGGCCTAGGGCACGGGTTCGAAACCCGGCCCAGGCATTATTTTTTTAACAATTAATTACCCACTTTAATAATAATATATAGTCATAGTATAGTTCTAAGAGTCCAAATGCGTCACGAAATATTTTTTTAAAAGGGACGATGATGATAAAATTCGACGTTTTATTAATAGATGTCGCAACGTATATTGAATTAAATGCGATATGTTACAGTCTCCCCTACTTTTGGAAACTTCGTCCCGAAGTTTATTGAAAACTCAAGGTTAAAGGTGATTGGGTAGAAATTAGGACAAGTGTGGTCTTGAAATCGCAAGGAGAATAAGAATCTAGCAAAACACTAAACTTAAGTTTTAGGAATACTAACAGAGATGCATGAGTAGAAAGACTTAAATGAACTACCAGGTACTTGAGTTTATGATTGGTTATTTACCGAAAACCTTGATAGAATTTCACACTACCTTAACGTACCTGTAAATTCATGATTACGTTCCGGACCGCAGTCACCAATTTACCTTACATTAGGGTTTTGTGTCCTTCTATTATTCTAACACATATGTAAGTAATGCAGAAATAATCATGTGGTTGAACCTTTGTATTTAATGTGTCCAACTGTGGAGCAGGGAAAAGACTCTCACCAGTTAGTGTTAGGACAAAGAGGATTGGTGAAACCACTTTTGGAAACCTTAGTCTAATTCACTTCTGTCAATTTTGGCTAAGTATAGAAGTACTGAAGAGAAGACAAGAAACTGCTGAAGAGAAGATATGACAAGTGCTGAAGAAGAAACTTCATCAGAAGTTCTGAAGTCCAAACCAGACAAGTTCACTTCAGAAGTACTGAAGACAAACTACTCATCAGTAGTTTGTCATTCATCAGCACTTAGCATCAGATATTTTCCACCGCCTTTTGTATCAGTAGTTTATTGTTTATTATTACTTTTAGCTGTAATTGTTTGTTTCAATGTTGCAACTTGTGCAACTTGTTTCTGATATTTGTATACTTGCTTTATAGGCAAGATACATGTATGTAAACGTCTATAAATAGGAGGCTTCAACCTTCTATTTTAGACATTGATTTTAATAGAAAAATCCTTCAAACACTTTCACTGTTCTATTCCATTTCAGTATTTATTGTGAATCTGCCTAAGTATCTAGTTCTCATTTACTGCTTAGATTCATAATAAATACTTGTCATTATTAGTTTCAATCATCAAGAGGGAGTAATAACTCCTCTTAAGTATAAAAAGTGTTGCTTTAACTTATACATTCCGCTGTGCTTACAATCTGATATACAAGAGCTTGCTAAACACTTAAGTGTCAAAGATAGCAAGTTCTTACTTAAATGAAGAGCATACTGATCCAACAATTGGTATCAGAGCATTGGTTTATCTGATCACATATCAATCTAACAAATTGAGAATCAGACACAAAGCTCTTATTGATACTCAATAAAAGATCAAAGTTCACTTTTTATCAACATCCATCACTTAAAGAGATATTTGACAAATCAATACTCTTTAAAATGGATCCTCATAATACTGGTTCTGCTACTAAACCTGCCATGCTTGTAAGAAATGAATATAACATATGGAAAAAGCGAATGGCACATACCTTGTCACAGACCAACACAGGTTGTTGGAGATCTGTGATATATGGTCCTCATAAACCAGTAAACATAAATCTTGAAACTAAGAAGAGATTCCAAAACAACCAAAAGACTATACTGATGATGATTTCCTAAAACTTGAGCTTGATGCAAAAGCTTTCTCTATGTTGGCAATGGCTCTCCCAAATGAGATATACTCTGGCCTTTTACATTGTGAAAGTGCCAAAGAACTCTGAGATTGTCTTAAAGAACAGTTTGGAGGAACTGAAGAGGTGATTGCCAACACCAGAGAAATCTTGGCTCAACAGTATGAAACTTTTGCTCACATTAATGGAGAAACTTTAACTCAGCAATTTGAAAGATTTTCCTCATTAATATCTGAGCTAAAACTAAATGGTCAGACCTATACAACTGTATCTATGCTTCATAGATTTTTAAGGTCTTTACCTGACAAATGGGAAACATACTCAATAGTCTTAAGATCTTCACCAGATTTTAGCTCCCTCACTCTTACAAAACTTCATGGGAGATTACTTACTTTTGAGAGAGAAATTGATCAAAAGAAGAAATTACAATCATCTGGTAAAACTGCTGATGACTACCTACCAGGTAGTACAGCACTTTTGGGACAAGACTCACCAACTTGTTCCTATGGATCTTATGACAACATTGACATAACATCTGGGATCTCATCAGAAAGATCTTTCCCAGGTTATGACAATGATGACCAAAGTCAAACTGCTGATAATCTATGTTTTATCATGGATGATTTGAAAAACTTTAGCAGTGATGACTTAGAAGAAATGGACATTTTACACCAATTGGCCATGCTAAGCATTAAAACTAACAAGTTTTATAAAAGGTCAGGAAGGAAATTTCCAGGATTGACCAGTAATACAAAAATTGGTTTTGACAAATCTAAACTGAGATGTCACAAGTGTCAGAAGTTGGGACACTTTGCTAGAGAGTGTAGAAACTATAGCTTTAACCAATCACAATCTGGAAATAACTTTAACCCCAATTATAATAGGAATAATGGAACTCAAGGGAGTGCTCATTTTGTACAGGCACAAGCTCCTCAACAGCAATACATGCCACAAGTACAATATGTTCAAATGCCTGCTCAACAGATGCAGAGCCAACAATCAATCCCTCCCTTTCCAGCTGCTCAACAACCTCCACAGCCTCAACAACCCTCTCAACAAAGTCTTTTCACCTCAGGGTATGTTGACTGGAGCAGTCTTCCTTTTGACACCACAGAGTGCAATCCTGATGCAGACAACAAGTTGTTTGACATCAACTGGGGAGAACCAGACAATGGCAGAAAGAACTTTGCCTTAATGGCATTTGAAGGTTGTACTTCAAAATCTGCATTGTCACAGGTATCAAAAGAGTCTTTGACAAAACTTTGCTCAAATTCTTGCATAGAAACTTTTGCTCTCATAAGAGAGACAAATGTGCACTTACAAGGAAAAGCCAATGATTTAGAAAGAAAATACACTCAGATGAAATGTGATTTAGAGAGAAAACTTACTGCTAAAACAAAAGAAGTCTCTAAATTAACTAACTCAGCTATTGAAACCCAAGCACAAATTAAAATGATGATAGAAGATCTTGGGAATGTCAGAAAAGAGCTTGCTGACACCAAGGTCAGTTGTGAAAAATGGGTGGATTCTTGTAAAGGGTACCAGCTATTGCTAAACAAACAGAGTGCTTCAAATGTTAAGTTTGGCATAGGGTACCATCATGTTGAAACACCAACAGATTTCTCTCCCAAAACTACTGAAGATGGGAGAAAAATTGTTTCAAATGAAACTTCTGAAGGGAAAGACTGCACATCTTTCCATGAAAACTTTCTAAACAGAAATCCTGGTATTTTCAAAGAAAGTACTTCAGAAGTATCAGGAGTTGAGACCCTGAAAACTACTGATGAGCAAAATCTTTACACTAATGTCAAAAATTTGCCTTTAGATCAAAAACAAAAGGCAAAAGAGTGTGAAATTTGTGGTCTGTTCAACCACAAAACTGAGTTTTGTAGATACAGAAAAGGAATTCAGTTCAATCATAAAATTAAACAACAGGTTGTGGGAAATCAAATCAGAAATGATTATGAAAGAATCTTTAATCCCAAGAAACAACAACCTGAAAACACCTTTTCTCAGAAAAAGATAAAATCTCAACTAAAATCTTTTTCTCAAAATTCTTTGTCAGTAGTTAGACCTGAATCATCAGCAGTTTCACAAACTGCTGAGATTCAAAATCTAATGAACTTGGTACAACTACTGATGACCAAGGTTGATGGTGGTCCTGAAAAGGATACCACCATGGTTCTTAATGAAAAATCCATTGCCAAAAAGACATGGATTTCTCAACCTGGTCAAGAACAAACTGTAACTGTTCTCAAGAGCAAACCCAAAGCCAAACAGGCTTGGGTTCCTAAATCTAACTAATTTGCTATTGTGTGCAGAGAGTTTCCAAGGGCTTAAACAGCATATGGTACGTTGATAGTGGAGGCTCTATGCACATGACTGGATGCAGATACCTGATAAACAATTTTATCAGCCAAAGAGAAGGATCTGTATCCTTTGGGAACAATGCTAATGGATATGTGCTAGGACATGGCAATGTCTCCTCTGGCAAAATACAGTTTGACAAGGTCAATCTGGTTGAAAACCTTGAATACAACTTGCTAAGTGTGTCACAAATGTGTGATAAAGGATATTCTTCCTTTTTCACAAAGACAGCATGCAAGATCATCTCACCAGAAGGCCAGAAGTTGATAGAGAAGATCATTGAAGATCATACTTTGCTGATTGCCAAAAGATGTGGCAATGTCTATGCAGTGGACATTGAGAAAGAAAAAGTATTGAACAACACTCTGGATGAATTCTGTTTGTCTAAAGGGATTATTAGACAATACAGTGTTCCCAGAACTCCTGAACAAAATGGTGTAGTAGAAAGGAAGAACAGAACCTTAATAGAGGGAGCAAGAACAATGTTAGCTGATTCTGGGCTACCCTTGTACTTTTGGGCAGAAGCAGTTAACACATCATGTTATGTTCATAATAGAGTTCTTGTGGTCAAGAGACATTCCAAGACTGCCTATGAAGTTCTTCATGGCATGAAGCCCCTTATCTCCTTTTTCAGGGCTTTTGGGTGTCAATGTTTCATCTTGAACATCAAGGAATCTATTTCAAAGTTTGCTGCCAAAGTTGACTCAGGTTACTTTCTTGGTTACTCTTCAACTAGAAAAGCCTACAAGGTTTTTAATTCTCACACCAGGATAGTAGAAGAAACATTGAATGTCAAGTTCAATGAGTCAAAACACACTCTTATTCCAGCACATCCTGCTGAACTTTTTGACCTTGACAACTTCCATTTTGGACCTGAGAAGGCTGTTACTTCATCAAAACCTACTTATTATGGTGACAAAAGTGTGACATCCGTCACTTTTCTTTCTATTTCTATTTTTGTATAATAATAATAATAATAATAATAATAATAATAATAATAATAATAATAATGATAATAAATCAAATATATATTTTTTTTAGTTATAAAATTTTCAATGTTTATACAAAAGCTATCATGATGTTTCTAAACCAAACAAGACCCAACCATCCCCTCTTAATTCTGAGCCCAACTTGTTGATCTGGCCCAACAGAACCAACCCACTACCATAAGCCCATACACGAGTCCAGCCCATCTCCTTTACCCTCCACCCTAGTCCGGCCCACAACTAACCCTTCCCTTGTTTTTAAAAAAAAAAAAAAAAAACATATCTGTGCTGTGCGTGACTCGAACCCGAGTCCATCCAAACAACCACACACACCAACAACCAGCTAGGCTACAACTCTTACCTGTTTATATCCCAACTTAAATTATATATATGCCTTACCAAAGCTGCTAACCCTCCTATCTTCTTGTTCCATTCATCTCTGCACGCAGCCAACCCCATCCACAATTAAGTCAAATCTTTGACCATCTAATTAAGCCCCTATCTTTGGAAACCTTAATCATTCACGGCACCTTGTTGACTTACACTTCAATCCGCTCCAAAATATCCTAATATAGAGACTAATTACGCGGCTCATTAAAACAATGGTCAAACATTCTAAATCTATAAATCCGGTGTAATAGTATAAATTGATGCCTCCTATCCAAGCTCAATGTGCCGAATAACAAAACCTCACCTCAAATACTCGGTTTCATTCGTTTAATCTTGCATAGTCATAACAGTTGACTTTGGCGTTTGACTCACAATTGTGATCGAGTATCAATCTGTAAGCCTCGATTTATACATGCTTTTTATTCGCCATAAACATACGAACAATAGCCCCATGATCTCTGGGGTTATTGTTCGACGATTCGTGTGATTGAAGGATCTAGGGCTCGCTTCATTCAAAATTGGGGAAGAACATCATTTCTAATAACGTACATAATTATTTCAAAACGAAAGTAACAACCAACAGATATTCAGATCAGTTGGTTGTGTTTGTTGCTGTTAAACGAGATCACGCGGGTTCGAACCCTTGCAACAACATTTTTTTTTTCTTGTGTTTTGTTTTGTTAAGTAATCAATTTTAAATATAATTACTAGTATTTTATAAATTCATTTTTAAATACTAAAACACTTTTAAAAATTCTACAAAATTTATTTTATGTTATTCCAATGATAAAGTTCATCATCCAATTTTTAGTTTTTCAAAAATCATTTATTTAATATATATAATAAATAATACAAGTTTATTCAATTATAATTATAAAATTCAATAAAAATATCTAAACGATTTTATAAAATTCCACAAAAATTATTCTAAACTTGTGTAACAATATACATTTCAGAAATAATTTTTATTTCTGAAAAACCGTTTATTCTATATTTTTAATTAATTTTTGTTAGTTTTAATCATAAATAAATCATAATAAATTCATTTTTCAATATTTTTGTACCAAAATTTTACATAAATTATTTCTATTCATTTGGAACAGAAATACAATTTTTAATTCAAGAATTCTTTAATTTTAATATTTTTAGATATTAAAGTCATATTTTGACAATTTGAAATAATTAGATTAAATATTCTATTTTCAAGAAAATAATTTTATAAAAATTATTTTCATACTTAAAACCTCATGTTGTGACTATATTCAACTTAAAATTTTACCAAGAGACTTTATTTATTTATTTATTGATTTCCTCATAATTAATAAACAATTTGTTTAATAAACAAATAAACGTTTATCCCCAATTCGAAGCCCTAGAAATACATGTATCCTAGAGTTATTTCCCTTACACATTATCGAATACTTTAGGTTGATCATTTGGAGTAATCTCAATTCATATTTCGTTGTCCAAGTCCAATTTCAAGTTATTACGTGAACAGTGAGTTTACGTAACCATGTTTATGCAATTTTTCATACTTGCAACATTATACTTAAGCAATTCTACATGCATGTCTAGTTGTAAACTTTAATGCCTCATGAATTAGACAACAACAACAGTTTCAACGAGTTTCAACGAGTTTCAACATTACATAATCATTAGCTATGGCCAAGCCGGCGATACTCAATAATAGATCTATTTGGATTGACAACCCGCCTAGATTGATTCTCCCCCTTTTTCATCGGAGAATCCGTGGCCATTGTTAAGTTTTTATCCATTTATTGGATAAGTACACTACAGTTCATACAGTACATTATACAGTCACAGGGTTGATTTCGCTCATTTGTATGATACATGGTTTACATATTTGCACTGTAGCTTGCACTTGAATTGTATAACTTTTTAACCTACTATATATATCAAATCTAGGAATGCTCACCAACATTTCATATGTTGACCAAACCTATTTTTGTACATGTTTCAGGTGCAGTTTGATCTAGTGCTTTAGCAAGAGACATTTAGTGTTTTATTTCAATTCAGTTATTTCAATATTTACATTTCATTTAGACAATGTAATTTCCATTTCCATGTAAGACAATTTTGGATCATTCAATAATATTTACATTTTAGTACCATGAGCTTTTGAACAATCGTCACTACGTGGCACCTCGATGATTCCGCCATCGGTTGGGGTGTTACAGATTGGTATCAGAGCCATGGTTATAGGGAACTAGGTTACTAGATGAAAAAAGGCCTAGACTATAACCGAACTTCAACTTTCATGCATTATATTTCCTAAACTACCCTACCCCTCATTTCCCTCTACTTTCCTTCTTCCATCTTTCCCTTCTTCTCTTTCTCCATTCTTTTCATCTTTCATCATGGTGCATAGAGATGGTGTCCTACAGGGAGTGGAAAGTTTACATCATCATAGAACGGAAGCAGTACCTTTTATGAAGATACTCTTAGACATAATACCTACTCTTATTTTACTCCTTCGAAGTTGTTGAACTTTAATGAGTGTGATAAGGACACGTGCAATCTGGAAGGGTGGACGCCTGTACACTGGGTTTTCTGGCATAGGCAAGCATAGCGCATAAATCCATTTACGGACCTGTTATGCTTACCTGGGGATTCCTGGAGTGAGTGTCCACTTATAGGCTAAAGCATGTCTTCTTTGATCACCATTAGGTTCAATTCCTTTGAAAAGTCAACGTTCTTGTTGAGCTTTACAGCTAGACAAGGGCACTCCAAGCATTTTGTACAAGTTTTTCCAATAATACCCTCTCGTTTCATATACAATACTTTGCATATCATGATTGCATACAAGATCATATCTTCATAATCATCTGTACGATTATACACTTACTAATCTCATGATTATTAATTAACTACCTCATAGATGTCTGCTCGCCGCATGCTCCGTGATGCCAGCCAACGCCCTGTGCGTGCTTCTGGACGACGTTCTGATCGTCGCCTCGCATCTTTAGTCGCCGAGCAAATTGCTGCAGTGATCCCAAACCTTGTCAGTGAGATAACCCATAATAGTAACAGTGCCAACACAGGGAGTACGACTCAATTTCGGTGCACTTTCAAACACTTTAACTCCTGTAACCCCACAAAATTCACTGGTGAGGAGGGTGCTACTGGCCTCCTCCAATGGTTTGAAAGCATGGAGAGTACCTTTGTGAACAGTGAATGTCCTGATGAACTCCGCGTTCGCTATGCTACTAGTGTCCTTCAAAATGGGGCGCTAACCTGGTGGAATGGCGAAAAACGCAATCGAGGAGCGGATGTTGCTTTATCATTATCTTGGGCTGAAGTTAAGGAACTCATGGTCGCCAAATTCTGCCCTAGGAGCGAAATCAGGAAACTAGAGGAAGAGTTCTATGGACTGAAACAAAACAGTGGTGAGAATCTTGCGTATAATACTCGATATCACGAACTTAGCATACTGGTTCCACACATGGTCACCCCAGTCTCTCGAGCAATCGAAAAATATATCGAGGGATTACATGACCTGATTCAAGACGTTGTCACTGGAGGCAAAGCCACTACGGTAGAAGAAGCCATCCAACTTGCAGCCACATTAACAGACAAACACGTAAGGAAAGGAAACTTGGTTAGGAAGGGCACCAAGACACCTCCTGAGAAAACCACCAATGTTGTTGAACAATCTAAGACTATTTTAGCAAAGGCCGCCACTACTGCTTCGAACTCTAAGAAACGAATGGGCGATAATCAGAACCATGCTGTTGTTGATCCGGTGGCTCAGCCTCCTATCAAGAAAGCCTACACGGGAATCCATCCTCAATGCAACACTTGCAAATATCATCACCCTGCAAATCTTCCATGCCGTCAATGCACTAGATGTGGAAGGTTTGGACACTTTGTTTCCACTTGTCGAGTAATGGTTGGGACACAGAGTAATCATCAAACAGCTGCCCAGGGACCACTACAGATTACTAACGGTCGGGCATGTTATCATTGTAGAGACCCTAACCACATGCTACCTCAGTGTCCCAAATTGAACAATGTAAACCTAGTGGCACATGGACAAGCTTTCAATATCGATATCCACGAAGCGGACAATCAGGATGACGTTAAGCCATAGACTCGAGAAATCCAATACCCGTGTTTTCATTTTCTTGATCCTATTATCATTTTATACCCAATTTTGTCGCACTCATTAGCATACAACATCTAGAAATTTCCTTGCGTATTATTGTGTATTAACACAGATTGGAAATTTATCATATTGATTACGTTTATTTTTAATCATACAAGACTCTACCTTACATTTATTTGAAACGTTTGGACTTGATACTTGATATTACAGATGCTTTTCTAAGAAAACATCATTGGTTATTAAATGTGTCACACCACGTCTAAGGCGGAAACACGTGGCGCGACGGTTCAAAAGTATTAAGCCAAGATTAATGCAAAGCACAATATTAATTAGAAAACGGGCATTTATTCAATGCTAATAATCATGTCAAATTATCCATACATAATTATAAATTGTTTTCGAAAATGATAAAGAGGCTTCTCCCTTTATCCCTAAATCCATGGAATAAAGAGATAAGACCCCGTCACGACATTCCCAGCGCCCAATTTGGAGACATCCCCGACCCTGCTCGCCATGCTAACTTCCATCAATCAATTACCTGAAAGATATGTTTGAAAATCGTCAATATATAAATATTGGTGAGTTCACAGGTTTTAATTTAATAAGTCTTTATAAAGTGGGAATATCCTTGTTATGACATTTATAGGAGTTGCAAAGTCCTACAATTTACTTGAGCCTATAACCAAACCAAGACAATTAATAATGCCCCCGCCCAAAGTCGTTACTCGGTATTTCTACGACTTTATTTCAGAATAAGTGCACCCCAGGCATACGTCGATGCATAATCGACGCTATCGATTAGGGGTGGGCCTTGTCAGGCACCAATAGTACTATCCAATTATCCCTTTGGTTCCTCATTCCTGAATAAATGATTATAGTGGGGAGGTCTCAACCCCGAGTGGCGATCTTTACTCAAGTATCCAACCCGTCATACAATCCCAACATATCTTTCCCCCGTAAAAACGTTAAATAGTTTAGAAATGGGGCCGTGAGACTCACCTGTAACTGTGCTCGGCTCAAAGAAAATAGTAAAGTTTGTGATCCCGTACCTACAAAGGTTCTAGGCGTATAAGTCACTTACACCTATGGTGTATGTGCCTTGGCAAGTCGTACACCCAACTTCCCGACCACGTCTTTATCCCAATTCCTGTTTAATAGTTTCGTATCCTAGGTTCAATGGCGATGGATTACCCTTCCTTTACAAGTCATATATTATTCTTATAATTATTCTTTATGACTTGTACAACATTTTACTTGACACGACTCTACCCAACGTATAATTATTTTCCCATTCAAATAATTATACTTAGGATCTTTTCGCTCAATATAAAGTGTTTTCTTATTAACCGACCCGACTTACTTTGCCACATATTTATTTTCCCATTTAAATAAATATGCTAAGTCGTTGTCGTTTGGTAACATAATCTTAACGCCCGACTAGACTTATCATACCGTACATTTATTTTCCCATTTAAATAAATGTACTAGAATCTTGTCGGTATTCACGCGTTCGTAGATATATTTCACCTACTCGCCTCGGTTTTCCTTCTCGCATATCTATTTTCCCATTTAAATAGATGTACTAGAATTTCGTCGGAAACGAGTATATGTACATACACCATCGCGTGGATACTACTTGTTAAGTTCATGTGTCGTTTAGCGTTTTTAGTTTGTTACGTTATGTTTCTCTTTTCCCACGAATATTGTTACTACACTTAGGAAAGTGTTACGCACGTTTCACCCTTGTCATATATATTTTATTTCCGTAAAATATATATGTATATTTTTATCTCGACGTAATAAGTCCGTTTACGTTGGTTCGTGTAACTAAGTTTGTTAGTTAGCGTTTTTCATATTTATTCCCGTTGCGTGTTCTTATGGAAGTATTGTTCCAACTTCCGATTCCGAACGTTTATCTCTCGGAAAAATATATTATGTACGTTTTAGTCCGACTCGTCCAACTTGTTACCAAAAACGTTTCCGATACTTTTATATTCCCATTTATATAAAAGTACCTTATTTTTGTACAAGTCTTTCCAAGTATTTATTTTATAAAATCTTACTTTATAAAATACTCGCGTTACTCCATTTATTTTTATAAAACGTCCATTTTATAAAAATATACTTTTTACTTAAAATGCCCAAGTAGGCCATCGTTATTTACCAAACCAACCTTGTAAATCATTACTTACACTTTTTGACACCGATATTTCCATCTTTGTGTTTTTGGTCCAATAACTTTCTAAAATAGTTATTTTAGTCCATTGGTTTCCAAGTTGTCATATTAGTCCTTTAATTTACACTTGTAGCATTTTTCCCTAAATCTTTCAAGATTATTTTTCTTCCACCTTAGTGGACTTTGAAGAATCCTTTTCACCATGTTTAATTGTTTTTACCTCTTTTTACTTCTAATGTTCTTTTAATCCATTCAAGGTATCAATAACATGTTTATTTCATATTTTTATCCAAAGCATCAAACTTTCACTCATCTAAGTGAGTGGGCTTTGAAGAACTAATTTTTCCACCTATGGCTTTCTAACCCATTTTAATATTTTTATGTCTTTATTATATCATCCTAAGATGATTAAAACCACTTTTCATCATATTCAAGTCACTTTTCAAAATATTGCTTTTCTCATCTTCAATCATCCAAATATGTTCTTATTATTACACTTTCTTCAAAATACTACTTTTATTAAAAATAAACTAAGATTTCATCACCTTATTATTCTCTCATCTTCATTTTTAATAAAAACCCATTACTTCTTTAGAACTCATTTTTATTACCCACATTGTACAACTTGCATCATAGCACAAAAACAAGATATTTAAATTAATAAAACAATGCAAGACTTACAACTAGCTCAAGGCTAGGGAAGACAAAATCTCGGATTTTGGATGTGGTTTAGTGTGTTCTTCCAAGTGGGTTATGCTCCAAGCTCTTAAACACACAAGAAGGGGTTTGAATGAGGATGAACTAGAGGTGATTTGAAGTAGTAAAAATTGAAAGAGAGGTGTTGGTGGGGTGGTGCAATGCTACGGCCAAGAGGAAGAAAAAGAAAGGATTTTTGTGATTTTTCTCCAAGTGCTCTTCAAGTGTTTATATGATCTTTGCAAATCCTCCAAAGATTATCAAATCTTGCTTGGATTGGTTAGTGAGATTATGGAAGGATTTGTTAGATTATGAAAATCTTATAAAGATTTTAAGAGGGTGTATGGGCCGAGTTTTAGAGAGAGGGAGGAGAAATGATTGGGTTAATTCCCTTGTCCAATCTTATTACATGCATCCTCATCATTACAAATGATTTGGAAGAGATTTTAAAAAAAAACTTAAGTGAACTCCACTCTAAGTGGCCCTTGGCCGGCCCCCTATGGGCATTTGGTGGGGTCCACTTTGCTAATTAACTCTTCACATTATGTTTAAGCTAGTCCCTTCCGGGTACCGCCCGGGTATTACTCGAATTTTTGTCGCGTTTTCCCTCGATATTAAAATACCGTTAATATTCATAAAATTATGTCCAGTTAAATTACTGATAATTTATTTCGGTTTCTGTCGGGTGAATTTACGTGTCACGCGCGTATCGGGTGCGGTACGCGCACTTTATTCGTTACCGGGAGATTTGTGCAATAAGCTTTTTCGTATGGCTTTGGGTTTCCAAAACTCATAATATTTTGTGAAAATATTATTTATTTTAAATTCCGGGTGTCCGGTGTTCGTTTCGCTTATTTCAGTTTTACCGGGTAATCGCCAGTGTCCATACCGGATAGTTTTGTCTGCGCACGATCCTATCATGCTTTGCTATTAAACTCATGCATTCCTATGCATTATTTGGGAATTCCTATCTTTCTAAGGCCTCAATTAAATATTCAGCACATAATTACGGTTAATTACGTTAATCGCGTTTAATTAATTAGTACGGAATTACCTTAATTTTGCCGGTTGTTACATTCTCCCCCCGTTAAGAGAATTCCGTCCCGGAATTCACTTTGAGCTCTCCGGTATAGGGGTCTTCTTAAATAGGGCGGGATACTTTTGCTTCATCTGGTCCAGCCTTTCCCACGTGAACTCCGGTCCACGCTTGGCATTCCAACGCACTTTGACCAATCTGATCTTACTGCGTCTTAGTTTTTGGACCTTCCAATCGGTTACTTCGACTGGCTCTTCGACGAAGTGTAACTTGTCGTCGATGTGGATTTCGTCTGCGGGGATGATGAGGGTTTCGTCGGATAAGCACTTTTTCAAGTTTGACACGTGGAATGTGTCGTGTACACCGTTAAGTTCTTGTGGCAACTTGAGCTTGTATGCTACGGGGCCTACTCTGGACAGGATTTCAAATGGTCCAACATATCGTGGGTTTAGTTTTCCGCGCTTCCCGAAACGCGCGACACCTTTCCAAGGTGACACCTTTAGTAGGACCCTGTCTCCGACTTGAAATTCCAAAGGCTTCCTCCTCATGTCTGCGTAGCTTTTCTGTCGGTCACGTGCCGCTTTGAGACGTTCTCTAATCAGAAAGACCTTATCCGTCGTTTCTTGAACAATTTCGGGCCCGGTAAGTTGCTTTTCGCCAACTTCGGCCCAACATAGGGCGATCTACACTTGCGTCCATACAGAGCTTCGAAAGGTGCAGCTTGAATGCTCGTGTGGTAGCTGTTGTTATACGAAAACTCTACCAGTGGCAAGTGAGTATCCCAATTTCCGCTGAAATCGATTGCGCATGCCCGTAGCATATCCTCCAGGGTCTGGATGGTTCGTTCACTCTGACCATCGGTTTGTGGGTGATATGCGGTACTCATATCAAGGCGAGTACCTAGGGCTTTATTCAGACTTTCCCAAAATCTTGAGGTGAAACGACTATCTCGATCGGAGATGATAGAAATAGGTACACCGTGCTTTGACACAACTTCCTTAATGTACAAACGGGTTAGTTTCTCCAACTTATCCGTTTCGCGAATGGGGAGGAAGTGTGCAGATTTTGTCAATCGATCAACGATTACCCAGATCATGTCATGGCCGCTTGTTGTCCTGGGCAATTTGGTAATGAAGTCCATAGTGATCCTTTCCCATTTCCATTCTGGTATTTCCGGTTGCTGGAGCAAACCGGATGGTCTCTGATGCTCGGCCTTGACCTTTGCGCAAGTCAAACATCGCGCAACATAAGCCGCTATGTCCCTCTTGAAATTTGGCCACCAGTAAAATTCCTTTAGATCATGGAACATCTTGTCTGCTCCGGGGTGAACTGAATATCGCGAACTGTGGGCTTCGGCTAATACCAGTTCACGCAATCCACCGTACACTGGTACCCAAATTCTATTCATGAAATACAGAGCTTGATCCGCTTTTGACTCCAGTGACTCAACCATCTTCCGCAATCTTTCTCCTTTGACATTCTCAGGTTTAAGAGCGTTAGTTTGAGCTTCACGAATCCGGTCAGTCAGGTTCGTGTGGATGGTTAGACCCAAAGCTCGGACACGCAGTGGCTTAACCCGTTCCTTGCGACTCAAGGCATCGGCTACGACGTTTGCCTTCCCGGGATGGTACTTTATCTCACAATCGTAATCGTTCAATAATTCGACCCATCGCCGTTGTCGCATGTTCAATTCCTTCTGGTCAAAGATGTGCTGCAAGCTTTTATGATCGGTGAAGATTGTACACTTGGTTCCGTACAGATAGTGTCTCCATATCTTGAGTGCGAATACCACGGCTCCTAGTTCCAGATCATGTGTGGTGTAATTCTTCTCGTGAAGCTTTAGCTGTCTGGAGGCATAGGCTATGACCTTCTCTCGCTGCATCAATACACAACCCAATCCCTGATGAGAGGCGTCACAGTAAACTACAAAGTCTTCCGTACCATCGGGGAGTGATAGTATTGGTGCGCCACATAACTTATCCTTCAGCAACTGAAACGCTGCTTCCTGCTTTTCCGTCCATTCAAACTTCTTATCCTTTTGGGTTAGCATGGTTAAGGACTGTGCTATTTTAGAAAAGTTCTCGATGAACCTTCTGTAGTAACCCGCAAGGCCAACAAATTGTCGTACTTCAGTAGGCGTTCTAGGGGCGTCCCAATTCTTGATTGCTTCGATCTTGGCGGGATCGACATGTATACCCCTTTCATTCACCACGTGGCCTAAAAAGTGAACCTCTCGAATCCAAAAATCACATTTTGAAAACTTAGCATAGAGCTTCTCTTTGCGAAGTACCTCGAGGATTAATCGGAGATGTCCCTCGTGTTCCTCCTTCGTGCGTGAGTAGATCAAGATGTCATCAATGAAGACAATAACAAATTTGTCCAAGTATGGTTTGCACACTCGGTTCATCAAGTCCATGAAAACAGCTGGTGCGTTAGTTAAACCGAAAGGCATAACCAGAAACTCATAGTGCCCATAACGAGTCCTGAATGCTGTTTTTGGCACGTCTTCTTCTTGAATACGTAACTGATGATAACCGGACCTTAGGTCGATCTTGGAGTAGAAACTGGATCCTTGAAGTTGATCAAACAAATCGTCGATCCTGGGAAGAGGATAGCGATTTTTAATAGTCAGCTTGTTCAGTTCCCGATAGTCAATGCACATTCGAAAAGTGCCATCCTTCTTCTTCACGAATAAGACGGGAGCTCCCCAAGGTGAGAAGCTTGGTCTTATGAAACCTTTGTCCAACAACTCTTGCAGTTGTTCAGACAGTTCCTGCATCTCAGAAGGAGCTAGGCGATATGGCGATCGCGCTACAGGTGCTGCTCCTGGAACAAGGTCGATACGAAACTCGACTTGTCGGGGTGGTGGCGATCCCGGCAAATCTTCTGGGAACACATCTGGAAAGTCTCTGGCTATCGGAATGTCTTCTAGCTTTCGCTCGTCAGCCTTCTTGTCTACCACATGCGCCAAGAATGCGACGAGACCTTTCCTTAGGCACTTCCTGGCTTTCATGCTGGTAATAATCCTCAATGGCGTTCCACGCCTTTCCCCTTGGATCGATAGGGTTTCACCGCTCGCGAGGGGAACTTGAATTACTTTGTCATTGCACACGACGATGGCGCGGTGTGCGGATAGCCAATCCATGCCAACGACTATGTCAAAGCTACCCAGTACGACTGGTAATAGGTCAATGTCAAACTCGTGACCACAGAGATCCAACTTACAACCCTTTGCTACCTCTCGAGTTTCTATAGTCTTACCGTTAGCTAGTTCAATGGAATATGGTGTGTCTAGCTTACTAGTCTTTAAACCAAGTAATCTTTTAAATTCGACAGATACGAAGCTAAAATCAGCGCCAGTATCAAACAATACTGAAGCATAATGACCATTTAGAGGGAACGTACCAGTGACCACATTAGGGTCTTGTCGTGCGTCACCGGCACCAATCAGGAACGCTCGCCCACGGGCTTGGTTGTTAAGTTTGGGGCAGTCCCCCTTCCAATGATCGAGCGATCCACATGAGAAACAGGGCCTCGCTCCACTGTTCTTTGGCGCTCCTGATCTGCAATCTTCTGTCTTGTGCCCCGAACGACGGCACTTACCGCAGATCACTTCGTTCATGCCCTGATAACCTTGCTTCCCATTATTTCCACGTCCAGTGGCCACATACCCTTTTCCTTTCTTCCCTGAACCTGATGATCCGTCCTTCTTCCTCTCGTCGCGCTTACGCTTCCCAAACCTTGGCCTATTTCCCTGTTCACTTGACCCAACGGCTGAACTTGTACCCAGGTTCTTACCCTCAACACTGCTGGACTCAGTAAGCTTCAACCCTGACACTTTCCGGATTAGAGTGCCCATTCGGATGGCGTCTTCAGTGAGGCTCAAAGCGAGGTCGATAGCTTCGCGCATGGTTGTAGGCTTGGAAGCAGTGACCATGCCGCGTATCTGTGGTGCCAGTCCGAAGAGGTACCTTTCCACCTTTTTGCTTTCCGGGGTGACCAGGCGAGGCACTAACCGGGAGAGGTCATGGAATCTGGACGTGTAACCAGCTACGTCCGGTCCAACCATGGTGAGGTTCCAGAACTCAGTCTCTAGCTTCTGCACTTCACTTGCCGGACAGTACTCGGCGATCATTAGTTCTTTCAACTCCAACCATGATAAGGAGTAAGCAGCATCATCTCCCAGTGTCTGCACTTGGTTGTTCCACCAGGTCAGAACTTGGTCCAGAAACAGGTTGGTGGCATACATGACAGCCTGTCGCGGGGTACAGCTGCTAATACGGATCACAGCTTCGGTCTTCTCGAACCATTTGACTAGTCCGACAGAACCTTCAGTGCCGCTGAAATTCAGTGGTTTGCAGTCCAGGAAAGCTTTAAACGTGCAGCCACGTTCTCGTGAGGCCGTTTCTGCAATAATAAAGCAATGTTAAATATAAGGTAGGAGTTTCACGAAGACTCCTGTCGCATATACCCGACGTCTTCTTACCAGTAGGGGAGGTTTCGCGTCTGTCGCTCCCGGTTCGGTCTCGCGACCTTTCGGTGCGCGTGGCATTGTGTTCTGCGAGAGCCTGAGCGATACGTCCCGAAACTAGGGTTTCAAGCTCTTCAGGTGTCGTGGGTAGTCTTTCATTCCCACTGTTGCTTCTTGTGGCTGGTGCCATGTTTCTTCAATAACCAATATCAAAGGTTAATTTCCAACAATCATTCATACCATATCATCACATATATAGTATAAACAACCACACAACATATGAACACAATAATCACCATAATAACAACACGCAATCACAACATAAACAGAATAAGTAATAATAATCGTAGATAATCACAACACATATTTTACCATAACAAAACTTTCATTAATTTCAATACCAAGTACAATGATTTGTTCATAATGACAAAAACCGAGGATACCTTCCTCTTACATTGCTCTTTGAAATACACTAGAAATATAATGTCATATGTCGGCACAATCCCGCTCGGCTAGGCAAAAAATGCAGATGGGTGCTATAACCCATGCTGTGCTATCATACTACTACTACTGCTGCTATGTCCGCGAGTGATCTCCCAAAACGTCCCTGATGCTACTGTGGTGGTGGCGGCGGCGGGTGCTGGTACTGGTACTGAGGTGCGCACATGCTGATGGTCATACTGATCGCCATAATGCGATCGTACAAGAATTGGCGATGCGCAAAGTGTGCGTCGCCCGTAAGGCCACAATGAGCATCCATGCTCAATAGCTCCTCAGCGTAATGTGCCAGTGCATCCCTGGCATCAATGATCCTGGCCCACATAAGCTGGGCCTGCTGCTCCATCTGACTCACGGTGCGCTGCACCGTGTCGGTGAGGGTCTGGAAATCTCTCTCCAGTGAGATCACCGTGGACCATGCGGGTCCTGACAGTGGGGCCATCCCGTGGGGCTGCGACGGCCCGGGGATGTCAGTGTATGTCGGCTGAGACGGGCCGACGATATCGGGTATGGGTAGTGGTGTGAAGGGTGGGGCAAAGCCCGGTAATCCAGTGAAGCAGTAGGGTGGTACCTGGTATGGGTCTCCTGCACCTAGAGTATACGGTGCAAATGGGGGTGTCACAAATGGGGCTCCTGCATCCATACTGAATGGTGCAGGTGGTGGGGTATGGAGCATCTCGGGTAGGGGTGGTAGTGTGGGAAAAGTGGTGATGGGTAGTGTCATGGACAAGGGTGTGGGGACTATAAGCTCGGCGAGTGGAACCATGAGTGGCTGGGTGACAGTGACCCACTCTAGAGTAGACATCACAGTGGTAGGGGTGGGAGGGCTAGCAGTGGCATGAGCTGCCAGTCCTGCTCGGTGCAACTCAGAGCTGCGGGCTGAGCTGCCCTCAAGGATGTGCCCAGTAGAAGCTGGCCCATCCTGTGGTATGGGCTCGGGCATGGTAGGTAAGGTGGCTGGGGTAGCGGTAGCATGCCCTATCATCGGAGCGACGTGCTCCTCCTGGCCTGCTGGTGGGATAGGCACAGCAATGTGCTCCACCGACGCAGTTGACTCATCGTCAGAGTCATCGGAGATCCACCCGTTGTGTCCCCGGCAGACAGGCACGAGTCTCATGCCGGAGGGAACGGGGATAGGTGGGGTGGGTAAAGGCTCACGGTCGACTGGTGCGTGTCGGTCGTATGGAGACTCGACAGTCTCCGACTGTGTAGGGATAGGTCTCGAAGGACCTGCGCAACCTACAGGGAAGTCCCTGACGGCGCGGATAGGTAGTGCTGGCAGTGGTGCTGCCTGGAATGGCACTAGAGGCAAGTCGGCCTCGGCCATCGGTAGGTCGGCCACGGCGGCCATGTCGTCTCCAGCGGGGGCCCACGCTGGGTCCTCGCTCGGGTCTGTCTCGTCGGAGCTATCTCCGTCGGCGCCCTCCATGGCGACATCAACATCCATCTCGTCATCCTCGGGATCGAGTATCACCACCTCGATCGGCTCCGCTGGCGGTGCTGGGATGATCTGGAGGCTACTGTCGTAGCTCGGTGCTACGCTCCCTGCGTTCGACATCCTGGCAAAAGAACCGTACTAATATTTAAGTATTATTCGTTAGGTAGTTAAGGCACATATCTAAGGTACTCTTCCTAACCTTCTAACACAAAAATACTATGTATACTTACCATGGCTAGCTTGGTCGGAATCTCCATATACCCAAATGGTCGTTGGAAAAATTTATTTTATTGCGTTTCGCATATATTTGAAAGATTTTGAACCAAATCCGGTTATAGTTTAGATTTTTAAAATGCTAATTCGCTATAACCTTGGCTCTGATACCACTTTCTGTCACACCACGTCTAAGGCGGAAACACGTGGCGCGACGGTTCAAAAGTATTAAGCCAAGATTAATGCAAAGCACAATATTAATTAGAAAACGGGCATTTATTCAATGCTAATAATCATGTCAAATTATCCATACATAATTATAAATTGTTTTCGAAAATGATAAAGAGGCTTCTCCCTTTATCCCTAAATCCATGGAATAAAGAGATAAGACCCCGTCACGACATTCCCAGCGCCCAATTTGGAGACATCCCCGACCCTGCTCGCCATGCTAACTTCCATCAATCAATTACCTGAAAGATATGTTTGAAAATCGTCAATATATAAATATTGGTGAGTTCACAGGTTTTAATTTAATAAGTCTTTATAAAGTGGGAATATCCTTGTTATGACATTTATAGGAGTTGCAAAGTCCTACAATTTACTTGAGCCTATAACCAAACCAAGACAATTAATAATGCCCCCGCCCAAAGTCGTTACTCGGTATTTCTACGACTTTATTTCAGAATAAGTGCACCCCAGGCATACGCCGATGCATAATCGACGCTATCGATTAGGGGTGGGCCTTGTCAGGCACCAATAGTACTATCCAATTATCCCTTTGGTTCCTCATTCCTGAATAAATGATTATAGTGGGGAGGTCTCAACCCCGAGTGGCGATCTTTACTCAAGTATCCAACCCGTCATACAATCCCAACATATCTTTCCCCCGTAAAAACGTTAAATAGTTTAGAAATGGGGCCGTGAGACTCACCTGTAACTGTGCTCGGCTCAAAGAAAATAGTAAAGTTTGTGATCCCGTACCTACAAAGGTTCTAGGCGTATAAGTCACTTACACCTATGGTGTATGTGCCTTGGCAAGTCGTACACCCAACTTCCCGACCACGTCTTTATCCCAATTCCTGTTTAATAGTTTCGTATCCTAGGTTCAATGGCGATGGATTACCCTTCCTTTACAAGTCATATATTATTCTTATAATTATTCTTTATGACTTGTACAACATTTTACTTGACACGACTCTACCCAACGTATAATTATTTTCCCATTCAAATAATTATACTTAGGATCTTTTCGCTCAATATAAAGTGTTTTCTTATTAACCGACCCGACTTACTTTGCCACATATTTATTTTCCCATTTAAATAAATATGCTAAGTCGTTGTCGTTTGGTAACATAATCTTAACGCCCGACTAGACTTATCATACCGTACATTTATTTTCCCATTTAAATAAATGTACTAGAATCTTGTCGGTATTCACGCGTTCGTAGATATATTTCACCTACTCGCCTCGGTTTTCCTTCTCGCATATCTATTTTCCCATTTAAATAGATGTACTAGAATTTCGTCGGAAACGAGTATATGTACATACACCATCGCGTGGATACTACTTGTTAAGTTCATGTGTCGTTTAGCGTTTTTAGTTTGTTACGTTATGTTTCTCTTTTCCCACGAATATTGTTACTACACTTAGGAAAGTGTTACGCACGTTTCACCCTTGTCATATATATTTTATTTCCGTAAAATATATATGTATATTTTTATCTCGACGTAATAAGTCCGTTTACGTTGGTTCGTGTAACTAAGTTTGTTAGTTAGCGTTTTTCATATTTATTCCCGTTGCGTGTTCTTATGGAAGTATTGTTCCAACTTCCGATTCCGAACGTTTATCTCTCGGAAAAATATATTATGTACGTTTTAGTCCGACTCGTCCAACTTGTTACCAAAAACGTTTCCGATACTTTTATATTCCCATTTATATAAAAGTACCTTATTTTTGTACAAGTCTTTCCAAGTATTTATTTTATAAAATCTTACTTTATAAAATACTCGCGTTACTCCATTTATTTTTATAAAACGTCCATTTTATAAAAATATACTTTTTACTTAAAATGCCCAAGTAGGCCATCGTTATTTACCAAACCAACCTTGTAAATCATTACTTACACTTTTTGACACCGATATTTCCATCTTTGTGTTTTTGGTCCAATAACTTTCTAAAATAGTTATTTTAGTCCATTGGTTTCCAAGTTGTCATATTAGTCCTTTAATTTACACTTGTAGCATTTTTCCCTAAATCTTTCAAGATTATTTTTCTTCCACCTTAGTGGACTTTGAAGAATCCTTTTCACCATGTTTAATTGTTTTTACCTCTTTTTACTTCTAATGTTCTTTTAATCCATTCAAGGTATCAATAACATGTTTATTTCATATTTTTATCCAAAGCATCAAACTTTCACTCATCTAAGTGAGTGGGCTTTGAAGAACTAATTTTTCCACCTATGGCTTTCTAACCCATTTTAATATTTTTATGTCTTTATTATATCATCCTAAGATGATTAAAACCACTTTTCATCATATTCAAGTCACTTTTCAAAATATTGCTTTTCTCATCTTCAATCATCCAAATATGTTCTTATTATTACACTTTCTTCAAAATACTACTTTTATTAAAAATAAACTAAGATTTCATCACCTTATTATTCTCTCATCTTCATTTTTAATAAAAACCCATTACTTCTTTAGAACTCATTTTTATTACCCACATTGTACAACTTGCATCATAGCACAAAAACAAGATATTTAAATTAATAAAACAATGCAAGACTTACAACTAGCTCAAGGCTAGGGAAGACAAAATCTCGGATTTTGGATGTGGTTTAGTGTGTTCTTCCAAGTGGGTTATGCTCCAAGCTCTTAAACACACAAGAAGGGGTTTGAATGAGGATGAACTAGAGGTGATTTGAAGTAGTAAAAATTGAAAGAGAGGTGTTGGTGGGGTGGTGCAATGCTACGGCCAAGAGGAAGAAAAAGAAAGGATTTTTGTGATTTTTCTCCAAGTGCTCTTCAAGTGTTTATATGATCTTTGCAAATCCTCCAAAGATTATCAAATCTTGCTTGGATTGGTTAGTGAGATTATGGAAGGATTTGTTAGATTATGAAAATCTTATAACGATTTTAAGAGGGTGTATGGGCCGAGTTTTAGAGAGAGGGAGGAGAAATGATTGGGTTAATTCCCTTGTCCAATCTTATTACATGCATCCTCATCATTACAAATGATTTGGAAGAGATTTTAAAAAAAAACTTAAGTGAACTCCACTCTAAGTGGCCCTTGGCCGGCCCCCTATGGGCATTTGGTGGGGTCCACTTTGCTAATTAACTCTTCACATTATGTTTAAGCTAGTCCCTTCCGGGTACCGCCCGGGTATTACTCGAATTTTTGTCGCGTTTTCCCTCGATATTAAAATACCGTTAATATTCATAAAATTATGTCCAGTTAAATTACTGATAATTTATTTCGGTTTCTGTCGGGTGAATTTACGTGTCACGCGCGTATCGGGTGCGGTACGCGCACTTTATTCGTTACCGGGAGATTTGTGCAATAAGCTTTTTCGTATGGCTTTGGGTTTCCAAAACTCATAATATTTTGTGAAAATATTATTTATTTTAAATTCCAGGTGTCCGGTGTTCGTTTCGCTTATTTCAGTTTTACCGGGTAATCGCCAGTGTCCATACCGGATAGTTTTGTCTGCGCACGATCCTATCATGCTTTGCTATTAAACTCATGCATTCCTATGCATTATTTGGGAATTCCTATCTTTCTAAGGCCTCAATTAAATATTCAGCACATAATTACGGTTAATTACGTTAATCGCGTTTAATTAATTAGTACGGAATTACCTTAATTTTGCCGGTTGTTACAACATGAAACTAGATTTTTCCCTTAATTTGACTGCGCATTGAACATCTAATTATTCATGATACTCGTAAACATTTAATTATTCATGATAACACTTACACTTAATGGTTGTAGTACTTACAAACTTGCTTGCATAAACATGCTATCAATTTGCAATCTATGTGAATAATAATTGCTGCACTTAATAGAGGTCATCATGCCTTTTTCAACAGTCGGGAGAGGCCCTACAACCTGCTCCACGACTGGTGGAGGCTATCGAACATACTCAACGATTGGTAAGGGTCACTATGCCTTTTCAAACAGTCGGGAGGGGCCCTACAACCTACTCCACGGCTGGTGGAGGCTATCAAACCTGCTCAACAATCGGTGGGGTCATAGAAGGACGCAAAACTTTAATGTAAGGTAAATTGATGATTCCGGTCCGGAACGTAATCATGAATTTACAGGTACATTAGGGTAGTGTGAAGTTCTATTAGAGTTTTTGGGAAGGCGTCCAGTACGTTTTCAAGGTATCAAAGGTGTGGTGGGTTAGCTGCGGTACACCCTGTATACAAGCACTAATGATGCATTGAAAGTGAGATTGGAAGTCGGACCAGGAACAAACTCTGGTTATTTGGTAGTCTATTTAGTCTTTCTGTAGACAATCAACACGTACATATATCTTAGGATTCCTAAAACTTGAAATTTATTGATTTACTAGATTCTTATTCTCTTTACTATTCGAGACGAACCTAATCCAATCAAACCTCGTATCCGGATCATTCGAATTTACCAAACCACCGCTACTTTAATTCCTACCCAAGCATCCATAACCCTATGTTTCTAATAACTTCGGGACGAAGTTTCTAAAAGTAGGGGATGCTGTGACATCCGTCACTTTTCTTTCTATTTCTATTTTTGTATAATAATAATAATAATAATAATAATAATAATAATAATAATAATAATAATGATAATAAATCAAATATATATTTTTTTTAGTTATAAAATTTTCAATGTTTATACAAAAGCTATCATGATGTTTCTAAACCAAACAAGACCCAACCATCCCCTCTTAATTCTGAGCCCAACTTGTTGATCTGGCCCAACAGAACCAACCCACTACCATAAGCCCATACACGAGTCCAGCCCATCTCCTTTACCCTCCACCCTAGTCCGGCCCACAACTAACCCTTCCCTTGTTTTTAAAAAAAAAAAAAACATATCTGTGCTGTGCGTGACTCGAACCCGAGTCCATCCAAACAACCACACACACCAACAACCAGCTAGGCTACAACTCTTACCTGTTTATATCCCAACTTAAATTATATATATGCCTTACCAAAGCTGCTAACCCTCCTATCTTCTTGTTCCATTCATCTCTGCACGCAGCCAACCCCATCCACAATTAAGTCAAATCTTTGACCATCTAATTAAGCCCCTATCTTTGGAAACCTTAATCATTCACGGCACCTTGTTGACTTACACTTCAATCCGCTCCAAAATATCCTAATATAGAGACTAATTACGCGGCTCATTAAAACAATGGTCAAACATTCTAAATCTATAAATCCGGTGTAATAGTATAAATTGATGCCTCCTATCCAAGCTCAATGTGCCGAATAACAAAACCTCACCTCAAATACTCGGTTTCATTCGTTTAATCTTGCATAGTCATAACAGTTGACTTTGGCGTTTGACTCACAATTGTGATCGAGTATCAATCTGTAAGCCTCGATTTATACATGCTTTTTATTCGCCATAAACATACGAACAATAGCCCCATGATCTCTGGGGTTATTGTTCGACGATTCGTGTGATTGAAGGATCTAGGGCTCGCTTCATTCAAAATTGGGGAAGAACATCATTTCTAATAACGTACATAATTATTTCAAAACGAAAGTAACAACCAACAGATATTCAGATCAGTTGGTTGTGTTTGTTGCTGTTAAACGAGATCACGCGGGTTCGAACCCTTGCAACAACATTTTTTTTTTCTTGTGTTTTGTTTTGTTAAGTAATCAATTTTAAATATAATTACTAGTATTTTATAAATTCATTTTTAAATACTAAAACACTTTTAAAAATTCTACAAAATTTATTTTATGTTATTCCAATGATAAAGTTCATCATCCAATTTTTAGTTTTTCAAAAATCATTTATTTAATATATATAATAAATAATACAAGTTTATTCAATTATAATTATAAAATTCAATAAAAATATCTAAACGATTTTATAAAATTCCACAAAAATTATTCTAAACTTGTGTAACAATATACATTTCAGAAATAATTTTTATTTCTGAAAAAATGTTTATTCTATATTTTTAATTAATTTTTGTTAGTTTTAATCATAAATAAATCATAATAAATTCATTTTTCAATATTTTTGTACCAAAATTTTACATAAATTATTTCTATTCATTTGGAACAGAAATACAATTTTTAATTCAAGAATTCTTTAATTTTAATATTTTTAGATATTAAAGTCATATTTTGACAATTTGAAATAATTAGATTAAATATTCTATTTTCAAGAAAATAATTTTATAAAAATTATTTTCATACTTAAAACCTCATGTTGTGACTATATTCAACTTAAAATTTTACCAAGAGACTTTATTTATTTATTTATTGATTTCCTCATAATTAATAAACAATTTGTTTAATAAACAAATAAACGTTTATCCCCAATTCGAAGCCCTAGAAATACATGTATCCTAGAGTTATTTCCCTTACACATTATCGAATACTTTAGGTTGATCATTTGGAGTAATCTCAATTCATATTTCGTTGTCCAAGTCCAATTTCAAGTTATTACGTGAACAGTGAGTTTACGTAACCATGTTTATGCAATTTTTCATACTTGCAACATTATACTTAAGCAATTCTACATGCATGTCTAGTTGTAAACTTTAATGCCTCATGAATTAGACAACAACAACAGTTTCAACGAGTTTCAACGAGTTTCAACATTACATAATCATTAGCTATGGCCAAGCCGGCGATACTCAATAATAGATCTATTTGGATTGACAACCCGCCTAGATTGATTCTCCCCCTTTTTCATCGGAGAATCCGTGGCCATTGTTAAGTTTTTATCCATTTATTGGATAAGTACACTACAGTTCATACAGTACATTATACAGTCACAGGGTTGATTTCGCTCATTTGTATGATACATGGTTTACATATTTGCACTGTAGCTTGCACTTGAATTGTATAACTTTTTAACCTACTATATATATCAAATCTAGGAATGCTCACCAACATTTCATATGTTGACCAAACCTATTTTTGTACATGTTTCAGGTGCAGTTTGATCTAGTGCTTTAGCAAGAGACATTTAGTGTTTTATTTCAATTCAGTTATTTCAATATTTACATTTCATTTAGACAATGTAATTTCCATTTCCATGTAAGACAATTTTGGATCATTCAATAATATTTACATTTTAGTATCATGAGCTTTTGAACAATCGTCACTACGTGGCACCTCGATGATTCCGCCATCGGTTGGGGTGTTACAAAAAGGTTTGATGATGAGGATCCCACACCATGGACTCCTCAAACAGTTATCAAGTCAACTTCAAAATCATCAGAAGTTCCACAAACTTCTGATCAAACAAGTACTGAGGAACAAACTCAAACTTCTGGTTCAGTAGATCCAACTACTGAAGATCAAGGGACATCTGAACCAGATATTATAGACCTCAGTAGTTTGTTTGAAGAACATGAGCCACCTACACCTGTCAGTGGTTTACAACAACTGATTGAACACAGAGATCATCCACTTGATCAAATCATGGGTGATATAGCTTCAGGTGTTCTTACCAGAAACCAGCTCTCCAACTTTTGCCTATTTTCAGCCTTTATCTCACAGTTGGAACCAAAGAAGTACCAGGAAGCCCTCAAAGACAATAATTGGGTGCAAGCTATGCAAGATGAACTGCTTCAGTTCAACAAGCAACAGGTCTGGGAAATCTGTCCCTTACCTCCAAACAAGCAACCAATTGGCACAAGATGGGTTTTCAGGAACAAACAAGATGAAGCTGGTATGATAATCAAGAACAAGGCACGACTGGTAGTTCAAGGGTACTCTCAAGAAGAGGGAATTGACTATGATGAAACCTTTGCTCCAGTTGCAAGGCTTGAGGCCATTAGGTTATTTCTGGCCTATGCCATTTCCAACAAAATTAAAGTTTATCAAATGGATGTAAAGAGCGCATTTTTGTATGGAAAGATAAAAGAGGAGGTGTATGTCTGTCAGCCACCTGGGTTTGAGGATCCTTCTCATCCTGAGTGGGTGTACAGACTGGACAAAGCTCTTTATGGACTCAAACAGGCTCCAAGACCCTGGTATGATACACTCTCCACCTTTTTACTCAAAAATAACTTTGCAAGAGGTGCCATTGATAAAACTCTTTTCATTAAACATGTTGGAAATCATGTCCTACTTGTTCAAATTTATGCTGATGATATCATTTTTGGTTCAACAAACACAAAACTGTGTGATGATTTTAAGAAACTCATGCAATCAAAATTTGAGATGAGTACCATGGGAGAACTGCAGTACTTTCTAGGACTGCAGATCAAGCAACAAACAAATGGAATTTTTATACATCAATCAAAATATGTTAAAGAATTATTAAACAAATTTTCTTTACAAGACTGTAAATCATGTTCCACTCCCATGACACCAATCACACAAGTTGAACCTGATGATCAAGGAAAACAGGTTGATCAAACCATGTACAGATGCATGAATGGTTCCCTTTTATATCTAACTGCTTCTAGACCAGATATTATGTTTTCAACATGTGTCTGTGCTAGATATCAATCAGCACCAAGGGAATCACACCTTATAGCAGTCAAAAGAATTTTCAGATATCTGAAAGGAACTCCAACACTTGGAATTTGGTATCCTGCTTCAAGCAATACCAAGTTGTCAGCTTTTTCAGATAGTGACTATGCAGGGTGTAAGATGACAAGAAAGTCAACATCTGGTGGTTGTCAATTCTTGGGTAACTGTCTAGTGTCATGGCAATCAAAGAAGCAAACATCTGTTGCAACTTCAACTGCTGAAGCTGAATACATTGCAGCTGCAAGTTGTACATCACAGATACAATGGCTCCAATATCAACTTCTTGATTATGGAATCAAAGAAACCAAGACACCTTTGTTTGTAGACAGCAAATCTGCCATTAGCATCATTCAAAATCCGGTACAGTTCTCAAAAACTAAACATATTGAGATCAGGTACCATTTTATAAGAGATTGCTATGAAAAAGGCAAGATTGAGGTGAAGCATGTAGCAACAGCTAATCAAATAGCTGACATCTTCACAAAACCCCTTAACACATCAACATTTCAGAAGTTAGTATCCATGCTTGGGATGCTAAATTTGTAAGTGTTTATTTTATTGTTCTGCACATATTTTTCATTTTTCACTTACAAAAAGACAAAAAGTCTGAAACAAAGCTTCTGAAAAGAGAGAAACTACTGATGAACAAAACATCAGTATGGGGATAATTTCTGAAAAGTGAATAACTTCTGATAAAATAACCTTCAGAAGTTATGAATAAAAGTATTTATAAAACATTTCTCATCAGCTGTTAAAACTACTGAAGAGGAAATGGGAACTACTGATGAAGATAATCCTTCATCAGCAGTTTAGTCAAAAAGGGCAAATCTGACTTTTCCCATCATCAGAGGTTTTGACCTAGTCGGTTTAAAACTTCTGATAAAGAGATTTTTAACCTAGGCGGTTTAAAAACGTCTAATAAAGAAGATCCAAGCGGTTAAAAACTTCTGATAAATATCTTTTTTCAACACTTATCCTTTCAAACTCAAAAATTCCCTCCTTCTCTCTCAAAAACTCTCTGAAAAACCTAAACCTGCAAATCAACTGTTCGATCAACAAAAACCCAAACCACATGGCTCTCGTTCTAAAACAGGGTCACAATCAAAGGGCCTTTCTTGAAAAACAAGAAGGCTGGACCCAATACGATGAGATCATTGATCTTGTCGTAAAATCCCAATATTTTACTGCTCTCACAATCGACCCACCAATTCATACTGAAACTCTAAATGAGTTCTGGGCTAATGCTGAGACGGTGACGGCTGATGGTGAAACTATCTCCCTCAACTCAAGAATAAAAGGGAAACCACTGACCATCACACCGGCCACACTGGCAACAAGACTGAGCCTGAATGATGTAGCTGCCCCTGATCATGTTGCTAACTCTGATATTCACCTAACCATGACTGAGTGTGGTTATCAAGGTACTCTCTCCCATGCTACTATCTTCAGAAAATATTTTGAACCAAAATACAAGCTTTTGTTTCATTATATTATTATGTGTTTGAGTCCAAAGACAGGGTCTTATGACCAGATGCCCTCTACTTTTCAACCAATATTTCATTCCATAGTGAATGAAACCAAATTCAGGGCATCAAAATTATTTTTCAATGAGTTGGTGTTACATCATAATAATACCAAGAAAAAGTTTTTGTTATACCCAAGGTTCATTATGCAATGCATAATAGGGGAACTGGGTAATGAGGTGCTTGTGGGAAAAGTTTCAACTTTAAATCCATTAACCTCACAAGCATACTCTAGGCATAATAAACCGGCTACCTGTCCAGAAGATGATCAGGGAGAACAACAACAAGTCCCCCTGAAACCCACATCTTCCAAACTCACACCATCAAAAGCCAAAAAGCCCAAGCCAACAAAGACAAAAACCCACCAACCCAAAAGAAAAGCTGTTCAGGAGGTTGAGATGCCTGAATATGCTCATGAGCAATCTGCTCTTCAAATAGGTGAGACTGAAACACCCTCTCAGTCTCATCCATCTCAAACCCCACCAAGAGCACCCATAACAATCTTATTCAAAAAAAAAGACTTAGAAAAACTGTTGTAACTCACACTTCTTTTGAAACTGCTGACCAACCTATTTCACCTATTGCCCAAACTTCTGAACCAACCCCTCAAATTTCTGAACCAGAGGCAATAGAGATTGCCAAACTTCTCTCTGGGCTAAAAGAGATAGTCCCACCTGATAATGTCAGTCCCCTACAACCACAACAAACAGGGGACATAACCACAGAATCAGACATGGATGTGGACATCACTAGCCCTAACCCAAGAGATGAGGGTGGACCAGAGTCTTTAAGCCCAATCTTAGAGACTCTTGGGGCATCTGAGGCTGCTACTACTCAGTTACCACCCAGTGGTGGATCTGAGGATAGAAGTAAAACAGCTAAGACCTCAGATGTGGCAACTACTGATGAAGGCTTAATGCCTGAAGTAGGAAATCCTCAGAACCAAGAACAAGAGGTTCATGAGAGAACTGAGTTGGGCTCAGCTCATGATTTAACTGAGACAGTCCTCATTGAGGACAACATCAGGGATTCAGATGATTCCATTAATTTGGATGATGATTCAACAACCAAAACTACTGAATTGACGGCACTTTATGAAGGTCCTGTTTCAGGGGTATCCAAGCTCAAGAAGCTAGTCACCCGTGAACAGGTTAAAGTCCACTCAATCCCTAAAACCCCTAGAGTGGCATCCTCTGTACAACATGAGGATCTCCTAAAAACACACCCTTCACATCAAATGCCTGCCCAATTCCCTGGGCCTTCAAGCATAGACATGAACCAACTATGCAGCCCAGGTGGTGACCTTTATCATATGATGAATGCCCTCATCAAGAATCACCTCCAAACCTATACAGCTAACTTGGAGTTGTCCATCAAAAACCAATTTGGGGTGATTCAGACGAAAATGAATGATCTGCAGACCAAGATTGACTTCAATAGCAAACAAATTGCCAATCTGACAGATCAGATCAAACCTCTGAAGACTATTGATGAATCCAAAAAGAGGGAGAAGATGAAGGAACCAATGGATACAGTTGAAGCCAGAAGAAAGGCAAGACTTGCTATCCTAGAGAGAGATCAGAAAAACCAGGCCAGAAAAGAAGCAATGGCCAAACAGTTTGGTGTCTCAGTGGAAGATATTGAAGCCACAGAAAAAGAAGATGAGACCCAAACCTCTGAAGAATCCCTAAGGCATAATAAAGAAACCTCTGATGGTCAAAGTCCTGATGACTCAGAAGATACTGAAGACAATCCTTCAGTAGTTGACAAACCATCAACAGTTGTCAACCCAGCAGAGGTTAACACTTCCAAATCTCAACAAACTAAACCTTCCAGATCCACTGAACAAATCAAACCAACTTCTGCTCCTCCAAGGCCTACAACAACCACTACTATGACTGTCCTAACCCCTGCTCCAATCTCTCAATCTACTGAACTTCTTGAGCAGAGGTTAAAGGCAGTTCAACAAAAAGCCAAGGAAGACCAGATTTGGAAAAATCTGGAACAAAGGGATGACTTAGAGTTTGAAGAGAAGCTCCAGGCTTATTAAGCTGAACTGGAAAGACAGGCTGAAATTGATCATGTTGCTGAAGAAGACAAAAGACACCAACTGGTTTCTTACATCACAAAGAACAGCAAGACTAAAGCCTACAGACTCAAGGGACTCTCTATGCAAGAGCTGACAAGAAGGGCACAACTAATTGCAGACAAACTGGCCACAAGTAAAGAAGGAAAGGCCAAGAGAGCCCAAATGATAAATGAATTAGTAGCAGATGGCTATGGTTCAAAAGCCTCAGTATCCAGATGGAAAGAAGAAAGACTGGTGGATACTTATCGAAAATACAAGGCTGCCAAGGCTGCAAATCCAGAGAAGTTTCAAACTGCTGATCCTTCAAGATCAGTAGTTAGAACTTCTGGTGTTTCAACAAGAAGGCCTGCTACTCAAAGGAAGAAATCAGAGGACAATGTCAAAACTGATTTCAAAATGGTACTACTTGAAGGAAGTTCAGTAGTTCACTCAGATTTTGACATTGAGGAGAAACCTCTGTTAACACAATTCAGGGATCCTTCCACCTTTGCCTACCAAATCCAAAAGACTATCAAAGAAAAGATGCATACCAAGGTAGTGACTGAACACCATCTCCCAACTATTCAGATGCCTGATATGCAACAACAACAACAACAACAAGGAAGAGACTCCCACCTGAGGCTTACTGAAATAGAAAGCATTCAACACTCAGGATCATCAACCCAAGGGACAAGTCTGGTTCCCTATACCTCTGACTTTGACAAGTCAAAGGTGCCTATCATCAGATGGTCACTTACTGCTAACAACTCAGTATTATTGACAAGAAGAGACCTTTCAAGCAGGGCTTACAAGAAGATCAGTGATCTAAATAAACTGTCAACACAAGACCTGCTCACAATTCAACATTTGGAACCACAGAAAGGATCTCTATCTGATGGACAGTTAAACCAGCTCAAGAACACCATGTATAAAGAAATATGGAAGATTGTTCAAGACAGAAGAAGATCATAAGGAATTAGTAAGGTTTTGGGTTCATCAATCCAGGGGGAGATTGTTAGGACAAAGAGGATTGGTGAAACCACTTTTGGAAACCTTAGTCTAATTCACTTCTGTCAATTTTGGCTAAGTATAGAAGTACTGAAGAGAAGACAAGAAACTGCTGAAGAGAAGATATGACAAGTGCTGAAGAAGAAACTTCATCAGAAGTTCTGAAGTCCAAACCAGACAAGTTCACTTCAGAAGTACTGAAGACAAACTACTCATCAGTAGTTTGTCATTCATCAGCACTTAGCATCAGATATTTTCCACCGCCTTTTGTATCAGTAGTTTATTGTTTATTATTACTTTTAGCTGTAATTGTTTGTTTCAATGTTGCAACTTGTGCAACTTGTTTCTGATATTTGTATACTTGCTTTATAGGCAAGATACATGTATGTAAACGTCTATAAATAGGAGGCTTCAACCTTCTATTTTAGACATTGATTTTAATAGAAAAATCCTTCAAACACTTTCACTGTTCTATTCCATTTCAGTATTTATTGTGAATCTGCCTAAGTATCTAATTCTCATTTACTGCTTAGATTCATAATAAATACTTGTCATTATTAGTTTCAATCATCAAGAGGGAGTAATAACTCCTCTTAAGTATAAAAAGTGTTGCTTTAACTTATACATTCCGCTGTGCTTACAATCTGATATACAAGAGCTTGCTAAACACTTAAGTGTCAAAGATAGCAAGTTCTTACTTAAATGAAGAGCATACTGATCCAACAGTTAGTGAGTAGGAACCTCTACCGATTGTTGAGAAGGTTCGATAGCCTCCACCAGTCGTGGAGCAGGTTGTAGGGCCTCTCCCGACTGAGCAGGTTCGATAGCCTCCACCAGTCGTGGAGCAGGTTGTAGGGCCTCTCCCGACTGTTGAAAAGGCATGATGACCTCTACCAATCGTTGAGTAGGTTATTTGGTACTCAACTAACTGCCGAGCAAGTACTTTATCCTCTATTAAGTGTAGCAATTATTATACACATAAATTGCAAATTGATAATATGTTTATGCAAGCAAGTTTATAAGTATAACGAGTATAGTATCTGAGTTGTAGTTATATAGATTTAGATATTGATATAGCAATTAGTTCTCATTCAGACAAGCATGCATCCAGGTGTTATGGTAATACTAGAATTTATTACTTGAATCAAAAGTGTCAATACATAGAATTAAAAAGCAAACAACATTCAAATGGTGAGACTTGCTGTTAGGTAGCTGGAGGGTCTTGATCTCGGTTTAGTTTAGGGCATCGGTTACGGAAGTGATTTGGGTCTCCACATTCATAGCACTGACCATAGTTGTATCTACCAGGATGATTAGGATTAGCAGCCTGAGCAGGGTTGGTTGGTTGGTTGGCATTAGGATTTGGGGCCTCACGACATGTGTTGACCAGATGGCCATACTTACCACAATTGGTGCACAAACGACACGCTGAAGCAGTGGGATGATGTCGTTTGCATGTGTTACATGTAACGACCCAGGTGGCGCAGCGGATTAGCCTTAACAGGTTTAACGGTAATGATTACATTAAACTGGATTAAAATGTAACCATAGTATCCTCTTCTTATCCAGATCTTCTACTCTTCGGCATGCTCTTTAATACTTCGTATAAATACCTGACAACATGCTTAAAGTACATTAGTATTTTCATACTAGTGAGACATGCCGAATTTAGACATATTATAATAATAAATCGAGTTTAACGATCATACAACTCTTTCTATTTAGTTCGGTCATTCTATGGTGGAATATATTATCGATGAAGCATCATACAAATGCTTATTGTGGTTCTAAACCTCTACTTGGTTTAGATAAATATATTCCCGTGAGTATAGATCGATTATAATGGTCCTGTAACCTCTGATTGGTCCAGGCTATACTCTATGATACCGAATGGATCCATCCTACGTAGTTTCTATTCGACCGCATTCTATTATTTCTATTAACAACTCGATAACACTTTTATAATATAAATCGTATAAAATACTTGATAACGACTAAACAAGCATGTAATCAGCCCAAAGGCTTTTAAGGGAAAGGGTCATGTACTCACCTCTATTATATTCTCCCAGATCCTGTAAACTATTCCTTAACGATATAATCTCCAAATAAACTGTACCTATTATATTTCATCACCATTAGCGCGTGCAAGGCTTGTGCACGTGATAACGTCGGGGACAATCCTTTAATATATTATATTCTTTTATATTCTACATTAATATTATGTATTCTTGTATAATAATATATATATTTATATAGGTATCCGGTTAATATTATCGGGTTAATATTATCGTCCCACACGTATCACGCTTAATATAATAATAATAATAATAATAATAATAATAATAATAGTTATAATTAATAATAATAAACTTAATAATAACAACATTTATACCTTTATATAACCGGGTATTTGACTTGTGCGCATGGGTTATAATCCAGTTCAGAATCATACGTCCGGGTTTGTACCCTTTAAATAATATAAAGGATCCATGGTCAAATAAGACTTCATTTCCAATCAATAATCTATTCTGTGACTTCACCAGAAGGCTCCTAAGTTGGAGTGGAGTTCAGGGCACCTGGAACTACCGGAAATCATCGGGAATCGCCTGGAACCGCTTGGAATCTATCTAGATGTGGTGGCTGGTTGTCAGAAGTACACGCCAGGAAAAGAGGAGGTGACCGGAGAAGGTAATAGTCGGGAGACGGATGGTCATGGGTTCGATAATAGGCTGGTAACTGTTACAAGTATAAAGGGATGACCGGGCCGGAGAAGATGAACTCAGTCGGAGAAGAAGACCGTTGATGATGTGTTCGTCGCGATACCCGAACAGGGAGTAAAACAGAAGATTATAAGTCGGAGAGTACCAACTAATCAATGGAAACCACCGGTGAAGTTTATCAGTCATGAAGGCAGTAGAGATTAGGACGGTTATATCATCATGGTAACGATGATGACGTTGGTTATTATTCTTTCGTTGAAGCTTATTTGGCTGTGGTGACTGACGAAGAAGACGACCTGAAAAGGAAGGGTTATTGTTTGGTTGCCGGCGAGTAGAACTGGCTGGAGATGGAGTAGCCGAAGGTGTTGCAGGTCGTTGTCGGGCAGAGTACCGGAGAAGATGAATCGTGGTCGGGTTTCAGTTGTTGGTTTACCGGTCGCCGAGGACTTAGTCGGAGAAGATGATAGCTGGAGAGGTGGTTGTTGTCGGGATATTTAGGTGGTTTGCCGGAGAAGAGATGGAACAAAACCCGGTTTCGTTAAACGGATTGTGTACTGACCATTCAATTTATATTTCTTTTATTAGCTACGTGACCTTGCCAAGACAACGATCGGCCGGAGAAGAAAGCCGGTACCGATCCTCTTTCTCTCTTTCCTTCTCTGCGTAACTTCCTCTCTCTCTTATCTCTCATGTATAACTCTCTCAGTGTATATTATACAATATGTAAGTATGCGTACATACACAGCAGGGTATGGGTGGGTGGTTTGGGCTTTAGGTATTGGGCCAGAAAGACTTGTGGGCCGAGTAGATTAGATGGGCTAAACAATTGTTGGGCTTTCACTATAAGAATATAATTATAATGGGTTTGGACTAATTTATTTTGGGCTTGATCTATTGGGCCGAATTAGTTTTAATTAATATTAGATGTTAATTAATCATGGATTATAGAAGGTTTATCCTTTCAGTCGTTACATTCTCCCCAACCTATATGAATCTCGTCCTCGAGATTCGTTTCGAGTGGTCTTTTAGTTATTATTCCTGATAATCTTTATAATACTTATTATTAGATTCTCCCCAACCTATAGAAATTGTCCCCACTTATTTTTCTTGATAATAATTTCTAAACCTATAAGGATAGGGTAAATGCTTAATTCTAGAGTCCCCTCTTAATAATTCTATAAATCAAACTTATAAACTCTAAATAGCTTTCTATTCTCGATGGTTTCTCTTATACCATTTATCTTTGGCCATTTTCTTGGCCGCATTAATTATAGGTGTTCTGGGGGTGTTAAGATATCATTATATCTTAACCCTTTTCTATTTATAATGGTTGCTTGATAAATATTGAGTCTACGTGTATTATACTTCTTATAATTATCTCCGATTATTCATGATAGTACCCGTTGTCTTAAAATATTTTACATTCTATAATAGATTATTTTCATAGAATTTCATTCTATAATATGTTTTAAAATATATTCTATACTTTGATAACGAATATTCTATAGTCAAATCGAATGGCTTGATTCTTGGAATTATTAATAATAATATAAAATATCTAAGATTTTCTTTTTAAAAATTCTATTAGATAAATTTCTTTTATTATGTATTCTGAAAATAATCATAGGGCCGTCATTTATCAGATTGCCGTAGACATATACGATTATATAACTCATGATAATTTATTTTATTAATCATCAAATTATTTTCTATAATTTATCGGCTTATGTAGAATGATATAGATATTTCTATTTATTTCATATAATCTATCCGCTGCTTCGAGTTTAATAAATATAAACGATTATTTTTAAGAATAGCAAGCTGTAATATTTTCGAGCTGTATAAAATATTCAGGTTAAGACTAGGTTTCACGGAATTCGAATGAATAACCGTATAAAATAGGTTATTAAGAAGGATCATTTCTATTTGAATGAAACATATTTAACGTATAAATAATTTTTAAGAGACTTATGAAATCGAATCCAGAACGAATATTATTGAAGATAATACGTCGAAACTTACACGATGTCACGAGAACTATCTGGGAATACTTTGTCAATGTCATCCATATATATATATATATATATATATATATATATATATACATATACATATTGGAAAGAAGTTCAATACGTATTCTCTATATATGGAAATGATCGTATTAAATCTTTCCATTAAAAATGGTCAGATTGTGATCGAATCGAACTGGCTTAATGAGTAACTCTTATATTAAATAGTTTACGAATAACTCGGATGATGCAGACCAAGAATAATAATTCTCGATGTTGAGAATAATCTATCTCAGGAGACCTGTCAGGAAACATTCGAGTATATATTGGAAAGTGATCTCTATCATATAGGATATTTATAGTATATTCGAACGATAGAGTTCTCTTATCGATATGAAATGAATAAAATATGACCGAAGAAAGTCAATCTATTAGTTATAATCTAGAAATAGGTCATTCTCATATCCAATAAAATATAGATATTATATTGACCGAACTAAAAGATCTCTTGATACTATTCTCAAAGTATTAGCAACATCTGTACTGAAAAGTACAAGAATTCTCTCCAACATTAGATAATGCATCTTTTCCTTTATAGTATCATATGTCCTTGCACAGAATCCTGAGGAAACATCCGGATATACCTTTCATAAGGGTCCAGATTTCTTTTACCCCAGGGAATGCATAAAGAACATATAGTCATCTTGGATTCTACATACTGATTTGATCACTAGCTTTTAATCAATTCTGTATATATGAATCTGGTTATAAAGAGTTTCGGATTTTTGAAGTCTAGGCTGTCATGGATATGCCCAATCTACAGAATTTCGATTTATAGACGAGGGTTTATCATCACGATATATTATACTTTCAGTATAATCAAAGTTTTCTCATCACATTGTCACAAATTTCAGGTTTCGTGACTTAATGGTTGAGAATACCGAGTATGATAATCGTCCACAAACTTCTCCAAATTTCTTTAATAGTGATGATAGTAGTAATACTATTGGTATAATACCGTTTCATACCTTCTCCAATTTTTACTGGGTTCTCAAATCTTTGAATTTGATTTCCAATATTATTTGAATGATGCAAAGAAGATAGGTATACACTAGGATATACATATTTTTCTTTATATTCTTAGAATAAATAACCAACTTCATGTTTGAAACTTAGTTTGTCTCGAAGAGACTTATAAATTTCCACAAATTAACATGTCGTTAGATTATCTGTGAGGCTAATATTCTGGTTGGAGTTTACCACTCAAATACTGGTTTTTAAAAAAAAACCAAAGTATCGCAAGTCATCTATATCTGACTTAATCATCTTCAGTAGATTGTAGAACCTTACTGAAAAGATATGAAGTAGTTCGACATAAGTATTACTCTATGAAGTAAAGAATATAATACGCTGGGTTTGAATAGTAATAACAATCTGGTGAGGATTGTTTATAGAATTTCGAAGTAACGATTAACAATAGTGCTGATAACCGAGGTATAAAGTCGTTAAGATCGGGTTTCAACTTTTGATGTTAAAGTGATAAAAGTTTAACTGAACAGGTTGGGATACTTTCTGGAATTTCTGAGGTAATGATTTAGTAATATTGGTTGTTGATATCATAATTAAAGTTGTATAAACGAACTTTTAAACTTTGGCAATAAACAAAATCATGAAGTTTATATTACAAATGAAGTTGGGGAATAACTTATGATAGTATCAAAGGTATTTAAAGAGTTTTGAGACTTAATCTCGAGCTAAACATGAAAGAATGTTAACCATAGATAGAAAATTACTCCTTTCTTGTCCAACTAGAGGACAAGAATCAATCAGAAATATGGCATTCTAAATCATGCGTGCTCTTGGATTGCCCATGCTTAAAAGATTAATGGAGGTTGGAGCGTTTACAGAAGCTACTAGAATAATACTATTTGAAAACTCTAGGAATATTTCAATTTTTGTTTCCGAACGATTTTTGGTGTCAAGATGATCATCTTATTAAGCCGAAGCTAGTTCCTGTTCATGGCATTCTTGAAGATTGGTCATCTATTGCTCTCTGGCCAAATTCATCGGAGGAAATAACCACTTGACTTTCAAAGTCCAATGAAGTTGTGTGAATTGGTCCGATTAAGTTTGATTCGTCCGTTCAAGATAGCAATGGAATCTCAATATTGGTAAAATACTTAGGAAATTAAGTCAAAGACATTATGATGTTACGGTTGTCGGTAATGTGGTGTACAAAGCTTTAATGGAGGAATCAGAAATTTTATCATTGAAAACGCTTCCGTTGTATGGGAGTTTCTTAAGGGTAGAAAGCTTCCTGGACTTATAGCCTTGGACAGAAAACTCGTGTTTCGTCATACTAGAGATTTCAAAACCTTTGGAAAGGAACGTGATTATATAAAGATTGTATGCTGATATATTTTTAGATTGGAATACTAGGAAGTCTTCAGGTGGAACATTACGTCCAACGAGCTGAACTTTAACTATACAATTTATTTCAAATTGTATATTGATCGAGTTTCGAATTGAAATACAAGGAAGTCTTCATGTGACACTTCAAGTCTAACGAGCTGGACTTTTGGACTTGTTTCGGATGGAATGGAAGTATCTTTTAAGGGTCTCGATTTAATACAACTTTAATATTGCTTCTATTAGTTCGTTTGTATTAATATGATGCTGATATTATTTTCTTGATAGTATAAGTTGGATTTTGATATTCTTTTATCGACTTATTATAAGATTCCTAAGTTGAAAATACTTTTCTAAATTCGAGAAATGATCTTGCCAAACGGATAAAACGAAAGTTCAAAAGGAATTATAAAATATATATTTCCGAATATGTTTCGTGGAAATATCTGCACCGATGGTTTCAAATGATAAGTTGTATTGAATGGTATATTTATATTCGCTTGATTTTCATCGGAAGAAAATCCGTGTAAACGACAGATATAACGAATTTCGTCAGAAGAATCATATCTATTTAGAGACTTGATCACAGGAATGCTCAAGTGGAAGTACAATATTTATACCGATTTATAAATTTTCTTTTATTAACCAAATATATTCTTCTAATTATATTTGATTTCGATTATCTTTAAATATAAATTTCTTCTGAGGAAGGTTACTACCTTTGATTATGATTTAATAACTTTTCATAGGATACAAAACTTATATTCGCATTCTTATTCTTAACATATTGTTTCTATATTTTTCTAACTGATACGAGAGATTGAAAGAATATTTCTATAATAACTTATTTATATTTCATATAATTCTTGTTTATTCATATTTCTTATATTTCTATTATTTTATATGTTTTGGTATTACCAAAGAATTTTCTAGAATTCAATCGTGCCTGTAAATTCACAATTTTCTGGCCATTAAAAATTGTCAATTTACCTCACAATATTATTCTAGTAATCTTCCTCGATAATTTTTCTATACTTTCTTATAATTTCTATTAACATATATTTCTTTCTAATATACTTTTGGTTGATCTGGATCAGAAGAGGATTTCTATTAGTTAAACCTGTTGCTCTGATACCACCTGTAACGACCCAGGTGGCGCAGCGGATTAGCCTTAACAGGTTTAACGGTAATGATTACATTAAACTGGATTAAAATGTAACCATAGTATCCTCTTCTTATCCAGATCTTCTACTCTTCGGCATGCTCTTTAATACTTCGTATAAATACCTGACAACATGCTTAAAGTACATTAGTATTTTCATACTAGTGAGACATGCCGAATTTAGACATATTATAATAATAAATCGAGTTTAACGATCATACAACTCTTTCTATTTAGTTCGGTCATTCTATGGTGGAATATATTATCGATGAAGCATCATACAAATGCTTATTGTGGTTCTAAACCTCTACTTGGTTTAGATAAATATATTCCCGTGAGTATAGATCGATTATAATGGTCCTGTAACCTCTGATTGGTCCAGGCTATACTCTATGATACCGAATGGATCCATCCTACGTAGTTTCTATTCGACCGCATTCTATTATTTCTATTAACAACTCGATAACACTTTTATAATATAAATCGTATAAAATACTTGATAACGACTAAACAAGCATGTAATCAGCCCAAAGGCTTTTAAGGGAAAGGGTCATGTACTCACCTCTATTATATTCTCCCAGATCCTGTAAACTATTCCTTAACGATATAATCTCCAAATAAACTGTACCTATTATATTTCATCACCATTAGCGCGTGCAAGGCTTGTGCACGTGATAACGTCGGGGACAATCCTTTAATATATTATATTCTTTTATATTCTACATTAATATTATGTATTCTTGTATAATAATATATATATTTATATAGGTATCCGGTTAATATTATCGGGTTAATATTATCGTCCCACACGTATCACGCTTAATATAATAATAATAATAATAATAATAATAATAATAGTTATAATTAATAATAATAAACTTAATAATAACAACATTTATACCTTTATATAACCGGGTATTTGACTTGTGCGCATGGGTTATAATCCAGTTCAGAATCATACGTCCGGGTTTGTACCCTTTAAATAATATAAAGGATCCATGGTCAAATAAGACTTCATTTCCAATCAATAATCTATTCTGTGACTTCACCAGAAGGCTCCTAAGTTGGAGTGGAGTTCAGGGCACCTGGAACTACCGGAAATCATCGGGAATCGCCTGGAACCGCTTGGAATCTATCTAGATGTGGTGGCTGGTTGTCAGAAGTACACGCCAGGAAAAGAGGAGGTGACCGGAGAAGGTAATAGTCGGGAGACGGATGGTCATGGGTTCGATAATAGGCTGGTAACTGTTACAAGTATAAAGGGATGACCGGGCCGGAGAAGATGAACTCAGTCGGAGAAGAAGACCGTTGATGATGTGTTCGTCGCGATACCCGAACAGGGAGTAAAACAGAAGATTATAAGTCGGAGAGTACCAACTAATCAATGGAAACCACCGGTGAAGTTTATCAGTCATGAAGGCAGTAGAGATTAGGACGGTTATATCATCATGGTAACGATGATGACGTTGGTTATTATTCTTTCGTTGAAGCTTATTTGGCTGTGGTGACTGACGAAGAAGACGACCTGAAAAGGAAGGGTTATTGTTTGGTTGCCGGCGAGTAGAACTGGCTGGAGATGGAGTAGCCGAAGGTGTTGCAGGTCGTTGTCGGGCAGAGTACCGGAGAAGATGAATCGTGGTCGGGTTTCAGTTGTTGGTTTACCGGTCGCCGAGGACTTAGTCGGAGAAGATGATAGCTGGAGAGGTGGTTGTTGTCGGGATATTTAGGTGGTTTGCCGGAGAAGAGATGGAACAAAACCCGGTTTCGTTAAACGGATTGTGTACTGACCATTCAATTTATATTTCTTTTATTAGCTACGTGACCTTGCCAAGACAACGATCGGCCGGAGAAGAAAGCCGGTACCGATCCTCTTTCTCTCTTTCCTTCTCTGCGTAACTTCCTCTCTCTCTTATCTCTCATGTATAACTCTCTCAGTGTATATTATACAATATGTAAGTATGCGTACATACACAGCAGGGTATGGGTGGGTGGTTTGGGCTTTAGGTATTGGGCCAGAAAGACTTGTGGGCCGAGTAGATTAGATGGGCTAAACAATTGTTGGGCTTTCACTATAAGAATATAATTATAATGGGTTTGGACTAATTTATTTTGGGCTTGATCTATTGGGCCGAATTAGTTTTAATTAATATTAGATGTTAATTAATCATGGATTATAGAAGGTTTATCCTTTCAGTCGTTACATTACACAATGGATAGTTTCCTATATAAGGTTTCTTGTTAGAAGCTTGTGTAGTGAGGTTTGCATCAGGATCCCTGGTCTTACGCTTCTGGTTCTCAGTAGTTACCGCGGCTACAATACTTGCTTTCTCGCCTTTCCGAACTAAGGTCCCGTTCTTTACGTGATTGTCAGTTAAGGTAGCTGCTAGACGCTTGGCCTCTTCGAGGGTAGCAGGGTTCCTTCCCCACACCGTGTCTTGAATCTGCATGGGTAAACCACCGATATATTTCTCAATGGCTACAGGTAGGGGAGTGACCTTATGGGGCAACAACAGACTGAGCTCATGGAAGCGGGTATTATAAGCAAGGTTTTCCCCACTATCCTGAGCAAGGGTGTGGAACTCGTCCTCTAATTTCTTGACCTCGTTACGTGGGCAAAATTCAGCTTTCATTATCTCCTTGACTTGATCCCAGGTCATAGTAAGTGCAACTTCAGCTCCTCGGGTGCGATTTTCCTTATTCCACCAAGTGAGTGCTCGTTTGTGAAGAACACTCATAGCATAACGGACCTTAAAGTTATCGGGACACTCACTGTTAATGAAGGTATTCTCAATACCCTCGAACCATTGTAGGAGACCAGTAGCTCCTTCATCTCCACTGAACTTAGGAGGATTACAGGTATTAAAGTGTTTGAGAGTGCAGGCTGGGAGACCATTCCCGTTTCCATTCCCGTTTCCATTCCCGTTCCCATTGTGGTTTCCATTGCCGTTTCCGTTCATCTGGATGACTTGGGCCAGTAAGTTAGGAACCAGAGTTGCTATTTGTTGCGCCATTTGTTGGGAAATGATCGCATCCAGTTGGGCATCAACGCCATTGTTGTTGTTGTTGTTGTTGTTGTTGTTGTTGTTGTTGTTGTTGTTGTTGTTGTTGTTGTTGTTGTGGTTAGTGTCGTGGTTATGGTTGTGATTGCTACTCCCTTCATCATGATTGTCACCACTGTTAAGGCGAACGCTGGGACGTGGAGGCATGATCTGTAAGAGACACAATGGAGGTTCAATGAGACATGAGTGAGGTAATATAAGGAATGTAATCATTTATCTATTTATTAAAACGAATAAACGAAAACATTGACTTATCAAAGATTCTAGATTCTAATAACATAGTGAAGACATGCTTTAGCCTATAAGTGAACACTCATCCCGAGAATTCCCAGGTAGGCATCCGGGTCCCTCGTCTGATTGGGATATATGCGCAATGCCAGCCTAGACAGAAAACTCAGAATACAGGCGTTCACCCTTCCAGATTGCACGTGTTCGTTAATATAATCTAGAATTTCGACGAGATCTCAAGGTGGTTCAGGCTAAACCTGAGGATTTTGTCCTATTAGTCTAAGAGTAGATCCAGTGATGGAGGGCAATCTTCTTGTAAGGATTAAAGTAGGGATAAAAAGTAGGAGGAAGATAGAGATTAGGAGCAAGTAGGGTTGCAAGTAAAAGGAGCAAGTACTGATTATAATCCTATGGTTATAGACTAGATTATTTTTCTAATAACCTAATTCCCTATAACCATGGCTCTGATACCAATCTGTAACACCCCAACCGATGGCGGAAACATCGAGGTGTCACGTATGAATGATTGTTCAGTAGCTCATGGTGAATAATGAATTTCATTAAATGATTTAAATAAATTACATACAATTGTTCTACAAGAATTCGTACATCAAAATAAATAATACTATGTACACATCTTCAAGCATTAACTCAAATCTTCAAGCAAGTAGAACCTGAAACATGTTAAGTTTGAAAATATTGTAGGTCAACAAAAGTTGGTGAGAATACACAGGTTTTCGAATAGATAATAATAGTTTGTACAACAATCACAGTTGTATAATGATAGAGTATGAGTCCGACATGTAACAATGCGTCTTTGTACAATCAAACCTTGTGTCGACTGAGACCTAACTCGCAAGTTAGTTAAATGTTGTTACTGTTTTCGATCATCCCTGAATTTATGCGGGGGGTGGGTTTGTCAGACCTATAGCGCTATAATCTAAACAGACGGCTTGATCAATGTTAATGATTGTGCTGTGTCTTTTTGTTACAGTCAAATGATAGAATGAGTAAATGATAGTGTAATTGAATCATGAGTAAATGATAGTGTATAAAATGTTTAAACATGTTTCACCCCAAAATGTAAAACAGAAAAAGGGGCTATGTAAACTCACCTTAACAAAATGTTATGTCTAGTGAAAATAGAATAAGTGTAGCCTAACGATGCCAAGTATTACCCTATAATTAAGGTAATAAATATGTCTAAGTCTTTCTAGTCTACAAATATTTTCTAGGGTTTCGAATTTGGGGATAAGTATTCGTTTGATTATTAATTAAATTGTTTAATAAATAAAGGAAATTCGATAAATAAATAAACAAAAGTCTTTTTGTAGGTTTTTGATTAGGAATGATCACATTATAAGGTTTTGAGTATGAAAATAATTTTTATAAAATTATTTTCTTAAAAATAGAATATTTAGTCTATTTATTTCTATTTTGTCAAAATATAACTTTAATATCTAAAAATATTAAAATTAAGAATTTTTAAATTAAAATTTGTATTTCTGTTCTAAATGATTTATAATAATTTATGTGAAATTTTGATGTAAAAATAATGAAAAATGAATTTATTATGATTTATTTACTGTTAAAATAACAAAAATTGATTAAAAATATTAAATAAATGATTTTTCAGAAATAAAAATCATTTCTGGAATATTTATTGTTTTATAAGTTTAGGATAGTTTTTGTGGAATTTTATAAAATCGTTTTGATATTTTTATAGAATTTTATAATTATAATAGAATAAACTTGTAATATTTATTATATATAATAAATAAAAGATTTTTGAAAAACTAAAAATTGTATGATAAACTTTTCTATTAGAATATCATAAAATAATTTTTGTAGAATTTATAAATCTCTTTTGGTATTTTAAAACTATTTTAAAAGATTAAAAGGTTAAATATATATATATATATAAATAAATAAAGGGTTTTTTTAAAAAAAAAATGTTGTTTATGGGACTCGAACCCAGGCCTCAGGCCGGTTCGCTGTTTTAACATCAAAGGGTATCACCAACTCGTCTACAGGACAGTTAGTGATATTTGTTGGTTTGTTTTAAATAAGAACAGTCTCTGCTTCTTATCATCTTCCCCAAATCAATTCATGCGAAAACCCTAACCCCAAAATCTTATAATTGAACATCAAAACGCTGCAGATTATAAATGATTATATGGGGCTTTTACTGATTGACAAAAACCAATTAAAAACATAGAAGATCAAAGTTTATGGTGTACCGATTTGATGGTGAGGCCGAAGCATAAGTGGCGACCAAGAATCCTCAAAATTGAGAAGAACTGGAGAATGTAAGCTGATTATGGTAGAGGGGTTTTGATTTTCAGCACTTTTAGGTCTAGATTATGTGTTCAATTTATACTAAAACATACGAAATGGATGAATTTGGTAAGTTTGACCTAGAGTTTAATTATAAACGCGTATTAGCCAAATTTTGGTAAGTTTTGATTGGAATTTGCGTGGGGAATACGCTGAACGATCTGTCAATTACCTTATTACCATAATAGAGATCAAATGACGCAGTACAATGAATCAATTTGAATGGGTCGATGGTTGTTGACTCTATCTTGGAGACCAAGTTAATCAAGGAGGGGTTAAGTTTAACTGTTTCAGAATAAATTCACAAAACAGTAACATGGCTTAGTGGTTGTGTGTTCGTGTTATAAGTGGTGACCCGGCCTAGGGCACGGGTTCGAACCCCGGCCCAGGCATTATTTTTTTAACAATTAATTACCCACTTTAATAATAATATATAGTCATAGTATAGTTCTAAGAGTCCAAATGCGTCACGAAATATTTTTTTTTAAAAAGGGACGATGATGATAAAATTCGACGTTTTATTAATAGATGTCGCAACGTATATTGAATTAAATGCGATATGTTACAGGTTTATCTCTTTCACACAGGATTTCATACCTTGATGTAAGAGCTTCAACTGAAAATTTCAGCAATTTTTAAGGTTTTACATGTAGAGAATCTTGCACTTATTATCATCATCGTCGTCTCCCGATTGATCCTTGCGCCTATTATCATCATCATCGCCTCCCGAATGATCCACTGAGGTACCTGGAAGGCGTACACTCAGTAAACATTATTCATGTAAACCAACAACAATTTTACACAATCACGAAAACATGACAACCACAAAGATCATTTCATAACAATCCAAATCAACCAAACAGAGATAATTAGATCAGTTGCAAATAAAGTAAGAAAACAACAAAAAGCGGCAAACTAATCGACAAAAGGAAAACAAATCAATGAAACTGAGAGGCTCAAAGTCCCCAAAAGTTGGTTGCGAGGTGTGTTGCAAATAAAAACCTACCATCCTGCAACCTCGACAAACCATCTCTTCACCGAATTTCTGTAACAAATTGAGACGCATCATAGCCATCATAACCAAATTTCTGCTACAAATCGAGATTCGATAGACCCACAAAGTATCCAACTAAACCTGACAACCATACAAACAAAAACCAAAACCGATACCGAGTATAAGCTCAGCGGAGGCGGCCAGTCCAACTGCGTCTCATACGACACCGCCTAAACCTACCACTATCAAATCGACTGCCAGAGCCGCTAACTACAAAACCCCCTCTCTGTTTCTTTCTAAAGGAACCCGTCTCTGTTCATCTCTTTAAAAAGGAAAGAGTTACAATGAACCCCACTCCACAACGATGAACATTGACCGTAGCATCAATCGAATGAGAAGTAGTTGTATCACTGGATTAAATTCGGGAATCGCCGCCGTGGTTCCGTCATGATTCGTGGGGGAAACCAAGCTGTCCTTTCATCTGTCTCTTTCTTATTTACTGATTTTGTGTGTTTTGTGAGAAATAAAGGCAGTGAGAAGGAGGAGGAATTGTATGGTGTGGTAGATGAAGGAGGAAGACAAAAAAGGCACGTGTCATCAGGCAAAAAAACAAATTGGGAAAGGGTATGTGCCGGCACCAAAACAGCCACTTAAGAAAACAAACCAGGTGTAACACCCCAACCGATGGCGGAAAAATCGAGGTGTCACGTATGAATGATTGTTCAGTAGCACATGGTAATCAAGTTTTAAATAAGAATTTATTTAAAATAAAATATCCAAATTTTGAAATACATAACAAAGTCTCGAATGAAATCTAGTACATCAAATAATCAAACAAAGCATAAAACTTCAAATATCTCCTCATGCTAGCTCTAGACTTCAAGCATCAATATTTCCTGTTGAGTTTGGAAAAATGGGGGGGGTCAACTAGAAGTTGGTTAGAATACATAAGCCAAGCCAAGCAATAAGTTTTAAAAGGATAAAAGTTTAGCAATTCATATGTCTAATGTAAGTTTAAGTCTACATGAATAAACAACAAGTATAGTATGCACATAATCAATCCTCCGACAAAGTTTAGGTCCATCCCGCATCCACGGTTCACCTTAATATAACGTTGGAACGATAACAATCACCCGCGCTCCCCATACAAGATGGTCAACGAATCTAGGTGGGGTTGTCAATCCAATAGATCTATCATTGTATACCGTCGGTTTGATCAGGGTTAATGATTATGTAAGTTGAAGTTTAAGTCTAATAGTCTTTGTCTAAGTCACGAGGCATTAAAGTTTACAACTAGACATGTATGTAGAGTTGCTTAAGTATAAAGTTTCAAGTATAAAGAATTGCATAAACAAGGTTACGTAAACTCACCTTGATTGTGATGATAAAGTTGAAAGGACTCAACAAGAACAACGGGTTAAACTTGTACCTAATTACAAGTGACGTTTTAGTATCTATAGTCATAGTGTTTGTGCACAATATAACACTTTTGATAATCTATTTAGTTATGTATATTTATATACACACACGTTAAATATAAAAATTCTTTCTACAAAATTGATGTCTTTATAATATTAAATAAAGTTTTTTAGTAAATGTGACAAAAAAAATGACGTTGATTTTAGATTGTAAAAAAAATAATACACTAACTTTGTTTAAATAAATATCATGAATATTGTAAACCAGGGTGGGGTTAGGATACAAAAGGTGTGTTTTGTTTGAAGGGTGAGAAGTAATTGTGTCCTTTAGATCATATTAATGAATGGTTAAGATTAAATGAATGGCAAAGTTGTAAATTATGTTATAATTTAATTAATAAATTAGAGATTTTTAGGGTATAATTGTCAAAACACCAAAAACCTTTATTAAAAATCTTCTATAATAAAGTACTCTATCTCTCCTTTTTATTAGGATTCTATCTTTCTCTATCTCTTTTCCCCCTCTCTCTCATCAACCCTTACAAGCAGAAGCTTAAATCACCATCAACAACTTCTTCAACAAAAACCACGCACGCCACCATCTTCAACCGACCCAAAGCTCAATATCAACAGAAATACAGATCCTTCTCTCTACCAGTTTGTTCAAGTATAAGCTGCAGCAATAAATTCTCACCATAGTCATTGTGTGTTTTATGAAACTCTACAAAAATACAAAAAAAAAAAAAAAACAACTAAACACACCCTTCGGTTCTGATGTGTTTATGGATACCAGTGGTGATACGGGAGGATTGTACTTGGTGTGTGTTCGGCCGGTTGAAGAGGCGGAGTAACAGTGGTGATACGGGAGGAGGTGGTGCGGTGGGTGTGGAACCGACATCAGGTGGAGTTGTCCTTGTCGTTGTTTTGTGTCGAGTATTATGAGAGGTTGTTGGGTGATGGTGTGGTGGTTGGTGGTTTGTGTTTAAACAGGAAAAAATCACATCTGTATGTGTTTACACTGATGAAACTCATCTTTATGTGTTTAGAAAGGACAAAAAAACACATTCCACAATGTTTCACTTGTAAAACCTTATTGATTTTCGAAAAACACATATGCATTTGTTTAACACATCAATGTGTGTTTAAAAATAGAAAACCATATTGTTTTGTTTCTTTTTGTAAAACACATGTGTATGTGTTTAAAGATAAACCAATTTTTTATGTTTAAAGATAAAAAAAACGCATCTCTATTCTGGTAAAACACATCTGAACTGATAGTAAAAACTATATATGAACACTTCTGTTTGTGGAAAAACAAAGCTGGTCCGATGGTGTTTTTGTTTATTAAATGTTGTTAAAACACAAAGTTAATATAACACACTGGATTGTTAAGACGATGGTGATAAAACACACTATAATGAACACAGTACTGTATGTTGGTTGTCTTGTAGATTTTGAAAACTTTAATTAGAAAATTTGCGAATAATGGCCAGAAGATATGTGTAAATTAGTTAATTATTTGAAAACTAAATCCCTATAATCACTCAATAATTAAAAACATATTAAATTAATAAATTGATTGATTTATGTTTAATTACCTAATTACCCTTTAGATCAATCTACCCTAATGCCACATGTCGCTTTGAGAGTTCTTCTTATCCTTCTCACAAATTTATCTTTTGTACCGGAACCTTTATCTTGTAAACCATACATTAGTGGTTCAAAATGAAGGACATGAATGTGATCGAGAGAGTTGATGAAGTAATTATATGCATGGGTTGAGTATACCCTATACAAGGTTTTTATCCTAAGTAAAATAGAGATTGAGATTGTAATATTACCTCAGATGATCGAAAAGAATTGAACCGGAGTTGGTGGTCGCGGTTTGGCGGTGCACTAACGAGAGTGGTCGGAGAAGAGGGAGAAACCAAGAGGAAGATGAGGTTGTTAATTCGTTGATGAGTCGGGATGGATGTGTTGTTTGGTAGGGTTGTGCAAAGGGTCCGGAACCGACCCGACCCGACCCAGACCCACCAGAACCATATACCCTTTTATTATTGAAATTAGGAACCACGAACCGAACCTTAAAAGTCTATGTGGTTACGGGTCCTAAAGGTTCTGATGGGTCGGGTAAAGGGTCTGACCCTCTAGAACCTTTTAATGTAATAGCCACTTTTAGAGGATTACATATTCCTATTTTTTTTACCATGCTCGTAAAAAAATTCATCCATATGGTTCTAACAATAGCCTATGAGTTTCTTTTTTAAGTCACTTTTCGTTTCTCAACTTATGTTTTCGTAACATTTTTGTCATTCTCATCACTCGAAACATTATGTGAAGCTGCTATGTATACATCATAAATTTACGCACACATCAGAGTGACATACATAAATATTTACTTTAGGATTGGAAATAATATATATTATATAATATATCACATCTATGCATATACATCAAGCTGAAAAATATTTCAAAAAAATACAGTGTTATTCTTATATATAATATTTTTAATATTGTATTAACATTACATGAAATCGATTACAATAGCACGTAAAAACAAATAGTGAAAAGACTAAAAAAGATTATTTTTTATTTTTTATTTAAAATAAAACGGTTCTTGTGGTTCTTACATTAGAACCGTGGGTTTGGAACCGACCCGACCCGGAACCGATAATTCATATAAATATAGAACCGGAAACCGACCCATATATTTAAAAAGGTTCGGGTCCAAGGTTCTAGCGGGTCGGGTCCAAGGTTCCTGTGGGTCCGAACCACGAAATGCTCACCCCTATTGTTTGGTATGGGTTATAAACTTACCCGCTAGTCAAGATCGGTTTCGAGGATAATCAAATTTGTTAATGATGATTTATAGTGCAAAATCAATGGGTTCTCTAGTACAAAGGAAAGAAAAATAAAGCTCGATAATCTTGGCGAAAGTTTTGGAGAAGAAAAAGGGTCTGATTGGCATTGGTTTTGAGTTTTCAAAAAGTTTTGAAATATGTTTAGCATTTTATGAAACGTTGTTTTTTTTTTATCTCTACAAATCTTAAACCTTCTTTGACTTTATTATTAACTAGTTTCTATCCCGGGAGTGTCCCGGGTTAAAATATCAAATATAACATAATAAAATATTTAATATGACAACATAATTAATGACTTGTCAATATATGATTAATGATTATTATTATTATTATTATTTATTTTAAACAAATTTCTGCCATAAGTTATCATATTATTATTTTAAAAAATTCATGGGTATCACCTAATCCCAGGACCAACCCAAACCCATAATTTTTTTTAAACTAATCCCAAACCTGACACAATACCTGTCAGGTTACAAAAAATAGTCGTTTTTTCTCCGTTTTTTATGTAGCACTGTGGTACTCGTTGGAAAGATAATAAAACGCTTGTTAATTTGGTGTTATTTTTTTCTTTAAAAAATCTCGTATATAAAAGATATTAACGTTTAAAAGTTATTGGAGAAGACATAAGAGAGAAAATAATAAAGGTTTAATATTTATATTTAGTAGATTAGGTATTTAATATATTAGGTTAAACCATATTTTTTCCCTTTTTTTTAATTGGTCTAGAGTTGCCGCGTCACATCCTATGTGGCATATCTCAAATAAGAGATTGCATAATAGTATGACATGTAGGATTATTAGCTTTGCAATATATATAGATATAGATATAGATATAGATATAGATATATAGGGTCAAGATCCTGTACAAAGTGTTTTTTTTTTGTAAGAAGTGTGAAAGGTGTTTTGGCCATTGGATCATCTTAATCTATGGTGTGGATTTAGTGAGTGGCATTTTAGTAATTAGTGTTATAATATTAATAATAAATTACATTCTTGAGGGGTATTAAAGTAAATTAGACACCCACATTTAATTGATACATCTTAAAAAATGGAAACCACCATAAATTCTCATTACTCTCTCTATTCTCTCACCTCTCTCTCTTGCTCCTCTCTACGCCACCAACCCAGAACACACTTCTCACTGTGAATATACTATGGCAATATGTTGAATTATTACTTGCTGAAAACAAAAGACGATCTCAAATTAACATGGAGAGATAAGCCATATTTTTGTTTTACTTACTTTTTATTTACAAAACCTATGCTGTTGAACTCCAATTCATTTCAGATTCAAGTTTTCTAACAGATGGAGACACGTTGGTCTCAGTCGCTCGAATTTTCGAACTTGGATTTTTTAACCCAGGTAGCTCTGAGAACAGATATCTTGGCATCTGGTATACGAATATTTGGGATGTTGTGTTTTATCATGATCATCTTTGTATGAAGGTGTGTTACATCGCTACTATGTAATAAAAACACTACGTATTGAATAATAAAACAATTGTTGTGTTATAAAACACCATACGGAGTAAACACAATTGGGATTGATTAAAAGTTCTTTGATTTTTGAGTGGTTGTGATGTTGTGTTTTATCATAATCATCTTGGTGTGTTTTATACTCATAGTTTGTATGAGGGTGTGTTTAGATTTCTTGGTGTTCTATGAGTATTGAACATGATTCATACACATAACACCACGGATTGAAAAAAACACCCTACAACGTTACTATGTAATAAAACACTATGGATTGAATAATAGAAACAACATTGTTGTGTTGTGTTGATGTTGTGATGTTACGTTGAATAAGAAAAAGTGCAGAAAACATATACTCTACCATTAAAAAATGGAAATGGAACTAAATGCATGATACTTTCCTCAAATAATTAAATTGATTAATTATGATTAATGGTAAATTGACTAAGCTACCCTTATTTTAAAATAAATAAGATTGCCACGTGTCATCTTTCTATTTCTTCCTACACTTCTCACAAAAAACCACTTTGTAGAGGAACCTAAACCTATATATAGATTCATATGTTTATTTAAAACTTAAAAAAAAAAATTATTTGGAATGGGATTACTGTTATGATTCTAACAAATTAATTGTTGGCCAAAAGAAACTAAATAGAAATTTAGAGAGTATTAGACTAATTTTCCTGCATAAATTTCTTCTCAAAGTAAAGAGTCTTTATAGGCCTACAAGTAACAACTACAATGAAAGCTAGAGGTGAGCAAATCGGTTCGGCTCCAAGCCGGTTCGCTACAGTACCGGTTCCTGGCCGAACCGGTTTTGGTTCCAAACTGGTTCGGTTTTGGACCGGTTTTGTTGATTCGTAAGACCGGTTTCGGAGACCAGTTTCGGTTCGGTTTCAGTTTCGGTTTGTTTCGGTTTCGATTTTTAATCGGTTTTTTCGCGCACTTCTTAAAATCATATAAATTACATAAAATTTAATTTTTAATAACTTTTAGAGTTTTTTAAAGAAGGAAATTGAATATTAATACAAAAAAACAAAGTTTTATTTGTGTGTATGGCAAAAAAAATGTATTTTTCTTAAACCGGTTTCGGTTTGGTTTTGGTTTTTTATCGGTTTCGGTCTGTTTTTAGCGATACCGGTTTCGGTTCGGTTTCGGTTTCTTTTGACTGGTTTTTTCGTCGGTTTTAGGCCGGTTTTCGGTTCGGTTTGAGATTTTTTTAGTATCGGTTTCACGTGAAACCGGTTTTGACCGGTTTTGGTTCGGGTCGGTTTTACCGGTTTTGGTTCCCGGACCGGTTTTTTTTGCTCACCTCTAATGAAAGCTAGAGGCTAAATTATTGGAACATAACACTCACTACCTTAATTGAGTTTGACTCTAAATAAATTAACTTTGACTCTAAAAAAAAAAAGATTTGACTCTAAATAAAAGATAAATGATGCAAAGCACTAATTAAGTCATCCATGTTCAAAATGAAATCATGAGTTGAGTGGCACATATCAATTACGAATTGTTTTGTATAGTTTTATAATAATGAAAATGACAATAGTAGTAAATATAATAATAGTAATGATGATAATGAAATTTAAAATGAATAAGTTGAATTTTATTAAAAATAAATTTGAGAAATTATGTGATGTTACACCAGGAACCTAGATGCCAGAGGATGTTATTATTAAAATTCTGGAAAATCATCTATATACAGAAATAATAAGCGAGAGGAGGGAAAATGAAATCACTAGGGATGGTAATCAAACCCAAACCCGATGGGTAAACCCGAAACCCGGCACATTTGGGACGGGTCTAGGGTTGGGTAATCGGGTATGGGTCCGGGTATGGGATCAGTTTTTATATTTTTCGCGGTTTGGGACGGGTTAGGATTTGATGATATACCCGTTTACCCGACCCGATTATCCGTTAAAGTATATCCGTTTACCCGATTAGATACCCAATATAATTTCTAATATATCTTTTTTAAATATGTATGCATAATATATCTAATTGTCCATCTACATTGTCATCTTGTGCTAAAATTACCAAAAAGTTAGTGTATACTATTTGTTATCTATGTGTTTGATTGTTATTATATGATTTAAATATTTTATATTTATACATTGTAATCATTTACATATATATTTAATAATGGTAAATGTAATTGGTTAATAGTTACCTAATAGATGCCACTCGGGTTTTTGGTCGGATATACTCAATGAGTAAGTTTAAAAATTAATGGGTTTACCCGAAACCTGCGGGTATACCCGATACCCGATGGGTAATTACCCGACACAAACCCGGCGGGTTTAGGCCGGGTTTGGGAAAAGCATACCTAATCAGGTATGGGGTTGGGATTACCTAAACCCGTCCCAAACCTAACCCATTACCATCCCTAAAAATCACTGTTTAAAGGGCAAAGCTATTAATATTAGTTAATTAATTCTAGAAAAACAAACTTACCCTCCATAAGTACAAGAGTCAAAACAGTAAGCTCATTCCCATTTTTCCTATGACTCTTTTTTAAGAGCGATTGCGTTAAACTATGGACAAGTTTCTACGCACACGTATCATACCTTATTTTAAATATCTTGTATGCAGGCCTAACAAGTTCAACCGTGAAACCAAACCATACCTAACAATTTGGTTTGGTTCGGATTAAGAGTCTAATGGTTCGGTTTTGGTTTGCAAATATAAAAAACTGTTGCTAACCAGTTTAGTACGTTCAGGATTTATTTTAAAATCCGCGAACATCCTACCCCTGTGAGGCAACCATGATTGTTATTGCCTACTTTAAAAAGTAAATATAGTATCTGTTTTTGAATTTTTTTTTTTTTTATAAAAGTGATCATTTTTGTAATTTTCTCTAGGTATTATGTCTGAATGAAAAGTTCTTTACTTGAAAACCTTTGAACCTTGACCTTAAGACATTGCCTCTAACCTCTACCAGAGGAAACCATACCCCGGATCCCTCGGATTCAGAAACACTTGTTTTTAGAAAAACTCAATTTTTTTACTGTGTAAACCTCCGAACCAGAGACTTTACTCTCTACTTTATCATTTTAGAAACCCTTCTTATTCTCACACCGGAGAGTGGTCACAGAGACCTTACCTCTCCCCAATGACAAGTCTAACGGTGTTCTATTTTGCATGTTCATCAAGATCTAAGCTTAATAACTAGTCTCAATATTACATCTTTGATTAATCCCGTCATTCTGAACCAGTACGAGGTAACTTTTTTCCTCTTCATGGTGCAACCGATGAAGTTCCAATTAACACCCTAAGCTAGCATGTACTGATTACCCATCCCATTTAAATTGGGAATCTCCTCAGGTGAAACCCCCACATGTGATGAATATGAACCTTCAACGTTCACATAACCTTCGCTTTAGCTCCTCCTTGCTTCACCAACTGAGATAGGATTAATTGAAAAAAAAAAAAAAAACTCAATTACTTTTATCATTATTCATGCATAAGAAAAAGAAATAAAAACTATTTAGGAAACAAACTTCAATGTTACAAGCGTCACTAAATTCACTACAACAAAAACATTAATTAAATTTTAGAAAAACAAAGTTACCCAAGTAAGCTCCTCTCCACCTGCCACGTCTCCCCGTTACGCATGCCACGTCTCCCCTCTGCTCCGACGTCATCATCCCTAATCAACCATACACCTTCATTACACGTGGTACGTCATCATCAACCATCTTGCCACCGTGTACAACTAATCACACCTAGTTACTCACTCCATATGCTTACTATATAAACACCAAACTTGACGTACGCTTCCAACTGTTTCATTCCATTTTTTTACTTTTGATTTTTGGTTTTACTCTCAGTTAAAAAATACACTCTCTTATTACAAAACATTTACCATGCACACACTTCACACAGACCATAATTATCTCCATCGTCCGTTCACCACGGACGAGGAGCATTCCATCATCGTATCCGCTCTCAAAACCGTAATCTCGGGTCACACCAATACCACAACCACAACCACAAACACAAACCAAAACCTCATGACGTCATCATCATCTTTTCCTACTACAAATAGTGAGACGTCATTAATGACATTGTGTGCAAACCCTATGGAAGTGTGTAACGTGTGTAACATTATAGGTTGTTTGGGGTGTGACTTTTTCTGGCAAAATGCACCACCTAATATTGGTGGGAAGCAAAAAGGGAGGAAGAGGAAGAGGCAGTATAGGGGAGTAAGGCAGAGGCAATGGGGGACGTGGGCGGCCGAAATTCGGGACCCGATGAGGAAGGTGAGGGTGTGGTTGGGTACTTTTGGGACGGCTGAGATGGCGGCCCGGGCGTATGACCGGGCCGCCATACACTTCCGTGGGGTTAAAGCAAAGACTAATTTTCCTGAGAGTGATTATAAAGTTGAGCATAGGAAGGTGGATGGTGAATTAAGAAAATGAATAAATGATTTTGATGGTTTAATAATGGTTTAAACGTTATGGCAATATGGGGTGGAAGTTGCTTTGAATGTGATCTTTATATTTATATATTTATGTAGTTTTGTTTTTTTTAATAGTTAATTTGGTTATGAGGCCTTTGAGAGGTTTCTTCCAATAGAAGAGAGGGATTATTATTATTATTATTTATATTTGAAGGTGTTATGTGTCGACTGATGAGAGTGGAAGATTGGTGGTGTGAAACTGCGTCACGTGGTCCGGGTTCGTCGTATGAAGTGTGTTGGTTTATTTGCTTCACGAGTAAGGGAACATGAAACAATCTCGAACCTCTGAAAAGGGACAAAAAAAGTATATGTAAAATATTAGATAATATTCCTAGTGTGGTGTTTTTTTCCCTTCATATTTTGTGTCTTGCAATAAAAACTAAATAAATGCAATAAGGTGTCTGTTTCATTTTGAAGTCTTGAAGTTTGATCGTGTGTTTATCTTTGTATTTCATGCAATACTAAGCTTTTATTTTTGTGTTTTTATTAAGGGGTAACAACTCAACTCTTCCTCGTTTAACTATTTTAGGAAGGAAAACGTTTGTGTCTAAAACGTTCATGTTCAGAGAACAACTAACTGAAGAAAAGAACCATGTGTCCCTTCAAAGAGCTCCCTTCAAAGCTAAGGCTCTGGGTCTTCACCGTTGTGGAGCTCTTGCGTCGAACATTAAACATTAAATAGCCATCTTCGAATGATAATAGCAATTTTTTTGTACTTGAACATGTGGGTTTCCTGGCTACTTCAGGTGTTCATCGAGGACGGCCTCAACAGTTAATTAGAAGGTATATGTTCCTAGTCATGTTTTACATAGCAAACACGCCACGCCACTGGTTGGGAGTTGTTTTCGTCTCCTGATGAGTCCAAGGCATAACTAAACCAGTGACCCGTATCATAAGTGTGATGGGTTGGTTGGCACTCGGCAGGCGCCCCACAAATGAGCTTGAAAGATGCCCTTGTGATTGTTGAAAATATATAGGCCGATAATGTTCAATTTAATACTTATGATTGTTTTTATTTTTGTTTTTTAATCTTTCATGTAATTGAGTTGTTGTTGTTGGGCTAACCAAGTCATGGTTGATTGTTAAAAAATAAGAGGTATCAGTTCATTATTACTATTATTTGTGTTTGGTTACTTATGTTTGTTTTTGTATTGCTTTGCATAATAACTTGGTGGATTGGACATGGACAATATTGGAGTTGGTAGCATGCCCAAGAATAAATGTAGATGGTCCTGAAGAGTAGTTGTGTTTGTTAGCCCAAGATGGTGGGTTGATGGATCAGGATTAGCACATGGCCCATTAGCTGAAGCCCACTCGTTAGAACTAAAGTCCAGCTCTATATCCGAGCCTCCCTCCTAATCTATGTGGCAATCTGTGTGAGGTGGGATGAATGGTTTAGATTAAGTCAAGATGTGTTTCCTTGACTTGATCATGTGGTCACCATTGCTTCGGGTGTGTTTCTTTCCGACCATACACTTTGGCTATATAAGCTCTCCTCCTCGTCTGTTCACTAGTTTAGCCATTCATAATATTTTTTCATTCTCTCTCACATCTCTCACAGTCGTTGAACGATTAGGGTTTATTCCTTTGAGTCCTGCACTTATGTTTCTCATATAAGTGCTTAGGTCTTTTGATCCTGACTAGTTTTTCTTTTACGTTTTTGTAATCTTTTGATTGTTTAGAGATTGGTGTTATTGAGTTTGTTCACAGAGTTTGCAATAGATCTATTGAGAAGTTGTTATGAGTATTTCAATCTTTGTTTGATCTATTGATTTCTGGTCTTATATATATCATTTGACATGGTATCAGAGCTATAAGGCTCTTGTTGGTGTCTTCCGTTGATTCCTTAGGGTTCTTGATTGGTTTTGTTCTTATTGGTAGTCTGGGTTGTTTCCTGGTTGGGAGATCTTGCTCAGATTTGATTTTGGCTGTGGATCTCTGGGTCTAACTGGATCTAGGATTTCGGTGTCAAGAAGAACAAGTTGTTGATTCAAGAAGCTTTGAATGCTTGGAACCCTTATTCTTGATTGCTCTCTGATCTGTAACCCTAAGTGAAGGTTATAGATTACGAGTTTGGAGAAACCCTAACTTGGGTCCCCATTCGGTGAGATTGTTCCTGAACTTTGGTTTATTTTTTGATATTTTTTCATTGAGCCTAGGAGCACTGTCCGGGTTAGGGGGACCGGAGTTGGCTCGGTATTTGGTTGAGTCTGTTGTGGTTCTTTGTGGTTTATACTTGAGTAGTTAACTCTCTGATCTGAGAGTGAGTGTGTGTGTGTGTGCTAGATCTAGGAATCAGACTCCTCTGTTAAGACATGGCCAGGCACCTTTGAGTGATGAACCTGGTATCTTGATTACTGACAGGGCTTCGTCTATAGGTGTTTGTGTTTTCTACTTTGGTTTATTGATTGCATTGGTCTTTCTCTTCGTGCTGTTTAATTGCTTGTTGTTGCTTGTTGAGTAACTATGTTTGATCATAGTAGTCAGTCTGGTGATGCACGACTTGGTGCTACTTTGATTAATAAACTTGATGCTAGTGATCCTTTGTATCTTCATGCTAGTGATTCTGCTAACTTGAACATTGTCAATGTTAAACTGAAAGGTACTGAGAACTATAATGTTTGGTCTAATGCCATGATTTTAGCTCTACAAGTAAAGAATAAACTTGGGTTCATTGATGGTAGTTGTGTCAAACCTGATGATGATAATGTGTTAATGAGACAATTGGATAGGTGCAATTCAGTGGTTCTAACTTGGATTCTGAATTCCATATCAAAAGAGCTATACTTAGGTCAAGTATACTCCAAGTTAGCCTCTGAAGTGTGGAAGGATTTAAAAGAAACATATAATAAAGTAGATGGATATGTTGTTTTTTATCTTCATTTGAAAATCAACTCTTTTAAACAAAGTGGTTTAACTGTTGCTAATTATTATCATAAACTGAATATAATGTGGAAACAACTTGATCAAATTCTACAACTGCCTACTTGTGTTTGTGATGCTTCAAAAGAATTTAATAACTACAATCATATGATCAAACTAATGCAATTTTTAATAGGGTTAGATGATTGTTATCACAGTGTTAGAACTAATCTTTTGACAAAGGATGCCCTTCCATCTGTGAAGGAAGCCTTTGCTGTAGTTTCAAGGGAAGAATCCCATAGGAATTCTTCAAATAGTTCTAAAACAAGTCAAACTGTTAACTTTGTTTCTAAAGTAAATCAACTTGTTGATTTCAGTAAAAGAAATGGAAAGTCTAATTCTTTGTTAAAATGTACACACTGCAATAAAAATGGTCATATTGTAGAAAAATGTTTTGAAATAATTGGCTACCCTACTTGGATGAGATCCAAAAGGAATCCTAACAAGAAGGCAGTTGTAGCTAATAACTCTATTACTGATACTAATGTTACTATTCCTTCATTGTCCAGTGATCAACTTGCTAAATTGATGAGCTTTTTAAATGAAAAACCTAGTGATGTTGCTCAAAACTGTAATGTTACAGGTAGTTTTTATTGTGCCTCTTCTATTAGTTTAAATGTGTATTGTTTTGTTAGCTGTAATGGGATACTAAAAGGGATTAGGTGGATTTGTGATTCAGGGGCCAATGAACATATGGTTAACAATGAAAAGTTTTTAAGTGACTATGTTGATGTGTCTCAACTTAACATTAGAGTTAAACACCCTAATGGTACATTTGCTTTAGTAACTAAAATTGGTACATTACATTTAGCTGATGGTGTCACTTTGCAAGATGTACTAGTTGTTCCTGAATATACTGTTAACTTACTGTCTGTCCATAAGTTAGCCAGAGATAACAAATTGTACATAAGTTTTGATGAACAAAATTGTTATATCCGGAATTTGTTAACCAAGAAAACCTTTGTCACTGGTAGACAAATGGATGGTCTATACATGTGTGGGAATGCTTGTTTGTCTAATAAGGTGTGTTTGGATAATAAGAAGTGGTATTGTTTGTAGCATGCTAGACTAGGACACCCATCTGATCAGGTTGTAAATGTTTTGAAAAACAAACTTAGTTTGTCTAAAATAGATACTACTGATCCATGTGAAGTGTGTCATAGGGCTAAGCAACATAGGGAGCCTTTCCCTTTATGCCAACATAGGACTGTCAGCTTGGGTGATGTCATCCATTTGGATGTATGGGGTCCTTATAGAGTTCCTGATAGGGATGGAAATAAGTACTTCCTAACAATAGTGGATGACTACACAAGAGTTGTTTGGGTATGTATGATGAAAAATAAAACAAAAGTTTTTGAATATGTTGTGAATCTGGTAAATATCATTAGTACTCAGTTCAAAAGTACAATTAAGATATTTAGGTCTGACAATGGGACTGAGTTTGTTAACAAACAGTTTAAAGACTTTTGTAACTCTAAGGGAATCATACACCAAACAACTTGTGCATACACACCTCAACAAAATGGGGCTGTTGAGAGAAAACATAGGCACTTGCTTAATGTTGCTAGAGCTTTATTGTTTCAAAGTTGTTTACCTGTTCGTTTTTTGTCTGAATGCATTCTAACTACTGCCTATTTAATTAATAGGACACCCTCTTCTGTGCTAGCTGGAAAAACTCCTTATGAGTTGATGTATGGTTTTGAGCCTTTCCTTGATCATCTGAGAATATTTGGGTGTCTGTGTTTTTGTACTGTGTTAAATGAGTCAAATAAACTAGAAAGTAGAAGTGGAAAGTGTGCTTTTATAGGGTACTCTTATGAGAAAAAGGGTTATAAGGTCTTTAGTTTAGACAGTAAAACCACATTTTTTTCTAGAGATGTTAAATTTTTTGAAATTTTTTTACCTTTTAAAGAGAAAAATGTTTATGAAAAGTTTGACTCAAAACCTTTTAAACAAATTACAAACATTAACTTATTTTTATCTTTATGAGAACACAGATTCAGATGTCTCAGGTGTAAATGATCCCTATGATGAGGGAAAGGTCAGTTCTGGGTCTAATCCAGAAAATTTAGAAACACGAGCACACTGGTCTCAGCAATCAGGTTTCGTAGACAGATCCTCTAGTAGCATGGCTGATGAACAACAGCCTAGTAGTAAAAGTCTAGAACCTGATAGGGCAGAGGGTGTGAGTACTGTTAATGATAACAGCTTGGATTCTGAGGGTGATACTAATGACAACCTTGAATCTGTTGTTAGAAAATCTAGTAGACAAACTCACTTTCCTAGAAAGTTCAGTGAATTTATCATTGATGGTAAAGTTAAGTATGTTCTAGATAAGGTTTTAAATTACTCACACTTGTCTTTCGAAAGTCAGTGTTTTACTTCTAGTCTTAATAAAAGTATTGAACCTAGAAGTTTTAAAGAAGCCTTTAATGACTCTAATTGGTTGAAAGCCATGAATGAAGAGTTAGAGGCTCTACATAGGAACAATACTTGGGAAGTAGTGGATCTTCCTAAGGGTAGAAGTAAAATAGGCTGCAAGTGGGTGTACAAAATAAAGTATAAAGCAACAGGTGAGATAGAGATGTATAAAGCTAGACTGGTTGCCAAAGGTTTCAGTCAAAAAGAGGGTATAGATTTCGATGAAACTTTCTCACCAGTAGTTAAGCTTGTTAGTGTAAGATGTATACTTTCCATTGTTGTTGAGCATGACTGGAAAATATTTCAACTTGACATTAACAATGCTTTCCTTTATGGTGATTTAAAAGAAGATGTATATATGTCTATACCAGAGGGTTTTAGTGATCATAATATTAGTGATAATAAAGTTTGTAAACTAAAAAAATCCCTTTATGGACTGAAACATGCACCAAGAATGTGGAATTGCAAATTAGTTGCTGCCTTAACTGAGTTTGGTTTTGTGCAGAGTAAATGTGACTTTTCTATGTTTATTAAAAGAAGTAATACTGTATTTGTTGTGTTACTTGTGTATGTAGATGACATTCTCATTGCTGGAAATTCAGTTGTTGCAATTGAAAAGGTCAAGTCTACTATAAAAACAAAGTTTTTAATTAAGGACCTTGGTGAACTAAAATACTTCTTAAGAATAGAAGTTGTTAGGACTAGTCAAGGTTTGTGCTTAACACAAAGGAAGTATTGTGTTGAATTGTTAAGTGGGTATGGGATGACTGGGTGTAAGACTGTTAGTAATCCTATTGAACAAAATCATGTGATAAATAATATGATTGTTCACGATAACACTCCTCTTGAAAATATAGCTGGTTATCAAAAGCTTGTTGGTAAGTTAATTTACTTGTTACATACCAGGCCTGATATTGCCTATACTGTGCATTTTCTTAGTCAATATATGCATAAACCTTGTACATGTCATTTTAAAGTTGCCATGAGACTATTAAGGTATCTTAAAAATGCACTTGGAAAAGGAATTGTTTTTATTAAGTCTAAGGGTGATAGATTTAGTGCTTTTGCTGATTCAGATTGGGCTAAGTGTATAGAAACTAGAAGGTCTGTGACAGGCTTTTGTGTTTTCTTAGGAACCAATTTGATTACTTGGAAAAGTAAGAAATAGTCTGTTGTGTCTAGATCTTCGGCTGAGGCTGAGTTTAGAGCTATGTGTGCAGCCTCTTGTGAGATTATTTGGCTCAAGGATGTTTTATCTGAACTTGGTGTCTTGATTCAGACTCTAGTTAATTTGTTTTGTGACGATAGTGTAGCAGTTGCTATTGCTGCAAACCCAGTATTTCATGACAAAACAAAACACTTTGGCATAGATTTGTTTTTCTTGAGAGATCTAGTTACAAGTGGTGTAATAAAAAACAGTCAAAATTGAGTAACAAAACCAGTTGGCAGATGCTTTACAAAAGGGTTGTTGGTTTTATCAACATGAAGATTTATGCACTCGAATACAGATGTTTGGCCCATTCAAGCAATCAAATTGAGGGGGGTATTAAAAAATAAGAGGTTAGTATCAGTTCATTATTACTATTATTTGTGTTTGGTTACTTATGTTTGTTTTTGTATTGCTTTGCATAATAACTTGGTGGATTGGACTTGGACAATATTGGAGTTGGTAGCAGGCCCAAGAATAAATGTAGATGGTCTTGAAGAGTAGATGTGTTCGTGAGCCCAAGATGCTTGATGGATCAGGATTAGCACATGGCCCATTAGCTAAAGCCCACTCGTTACAACTAAAGTCCAGCTCTATATCCGAGCCTCCCTCCTAATCTTTGTGGCAATCCGTGTGAGGTGGGATGAATGGTTTAGATCAAGTCAAGATGTGTTTCCTTGACTTGATCCGGTGGTTACCATTGCTTCGGGTGTGTTTCTTTCCGACCCTACACTTTGGCTATATAAGATATCCTCCTCGTCTGTTCACCAGTTTAGCCATTCATAATATTTTTTCATTCTCTCTCACATCTCTCACAGTCTTTGAATGATTAGGGTTTATTCCTTTGAGTCCTGCACTTATATTTCTCATATAAGTGCTTAGGTCTTTTGATCTTGTCTAGTTCTTCTTTTACGTTTTTGTAATCTTTTGATTGTTTAGAGATTGGTGTTATTGAGTTTGTTCACAGAGTCTGTAATAGATCTATTAAGAAGTTGTTATGAGTATTTCAATCTTTGTTTGATCTATTGATTTCTGGTCCTATACCATTTGATATTGATGCTCATGGGCTATCTGGATGGTAGATATCAAGCTAAGGCGGTGGAGTTGTCATAGCAGGCCCAAGGTCCATGAGGGTTCTCTCAAGAAGATATAACCAGTTGTCAGGTTTAGATCATAAGATATAGAGATCATAACATCTTCACACACCTAACTTTCTCTCTGATATACAAAGTGGTGATTAAGGGTTTCCATTAAGAAGGATATACTTTCTCTCGCTTCATATATTTTCCTCTCATTTTTTCTATAGATGAATGGAGAGTGTTGTGAATCAATATTCATTCAGAGATTGAAAGTTTATTTTTATTAGAATAAAATTGTTGAAGTTCTTGTTAAATATAATGGTTTTCCGACAGTGACAAAGTGGCGGTAGAGTAAGTCGATCCTCGGATACGTTGGAATATGTACACACAACCAAATGAGCTTTAAAAAGACGAGGATGGTTACGCAATGATGAATTAATGATAGGAGAATACCAAAGTATGGGGCGCTTCAACATAAGTCTTTGTATGCCACGAGTAAGTGGGTCTTTGTATGCCACGAGTAAGGGGTTGTGAGCTCCGCCCAAGTCCCAGTTTCAGTTGATGTCCTCTATGATCGTGTTCAACAACCTATGGTGTAATAGTGCCGTAAACAAAACAAACTACTAACCTTTTTCATGTCCCCGTTCATAAACTTAACGACAAACACCGAGACAAACATTGGTCCCAACAAAAGTATTTGATGCGACTCCTAAACCCATCCGACTGAATATCACTGTTTGATGAACAATTGTGTCCTCGTCCAAAAAAAGTGTTATTATCCATATCAAAGAAGATGAAATTCATTATGTGGGGGTAAAGGTATCTTTTTTAAATTGTGTGTTTTAAGATACTATACGAATCATGGTTGCATAAATCGCTAAGTACTCTCAGGTTGGGGATTTACTCGAACATGGTAAATTATAAAGAAATTGATTTTCAGGAATTTATATATAGGTCTAATATCCCAGTTTTACTAATATTTAGAACAAAATACATGAATTTAAATATATATAAAAAAGATACATGTTCCAATACTAAAAGTATTTTAAAAAATTGATATTCATTCATTAATATTATATACAAAAAAATTATATTTATTTTTTTAGGTCAAACTCGTCCCAAGTTAACCGACTAAATATGATTCTGGCAAAGGTTGAACGCCTTTGTTTGATTTTGAATAATTAGACGGAGTTAGAGAACATTGTTTCGATGAGTAAGTAGTGATACTCGATCGCCTAGACTTTGTTTTACAACATTGCAGTCAATCAAAGGGGTGTATCAAAAGCAAGGAAATGCTTAATAGCATTATTAAACTAAAAATGTTGTTTCTAACCATAAAGTAAGTCAAGTTGTAAGCCTAAAGGCTAAGGGGTGTGGTTCTCCCTTCCCCCTTTCTTTTCATTGTCCACATCAGCGCCATGTCATTTTTCCCTTCCCTGTCTCTAAATGAGGGAAATGGTTCCCCTTCCATTTTTTTAAGTATAAAAAAACAAAAACGTTCACACACTAAAACCGAACACACAAAACCCATCTTCTCCAAATCTCACCCACTCTCTCTCCCCACCTCTCTCTAAAACCACTCTCTCTCTCCCTAAAACCACACACACACACACACACACAAAACTATCTTCCTCCTTGCTCCGGTGACGTGCTCCGATGATGTTCTCAGGTGGGAGTACCAGACACAGACACAGACACACACACATACTCACTCCAACGCTTGAATTTAACAAAAAAAGGAGGACGATGAGATTTCACCTTGGTCATCGAAATCGGGATTGGGGGATTCCCCGACGAGAATGGATGCCACATGGGCTCCCCGACTCCTTGACATAAGTTGACAACAACAAAACAAATAAAAAAAAAAGTTAATAAATCAAAGCAAAATGAAGTGAAGGGTTTAGGTTTAAATTTTGTTTAACGATAAAGTAATTTACTTCTAAATATTTTTACTACACGTGCATGTTAGAAAATTTGAATCCTCGCCCTATAAATAGAGAAACCCATTACGACATCCGGATCTAGGTGAAGAGCAAATACGGGCAACGCCTCTTCGACTTGGATGAGAGACGAGGTTTTACCGATTATTCCACTGTCATGCCTTTGGTGGGTGGAAGTCAGGTTTCCGCACATCTGGAAGAGCCAAGGGGCTGACAACGGTCGAGTAGTCAACCTTGACCACGGTGGATGGCACGTCATTCATTGCCGTTAAAAAAATAATATAAATTATGAATTAACTTATAGTTAGGGGCTATTTGGTAAGCCTCTTAATGATTTAGCATTCAACGCGTTTGTTTCAGCTTCTGAATGGAATGGTTAAGGCTAAATCAATAAGACTTCTGAAATATTAAACACTTAACTAGGCTGAACTGTAATGAGGTTCTACTACCAATATGGAACAAGAATACTAACCATTAAGAGGGGCAACAATGATTCAGCACTTAACCATTCAGACATTTTAACATTCAGACCCCTTAATGATTCACCACTTAATTAATCAAACCGCCCTTAGTGTTTATGTTTAGAAAGGTCACAAGGCGTTTATGCTAAAGTTGGACTTTGAAAAAGGCATATGACAATGTAAATTGGGGTTTCTTATTATCGTCTTTAGAGCAGATGGGCTTCCCGGATAGGTGGTGTAAGTGGGTTAAAGGGGTCCTACAATCAGCTCGCTCGGCAGTGTTAGTAAATGGGTATCCTACCTTCGAGTTTCAGTGTGAAAAAGGGGTTCGGCAAGGGGACCCTTTGTCACCTTTTCTGTTTCTGGTGGTTATGGAAATTCTTCATTGTATGTTGGAAAAAGCGGTGGATTTGGGGGAGTTAAAAGCGATTAAGTTTGATTCGAACACAAAAACTATCTCCCACTTGTTCTATGCATATGACGCCTTGATTGTCGGGGAGTGGTCTAAAGCGAACTTGGAGATTGTTGCTAGGGTACTTAGGGTATTTCACTTGTGTTCGGGACTAAAAATTAATATCCAGAAATCCTGTTTGTATAGGATTGGGTTATCTGATGGTGAGGTGGTTGATATGGCGGGTATCTTAGGGTGTAGGGTCGGTAGCCTTCCGTTCAATTATTTGGGTATTAGAGTTGGAGCTAACATGACTCGGATTTGTCACTAGAGTCCGGTTATTGAAACTGTGAAAAATAGGCTCTCCACTTGGAAGGCGAAAACTTTATCTATGGGAGGAAGGCTCACGCTCATTAAATCAGTTTTATCAAACCTCCCTATCTATTATTTGTCTTTGTATAAGGCGTCGGTAAAGGTTTTGGAACACTTGGAAAGATTGATGAGAAACTTCTTGTGGTTGGGTTCGGATGATATTAAAAAAGTTCATTGGGTGTCTTGGGAGGTAGTTACTACTCCTAAAGATAAAGGGGGGCTGGGAATTGCGAGGTTATTGGAGGTTAACTTGGCGCTGCTAGCGAAATGGGCGTGGAGATTCACAGTGGAAGATAGTTCGATATGGAGACTCATCATTGAGGCGATTCATGGTGGGAGGGAAGTTTGGGGTTTCCTCCTGGTTAAACGAGCAATAACCGGTTATTGGAAATCCATTGTTTCTTTGTTAGAGTCGGCTCGAGTTCAAGATAAGGCCATTCATCAGTTGATTAAAGGCAAGCTCGGTAATGGGGATAAAATATGTTTTTGGTCAGATCACTGGTCGGGGGATGTGTTGTTAAAAAACCGATGGTCGTGCCTCTTTAGACTGGAAAAATTTAAGAAATACAAGGTTAGCGATCGTATCTTTAATGGTATAGATGGGGTCCGATTCACGGGGAACTGGTAGAGGAGTCCCAGGACCGTTGAAGAGCTTTCTGAGAAGCAAGATTTGTACAGACTGCTGTCAGGTTGGAGGCTTTCTAGTTGCTCAGACAGGTGGGGGTGGGGCGAGGGGGCTAATGGGGAGTTCACTGTTTCCGGGTTTAAAGCTTTGTTACAAAATGATGATAATAGAAGGCTGGACTTTAACATGAAGTGGGAACAATGGGTGCCATTAAAAGTCAACCTTCTTACTTGGAGGGCTGCGCAAGATAGGATCCCGACTCGGGTTGCTTTGGCTTGAAGAAAAATAAACATTCCAGATGTTCAATGTCCTTTATGTAGGGGTGCTGATGAAGATGTCCGACATTTGCTGGTGGGCTGCGAATTTGCATATGGCGTCTGGAGTTTGGTGTGCAAATGGTGTAAGTTAGCTCCTTTTTACGCTTATGATTATGATGATTTGCTTATGGTATATAAGAACGTGCACGCCGGTAAATGGAGGAAAAAGATTGTTAGAGGGATTGTTATGATAACAACTTGGGTTATTTGGAATATAAGGAATGCGAAGGTGTTTCAAAATTCAACTAAGAAGATCACGGATGCGGTGGCGGAAGTGAAGTCAAGGGTTTTCTATGGTTGAAACATAGGTCAAAATTTAATAGTATTGTTTGGAAGGATTGGTCTTCTTATCCGTTGTATATGTGTATTTGATTTGGGCGGTTGTCGTGTTTGAGAACTTTTTTTTGAACGATCAACTAAAGTATTGCCGGGTACTCTGTACGCGGCTCCCAATGGCCGAAAAGGACCCCAAACGGCCTCTAGTCCGTACGGACAGAGCCTTTCGGCCCACCTGTCTCCTGTTCCAGGGAAAACCGGTACATAAACCCGCCCGAAGGCACGACGGTAGTGAACCGGTAAAACCTGGAGGGATCAGGAGTCGAACCCATGACCACAAGGGTCAAGGGTCTCTCCATCACTTCCCAACCACCTACCCCACCACAAGGGTGGGGGTATCCATCACATGCATCCCGTGGGAATCGAACCCGGCTCCTCCAAAAAAGAGAACCGGCCCTTTTACCACTAGGTCACATGATCAGAATTCGTGTTTGAGAACTAGCCGGTGTTAATGAAAGTCATTGTTTAAAAAAAAAAAAAAAAAAAAAAAAACCGCTTAAAATAAAATTGTAAACAGAAACTTGATACAGGAAGAAGTCGTGGTGGCCACAACAGGTCCCGAAAACTGCATATTTTCGGTGGGATTGGAGATGGAGACATCGGAAGCAGCAGCAGCTTCACATCTTTCTCCTGCTGCTACTATTAGGTATCCCAATTTCTGTGTTCCTTTTCACTCATCTGTTATTCCAAATAAGCTTCTTATACTGGAGAAATTAATCCTTACGAATCATATCCTTCAACTTGCAGTTCACAACGTCATTTCTATCTCGCTGTTGACAGAATCCACTATAAGATGGTCCATCTCTTGCTCTATTTAACCTTCACTTAACAAACTCCTTTCCTATGATAATACTTACATATTTATTCTTCCCTATTATTGAGTTCAGATCAACCAGCAGTTAATGAAATTTGAACTGAATGTTTGAGATTGATTGATGATTATCAATTAGGTTATTGGATATTTTGCAGGAGACGTTGGTGGATCTATTAGGAATGGCAGGTCGCCGTCCCTGGCTGCCAATGATGGTTTGTTGTAGCACGCGTGATGAGCTTGATGCGGTTTGCTCTGCCGTCTCTAACATTTCCTACATTTCTGTTACACCTCTGGTATTTTTTTAAGTTTTTATTGTTATTTTGTTTATTAGTAATCATATTGTGTTTAGCTTTTATCGTATTGCTCTATGTTGTCATAGGTGCACTCTAGGCGCATAGGCCTCGCCTATAGTCTAGGCGAAGTAGCTTAAAAAACACTAAAAAGCTAGGGACTTTTAAGCAAGGTGTGTAGTATAAAAAAATTACCAGTTTTAGGGGTTTAGACATGTTTTAGGCATCTTTTGGTTGTTTTAGGTTGATTGCAGGCTTGTTTAGTACTACTAATGTAGGCTGTTTTAGGTCCATTCAGACGATTTTTGGCCAGAATTTGGTCTGAACTTGGTCCTGATTCACGCGTTGCACTGCGCTTCTGCACCTAGTGCGCTTTTGACAAGATAGCTATTGATTAAACAAGGGGAATGCGCGTACAAACCATAGTTGTTAATAGCGACCATAGCGCCCGCTATAGCGAATAGTGTAGCGTAGCGCTCATGTGTCGCTATATGTTTGATAGCAACAAATAGCGAGGAAATAGCGAGATTTTCTATTTTTAGTATTTTTTTTTTTTTGGTAAAATATACATATAAAACATCTCTAAAAAGTTCTTCTAGTGTATCGCTAAACATGAAATAGCGCCCATTATTTCATCGCTATTACTATCATGCTATGTAGCGTATCGGTAGCTTGTCGCTATAGTCCGCTATTCGCTATTAACAACTATGGTACAAACTTTAACCTATACTCCTAATGTGCGCTTTTGCGGATGTGTTTATCAGTACAGTGACCTTGCTGAAGCAGAACGTGCATTGATTTTGGATAAATTTCGTCACGTGACGATGAAATGGAAGCAAAATGCTGATGTTCAGTCTGGAAAGGAAGAATGTGAAAAGGAAGAGCAAAAGTCTCATATGATAGTTGCAACTGATGCTTGTCTTCCTCTTTCTACTTCAGGAGAATCTCCCATCAGTTCTAGTGTTTTGATAAATTATGAATTACCGGCAAAAAAGGTACCCTTGACATGCTTTCACATATTAGTTAATAGTTATTGGTTCTGATAAGATATTGCGCTATGATACTCCATCACCTAACGTAATTTGTTAATTGTATGTGCAATTTAAAATCCCTAGTTTGTTTTCACCAATCATTACTTCCGAAATTTATCAGTAAATTCTTCTGTTATTAAGTTATAGTGACGTTTATGTTGATTATCTTCAGTTTAGTCTATTTGCATTAATAATATAAAGCATGTTTTGATTATGGATCATGATTAATAAGCGTGCATCACACCATGTACATACTGTTTCTCACAGTCAGAACAAAACTCTTAATTCTATTTCAGTTCATAATACTTGGGATTCACATAATCTTGTCTATATGGTAACAACGATACATATACAATGCTATAGCACCTTTAGTACTAGTAAAACATGTAAATTGGAAAAACTACCCTTGATCCCCCACTTATTATAGTAACGTTGGCCCATTTGAACTTCCAGTAATTTCCAAATAGCAAAGAAGAAAACAGTTTCTTTGATGCCCTAGCCCGGTGATCCAAACCATTCCATTTTAAGTTGGCCTTTGGTTTGCAACTGGGAGTGCATGAATATGATAGCCGCTCATGGATATAGCATGCCTATATGGCTATATCACAATAATTATAATCCAAAGGCGTAAAGCATAAATGCAGAAAGCACGGATATAGCATGCCTGTACCAAAAAAATATATATATATATAGTCCAAAGGTGTAAAGCATTAATGCAAAATGCATAACTATCATAGATTTTCCAGGCTATCCAAAGTGGTCTTTGTATTTGCCTTTTGAAAATGGTTATGTAAAACTTGATGTAGGAATAATCGTTTTCAGTGTTTGGATAAACAAATTCTGGTTTCCTGAAATAATTAGTTTCATATCAGCTGCAACCAGACTGGATACCAGATCACTCCAAAGATTGGTGATCCACGTCATTCAGTTTTACGCTGGCCCATGGTTTGAAAAAACGGGTGAGGCGTGCGCCTCGAGGCGAAACACTAAGAAAATGAGTCCGAGGTGCGCCTCATGGAGTTCAGACTGTACATGCGAGGGCTGAGGCGCTAAGAAAATGTGCGCCTCAGGTGGTTTAGGCTGTTTTTGATGTGTGTTTTTTTGGTGTTTTAGACTCTTCGGGCCAAGTATTTTATTTTTGATGTGTGTTTTTGATTGTTTAGACTTTTCTAGGTCAATTATTTTATTTTTTTATAAGATACATAATTTTATATTTATTTTTTTGACTGCGCATCGGGCTTACGCCTCGGTTCGCCTCGGGGCTTACGCCTCATGAGGCGAAGGGAAAACGCCTCGAGGCTCTTTTCCGTTCTTTTAAACTTTGCGCTGGCCTTTAGTTTGCAATCGAGAGTCACTACAGGTATAGGTTTAATGATTAGCTGAAATAGAAATAGGTAACCTGATATGAGTTATGAATTTCATTGGTTATTTAAGCGTTTATTTCTGCTATTTCCTTTCTCTAAAGCCACATTTTTGCTCTCTATATCTCATCACGTACCACTGTTCAAACTCAGGAAACATATACAAGGCGAATGGCGACTTGTTTGGCTGCAGGTTTTTCTTTAACTTTGTATTACATCCTACTTTTTAGTTCTATCTTTTGACCATGGCATTAACACTTAAATATAGATGGGATTGTGATCAATATGGTTGTTGGGGGTGAAGTGGTTACCCTTAAAAACATTGAGGAAAGCAGCAGCCTTGTGATTGCAGAAATGCCCATAAATGTAAGTTTGTACACAGCTTCATGATCCTTAAATAACTTGCATCGTATCTTATACTGCTGTTTGGGAACAGATTTTTGAAATGTTTTAAAGAGCCAAGTCATAATGTGTGGGAAGGAACAAGTTTATGGGGACCACCCGTCTTTGTTCAATGTGCCCCTTCGACGTCAGGTAATCCGGATAGCATTCCTTTTATTCAACTTGAAATTTGCCTTACTGTTTACTGTTTGTAATGAAATGTGCTTATATATAAAGCATAATTGAAATGAAGGTTAGCAAGGTTTCATCATCATTCAAAACTTATTCTAAAAAAATTACGTATTTGATAACATGGACAGCGGCGGAGTAGCAAAACTAGAAATTCTTCGTCACATGGGCCAAAAAAAATTGGTCTGAATTTATATCGGGTCACCAATTTTTTTTCCCACCATCTTGGCATGCGTTAACGAGATAAGCAACCAACGTTTAGCAACTCATATATCTAAGCATCAAATAGCAACTAAACCCAGTACAAAAAACGGCCCATTAACTTAAGAAGAAAAAAGAATGGAAAAAAACTCCGAGTGAGGTTTGAACCCCTAACCTTTGATTAAGGGAAACAAGATTAACCAATCTATCGAGTCAGTTTTGATTATACTCTTGCCAATTCTTTATAGGGGTCACTATACCAAAATCTACAGAGTTGAATAATTTTTAGGGCCGCCTTTGGTCATATGAGAATAAATGTGTGGGTACAGTGTGTCTAGTTGGAGTAGACAATATCTTCGTTGCTATCAATAACCCAGATTGATGTGTGGTCGATTCGTTTATCAAAGCGTTGTGTTTATATTTTGCGGTAATGAACTAATGAATTAGTTGTGTAACTAACTTGTCAAGTGAAGAGGAAATAATTACCTCTGGTATTGTTCGGAATAAGGAATCTGATCAAGGATGCAATGGATTTGATTGTTAGGGATGAGATTTGGATAAACCTGCAAAACAGGCACCGTTAGGCTCGTCACAGGGGAGAGGGAATGTCTCTCTATGACCACCCTCCGACGTGGGAATAAGTATGGTTTTAAGAGGTGATAAAGTTGAGAGAAATGTATTTGGTTCGAAGGTTTACCAGTATCCTTAAATGAGGGTTCCCTTGAACGCTTGGAGTATGTATACTTTTTGTGGTAGGCTTCGGGAGTTCAGGGTCTATGGGCCTTTACTCCGGAGCTCCACTATCGGAGTTGCTGGCTTGGTTTGGACTAATATGTTGGTCCGGCCTTCGGCCATAAACCACATATTTTCTTCATCAAGCGATACGATTTGATGCAATAATATCTGTCGTGGCATCAATTTTTGGGTTATTTTTTTAACATGCATCCAAACAATAATTGTCAACATCAAGCCATCATCCTCAAACGGTGGACTCAGAGCTTCCACCATCGCACCGCCTCCTGCCCTCTTAGTACTTTGTACGACCAGTTTGTCATTCCTCCACCATCACTGCATTCCCCGGTTAGGCGTTCGTTGGTTAGGTGTTCATTTCTGGTAGTTTTTAAAGTTTGATCAGATTTTTTTGTTAACCTCAATAAGTTTTGTAGTTTTTATATATATATTTTTTGTGAGGACTTGTGTTTTTGAAGTTAAAATAGTTTCTTTTGTCAGGTTGTAAATCGGTTTTTGCAAGCTTTTTTGGTAAGTAATTTGTTTCCAATGGTTAGCTCAATTGATGGTGAAGTGGTATAAGGGTAGTAGCTAAGGGTGTGAATTTCTGACACGGTCTGAAAACACGACATGAACCTAACATGAAACTTATGGGTTTGAGTTTAGTCTAAACGGGTTGGGTTGGGGTCAACCTAGGTGGGTTGACCCATTTATATTATATTTTATTATTTAAAATATGGTTGTTATAAATTAAACTGATTAGGCATTTTATGTCATAAATTAAATTGGTTAAGTATTTTATGCCATAAAAAGAGATTGGTATAAAGCTTTACTAAGTATTATATAATTGTTTTATATACACAACCAAAAATAAGAAGCTTGGTGTACGCATGTATCATATAGCAGCACGATATGATCATAAATGATGAGAGGCACACAATGTCACCAAACTACACGATGGACCCTCCAACCTAGGTAGTCATTCTCGGTGATATTGTTTTGGAGTTACGGGTGAAAAATACCCACTTTCGACTACAATATGATTTAACAAAATACATTGGTGCTTTAAATATAGCTTTCCCGATCCCGACGAAGAGTAGATGTAGTTTTATTTTATTTTTTATTGTACCGTTGTTTTTTATTTAGGGTTTTAATTTCTAATAGTTATTTTATTTTAATTTCTTTTTAATATTTAATTTTATTAAATGTTTTTTTATGTTATATTTAATAAAAAAAGTAAAGAAAAATAATAATCAAAGTTTAGTTATGGAAATGGGGTTTAGTGATATGTGTTGACAGTGATTTAGTGATGGTGTGATGGATAGGGCTGTTCAAAAAGTTCGTGGCTTGGAGCTCGCCCAGATTGAGCTTGAAAAAAGCTTGCTCGATATGGCTCGGTTTGAAACTGAGCCGAGCTGGCTCGGATCGGTTAGAAAGTGAGCCAAGCTCGCCTCGGTTCGTAACCAGCCGAGCTGGCTCGGATAATTCTAATTTTTAATATATATATAGGGTAAGGTTCCTGTAGGAAAATAATTTTTTTTGTAGGAAGTGTAGGAAGTGTTTTGATCCATTGGATCTAGACATTGATGGTTGAAATTAAACCTATAAAAAATTTTAGATTCTAATTAATTCTTATAATTGATGGGGTTAAATTTGTCCATTAAGGGGTTGTTTGTTTACCTCTGAATCATCCCATTCAGAGGCAACCTCTGATTCGGTCAGAGGTGGGTGGTGTTTGGTTGCAAAAATTTGCCACTCTGAACTGAACCATTAAGACTGAATGGTTCAGATAATAGAAGATGCTGAATGAAAGTTTTGACTCATCTGCCCTCTCCTCTAAATGGTTCCCACCGCCACACCTACCTACCTCCATCCCTCTCCTCCTGCGCCGCCGCCGCCGCCTCCTCCATTTCCTCCCCACCGGCCGCTACCCCCTTTCTCTCCCCCCGCTTCTCAAGCGCCGCCGTCCTCCTTCACAGCAGGTCCTCCTGCCCTAGACCACAATACCCAAAGCATCCTCCTTCACAGCAAACTTGAAAAGGATGATGGTACTATGTTGTAAACTTACGTATGTGGTGTGTGGGTGAATTATTGAAAGGAAAGGGATGATGAAAAGAATAAAAAAGAAAGAAAAGTGAGTTTAGAGAAAAGAGAAAGTGAGATGTTTGAGAGAAGAGAGAGACTGACGAAAAGAAAAAAAAAAAGAAAGAAAAGAGGTAGGTAGGTAGGTGGGTGGGGTGATGAGGGTAAAATAGTCATTTCAGATATTTATTCAGATGTTTAACCAAACAACAGTTTACTGGTCAGCACTTACTGATTTGGAGCCTCTTACCAATTCAGATCTCTTATTGATTCAGCACTTACCCATTCAGAGGTTGCCAAACAGCCCCTAAGTGTTTTAATTGAGGGCAAAATTGACATTTTATTATTTTAATTAAAGAAACTATTTAACATCTCCTAAAATCATGCTTAACATGTTATCTCCCTTCTCTTTATTTCTCAAATACAAATCAAAAACAAAATAACAAAAGATCCTTAACCTTATTAATATAATTTTTTTAAAGAAGCAGGGTAGTTGTTGTGGTGGATTAAAAAAAAAAAACAAAGCAGTGTGTTATAAAAACATTGTAACATGAGAAGTGTTTTATTGTAGCGTGAGAAGTGTTTTTTATATCGTTGTTTGTGTTAAGGGTCAAACATCATACTGTAACATAAGGAGTGTTATCCTTACCCTTATTAATATAATTTTTTTAAAGAAGCAGGGTAGTTGTGGTGGATTAAAAAAACAAAACAGTGTGTTGTTATAAAAACATTGTAACATGAGAAGTGTTTTATATATCATTGTTTGTGTTAAGGGTCAAACATCATACTGTAACATAAGGAGTGTTTTGTTTGTTATAACAGTGCAACATCAGAAGTGTTTTGTTGGCATTTGAAAAGATTTATCATTTAGTTATATAAAACACTTATGTTAAAAAATTTATATAAAACACTTTTGATGTTATAAAAACACTGTTTGTTATTTCTTTTATGTGATTGAGATCGTACGAATTGATATGATTGAAGATCTGAAAAAAAAAGTGATATGATAATCGTGGGTTTGTGGTATAATTGAGCAATTGATTTATAAATTAGTAGTATTCAGTTATTTTGGTGTGGTGATCTTTGAAATTAAGTTGGAATAACAAGATAATTGATTTGAATTGAGAATCAATTTTGTTAAATTAGTGGGATTTGGGAGATTTAAAAATGATAGAAAAGTTTTAAATGCCCTTAATCTCAATATTTGATCTAAGGGTCATAACTCTTTCCTACACTTCCTACACAAAACAATTTTCCTACCGGATCCTCTACCTATATATACACACACACACACACACACATATAATATACTACAAAAATGTTAAAAAAGATGAGGAACATGTTACAAATTTAATATTGGGTAATAGTAGCTTGGAGATTGTATGCTTAAGGTTAAAGTTACAACTATTCAAATTATTTAAATAAGCCATAGCATAATGATAATTGTCCTAAAGTTATCAAACTCAATACTGCTTTTGATTTCAAAAAGGTCAGTATTTTAAGAATTCAATTAGACAACTATTACATATTTAGGCGGTTAATCCGTATATTGATAAACTTATACTGTATTCCGTTGAAATTTGAGACTTACTTTGTGTTTGCTTGAACTTAATTTTAGCTTGTATGTATTAGATTGAACTTATTTTAAATGTGTTATTTTTAACTATTAAATAATATTTTAGACTATAGAATTTTGAAATCCATTTTTCTTTTTAAGTTCGAGCCAAACCAAGCTGAGCCGAGTTGGCTCGGTTTAAAACCAAGCCGAGCTCAAGCTTTGATTTTTAGCTCGTTTTCAAATCCGAGCCGGGCCAATCCGGCTCGGTTTATAACCAAGCCAAGCGCGAGCTTTACCTGGCTCGACTCGATTTGGCTCATGAACAGCCCTAGTAATGGATTTGATGAAATATGATGAAAATTTGTGATTGAGTAAAGGTTAGTGATAACAAGTGTACACAACTTTTTTGGGTTTTCTTTGTGTTTCCAAATTGTTTCAAGGGATTGGTATATGTTCGTAGGTGGTGACATACTGTTTTAAAAACAAAAATATATATGGCTTATACATGTTGTAAAACTAAACAGAGTTATGATGGCAAGGCAAAGGGAGAGCCTCCATCATGTCGCGTAGGCACCATATAAACACTGTGGCTTTGTGCTCCACATCACAAAGATGTGGTGATTAAGGGCAAATGCAAAGCCCCAAAAATTTATAAAATAATTTATTTAATTCATACTATTATTATTTAAAAAAATACAAAACAATTAAAACAATACCTTTCTATTAATTAAAGCAAAAAGACGATTAAATTAATTTAGGAAATAATAAATTGCAGAAAATTAAAAGAAATTCGAAAATTAAAAAAAAGGCATAATTAAAAAAATAAATTAAAAGACATCAAATAAAACAAATTATATAATTAAACTTAAACAAACTAAATAATTAAACTTAAACTTTCAGACACACACGCGAAAACAGACCAGGATGGTTTGTTAGTAATTGGCACGACGAAATGTGACTAAATCTTCTATTGTAGAGCGACTCGTATTTACGAAGGGCCTCGACCATCGCTTCCGCCCCTATTCACCTGTCTCGGCCCAGCTTGGTCTATAGAACAATTGGTTTCACTTACACGTTGACGGAATGCTTGAAAAACGACTCTTTCAATTGATAGCGTTCCTACTTCTATGTTTTCATACACCTTAATCCAAGAGGTGACCAAACTTATGTCTTCATCATCACTTAATTCTCTTCTTGCCATTTTTTATTGTAGTCTTAACGCAGGAGGGGGTCTCCTGCGTTTGGACTCCGGCGTGAGAATAAGTATGTATTCTTTTGAAGTTAATAATGTAGAGAGTATGAGAGTAAGGGAAGAAGTGAGAAGAAGTGTGTAGAATGCAAACCCAAGGGTCTCCTTATATAGGCAACAGAAATCTGCCCAGGAGCTCCCTTAGGGTAGCATCCTTACTATACCTGGCCACGGTTGACTCTCTTTCAGCTGCCTGCAGTGAGACTTTACCCTTTTGGTGCATACTCAGCTTTTTCTATTTCCTAGGTGGACATGGAGCTGTGTGATGTTTTGTTTTATGCCAATAGTCAAAAGCTGAAGCACCTTTTTATATTTCCAACATTTTCTACTGTTCACTTTCTGCTGCACAGCTACCATATGGCAGCCGTGCTGCCTTATGTTAGCGTTTCAGCTCCAGGAAGTTCTACAAACCTTAATACCTTTTTTACTTTGCTTTATTTTCTTGACAAGGGTTTTAGACGTGGTCGTTTTAGGACCCACGTCATCAGCCCCCCAGTCATAAGCATTTGTAAAGAAGTTATAAGTGCTTGTGACTTGTAAATTGTGTCGTTCCTCGGTAGCAGCGTTGGTGGAACGGACCTGCGTGCCGAGGAGTTTAACGGACCCCAAGCTCCCTTATGGGAGCTGTAAAAATTGTGTCATGTCCTTGCTAATATTTTATTCTAACTCTTGTCCCTTCATTTAATTTTGTAATTAAATACTGCTTGCCATCATTTCTTTTTAGGCGGCAGACCAATGTCCCATCAGCTGCTGCTTCGGCTGCTGATTTGATGGGCTATGCAGGCTGACGTCATCCTATGGGGAGATGGATGATTTTTGCCTTGGTAACCGTTTGTAGGTTATTTAATTTCAAATTTTTTGGACTTTAAAAGGGGAAAACCCCTTAATCCTTCATTTCATTCCCTTTTTAGTAAAACCACCTTCTCTTTCCCACGATTTCCACTCTCGCCGGCGTCCTTATTTCTCCTATAAAATCGGTAAGTGCCTCCTTTCCTTGTGCACTCTTGTTTCTGGTCGTTATGGCTAAAAGTGATCTTCTTTCTCAATTTACCCGTTTATCTAAGGCTGATGCTGAACAGTTTTGTTCGGAAATCGGTGTACCGTTGTCTTTTGAACCCTCCGTTCCGAAGGGTAAGACTCCGGTAACCTCTGTTCCTTCCGGTAAACTAGCCGTGTATACTCGTCAGTTTGATCAGGGTAATCTTCGCTACCCTTTTTCTAGGTTTTTCTTAAATGTTTTGGAATACCACCAACTGGGTCTTGATCAATTGTGTCCGTCCGGTGTAGCCCGTATCATCCATTTTGAAGTGGTGTGTCGTTGTCTTGGCCATGAGCCTTCTTTGTCTATGTATCGTCGGTTCTTTAGGCTAGCCAAAAATGGAAACTGGTTTACCATTGAGAAAACTCAATGTGAACCAGCCCTGATTCCCAGTGTCATTGGCCTTGTGTCTACTTGGAAGGATAAATTTTTCTTTCTGAACTCTGATTTCCTTCCATTCACTGCTCCAAGGAGGTCTCCTGATACTCCTCTTAAGGAAAAAGAGCCTGAGTCTGACACCCTTGATCAGGAGTTATTGGAGAAGCTTCGAACCTGTCCTACCCGTCTCCGTACTTTCCCTGAGGATTTTCTTGTTATGATGGGTCTTAGTGTTAACTGGGATGACCCGGAGACAGAACCCGTGATTTATCATGGTGGGGAGGGTATGTGTTGTTGAGGTTTATTTTCTTTTGTCTCCTTTTTGTTCCTTTGTGACGTCTAATTCTTTGTTTTTCCTTTTTTGCAGAAATGAGCACTCTTGACTTCCTCGCCTTGGATGACATTGCCGATGTTAAGTTCAAAGTTCGGACCTCTGCTGTGGGGAAGAATGTGGTGGTTAGGACCGAACATGTCCGTTTCCAGGGGGAATATACCAGCATTACCTCTTCTCCATCTGCTGTTGCGGAGCCATCAGTGAAGAGATCCATCAGTCTCCGTCGCTCCAGCAAGCGACTTCAAGGTGTTTCCTCTGGGCCAGGGAATGTTCCTGCCATTCCTCTTGTTATTGAGGAGGAGGATGAAGATTCCTCACTGATTGCGTCTGCCATGGGAGGTATACCTGCCACCGGGAAGGGTAAGTTGACTTTGTCTTCTCCTAAAAAAGATGATGTTGTGTTTAAAAAACCTAAGGATGTGGTAGCCAAGAGTGGGGACCAAAAGTTGTTGCTGTCAGGAGGCGAAGGAGGGGAGAGTTCAAGATCGGTTGCTGGTGTTAGTGCTGATGCTCCTGTCCCACAGGGTCAAAGTGAGGAGGTTTATGTTCCAAAGTGGGGTATTAAGAGTTCTGACTTGTTGAAGAGGCCTTCTGTCTGCAGAGACTTGATTGACCATTGTGTTCCCGATGCCGAAAGGGCTGCGCATCGGGAGTGGACGGACAAGGACTTGATGAAGAAGATGTATTTCCATTTCGGGCAGTTCCTATCATTGTTTCCTGATGGTATGTCTAGGTGGGGTAGTCTGTTGGTTCGGAGTGAGCAAGTGGAGGGAGCCTATGAGAAGCATGAGGGGGAATTGCAAAAGGTGAAGGAGGAGTTAACTAAATGTGTTGCTCGGGAGAAGGACTTGGTTCATGAGTTGGCGGTGGCCAGGACTCAGCTTGGTTTTGAGAAAGAGAAGTTTGATAAGATGTTTCGGGGTCTGAATGATGAGAAGGTGAAGGTAGCTGAAGAAAGGGAGGGTCTTGCTAAGGCCAGAGAGGCTGTTAGGCAAGAACTGGCTGGTGTGGAGAAGGTTGGTGTGGAGTTGAGAGCTCAAGTGGATCGTCTGACCGAGGAGAGGGATTGGCTGATCTCAAGGGGTGTTCCCCGTTTTGTTACTAACTTGCTTCATTCCAGGAGTTTAATGCTCCATTGGCTGATATTTATGCCAAAGCTATTGCTTTCGGACGTCATGGGGGGATACAAGCTGGTTTTAAAGCAGCCTTTGAGGGTCAGAAGATCGAGGAGCTTCCTGCCTTTAAACCTTCTTCGGGTGATGAATTTGTGAGTGCAGTGAAGGCGATGGAGATCTCCACCTATCCTTACATTGCGGATATTGCCAAGGCCTCCCATCAGCCTATTTCTTCCCTGCAAGGACTGGAGCCTGAAGGTTTGAAGAAAGAGGTTGCCGATGAAGTCTTTAATGCCTACGTGTCAAAGAGGCCCCTTCGGATCATGTTGGGGGGTGTTGATGGTGGGGAGGGTAGCTCGAAGCGTTTAAAGCCTGCTGGTACGTCTGATGTTTCTTGTTTGGAGTAGGTATTTGAAAACCCTTCCCCTATTCAAGCTTTGAAGATTGACCCCGTCCCTCCGTCTGGTGAGGATGACCCGTTTGCAAGCCTTGACACCGAGGATCTTTATGAAGATGTCGGGAACCGAGTTCTGTCCTTCACTGGTGAAGATGATGCTGTGGATGAAACTTAAGACTCCATTACTCCATGACTTCATTATGTTTTAATCTTTCTATGTTATGTTTTGGGAATCTGATGTACTGAAAAAACTCTTTTATGTTTTGGGCCTACGGGCTTTTTATGTTAGTGGAAGTGCTCCCCCTTTAGGGGTGATGCTTTTAGTATTTAATTTCTGGTTGTGTTGAATATTTGTGCTTGTCGTTTATAGTGTTTGCAATGTCTTTAACCTTTTGCCATGAGGTGGATGCTGCAGTCACCCATCCCAGGCTACTGGGCCAAGGAACCGATGCAATGCTTATCCTATCAGCTTTTTAACCTTTCTTATAGGTTATAAAATGTTCGTTTTAATCCCAGGTTTTTTTTTAAGTTGAAGAACCGGGGCTATGTTTAGCCTAGTGGGTTACTTGTAACCTGTTATGAACATGTTCGAGCTGTCTTGGTGTGAGGAGCTCACCCTCTTTCATGGGTTTAGGTATTCCAACTAAAGGACTTGTCCCATGGAGTTGTGGATTGTATTAGGAACTCACCCTGTATACAGGGAGGTTATTACCCTCATTACCTGTTGAGCAGTTGTGGCCTAGGAGCTCATCCCCGTTTCATGGGTAGGTATAGCGCCGGATCCCATGGAGCCTGGTTAGGAGGGGCTCACCCTTTGATAAGATAAGTGACAAGTGAACTATGATTTTAAAAAAGAAAGTTCATTCATTCATTAGCTGTTTCATGTGGATTACATCGTAGCATTACAACCGTTTAAACATAGAATCGTTTCAAATGCTTATCACTCCAGTGCCTCGGGACCATGTTGCCGTTTGGGTCAGCTAGCTTGTAGGATCCCCCTTTGTGGGCTTCCTTGATGATGTAGGGACCCTCCCATCGGGGACCTAGCTTCCCTACGCTCTGCTGTTTGCTGGCCTCATTGCATCTTAGCACGAGATCCCCTGGTTTGAAAACTTCCTTTCTAACCCTTGTATTGTAGTAGGCTTCGAGTTTTTTCTTGTATCTAGCTTCTCTGATGGAGGCTTGATCTCTTGACTCCTCCAGCAGGTCCAGGTTGAGTAAGACCTCCTTTTCGTTGTATTGTGCATCTCGTCTTGTGCTTCTTCCTGAGCTTACCCCAATTTCAGCTGGTATGACGGCCTCGCTTCCAAAGACTAGGCTGTAGGGTGTTTTCTGGTGACTTGTCTTCTCCAAGGTTCGGATAGCCCAGAGAACACTTGGGAGCTCGTCCACCCATTTCTTACCGTACCTCCCCAGCCTTGCTTTTATGCCTTCCACAATGCTCCTGTTCATACGTTCAACCTGTCCGTTGGACTGGGGGTAAGCTACAGAGCTGAAAACCTGTTTGATGCCTAGCTCGACGCACCAGCTGCTGAACGGCTTGTTGGCAAATTGCTTCCCGTTGTCGGTTACGATCTCTCCTGGTAGGCCATATCTACAGATTATCTGTTCCCATACGAAATTCATCACATGTTTCCCTGAGATGGTGGCCAACGGTTTAACTTTCGGCCACTTAGTGAAGTAATCAACTGCCACTAGGAGGAACTTCAGTCTTCCAGGAGCTAGTGGGAAGGGTCCCACTATGTCCATCCCCCATTTGTAGAAGGGCCAAGCAGAAATGACGGGCACAAGATCATGTTTTGGGCTTGTCTTCACCGGCGTTTGCAGTTGACAGGCTTCACATCTTCTGATTGTCTCAAAGGCATCCTTATGCATGGTTGGCCAATAATATCCGAGGTTCATGAGCTTAGATACCACGGAACGAGGACCGGCATGCATTCCACATACCCCTTCGTGTACCTCCCTGATGAGGTAATCACTTTGATTGGGTCCAACACACCTGAGCAGGGGTGCCAAGTATCCTTTCTTGTAAAGCTTGCCTTCCTCGATCGTGTATTGCCTTGACTTGATGACCAGCCGCTTTGCTTCTTGCTCGTTATCTGGCAGCTTCCCTTCTTGAAGGTAGGACACTATCGGGGTCATCCATGTGGATTCCGTTTCGGTGACTATGTCTTGGACTTCTTCGTCATTGATGGAGGGTTCCTTAAGTACTTCGACCAGAACTTTCTTTGTTAAGTGAGCAAACGTTAGGGAGGCCAGCTTGCTTAGGGCATCTGCCTGCTTGTTCTTAGTTCTCGATACTTGCTCTAGTGTAAAGGTCTTGAACTGTTGAATCAGTTCTTTGACCTTATCCTTGTACCTGATCATCGAAGGCTCTTTAGCGGTGTACCCCCCATTCACTTGTTTGACTACCAGGTTTGAGTCAACGAACACCGTTTGTTCTTGAACGTTCATGCTTCTTGCTAATCTCAAGCCGGCCAGCAGGGCTTCATATTCAGCAACATTATTGGTGCAGGGGAAGTCCAGACGGAGGGCATAAGTGTATTCAGTTCCGTGAGGGTCTTTAATGACGAGACCAGCCCCGGAACCTTCTACACTAGAAGCTCCATCAGTGAAAAGGCACCACTTCCCCTGGAGGTTAGGCTGCTCTTCCTCAACCTCATTCATCTCCTCTTCTGTCTGCAGGATGGGTAGCTCGGTTAAAAAATCGGCGAACACCTGCCCTTTGTAAGCCCTTCTTGGCACATATTCTATCTTGTGTTCCCCAAGGCCGACAACCCATTTTGCCATCCTCCCTGAATCTTCCGGCTTTTCGAGGATGGATCGTAGGGGTTGATCAGTGATCACCTTCATTGGGTGAGCTTGGAAATACCGCCTTAGCCTCTTGGCGGTATGTACTAGTGCCAACACAGGCTTCTCCATGGGAGCATAATTGATTTCAGCGTCTTTGAGGGCTCGGCTAACAAAGTAAACAGGTATCTGTTCTTTTCCCCTATCAACAAGGAGGACTGAGCTTACTGCTTCAGATCCTGTAGACAAATAAACTGTTATGACTTCCCCCTTTTTAGGAGCTGCCATTTCAGGCAGGGAAGCTATGTGTTTCTTGAGCTCCAGGAAGGCAGCTGATGTGTGTAAATGTATATATAAAAATAACACAAGCTTTAATTAAAACGACTCACCTAAAAACTACACACGCACGGCAAGTGTACCGGTCGCAAAGCAGTAAACAGGTAAGACCGAGTATCGAACCCAAAGACGCGAATGCAACTCTAGATCACACCATATACCGAATACTAGCCTAAATAAATATATACTTATTTGGGGAGTTAAACTAATAATTATAAACTTAGAAGGAACTAAATATAAACAAAATAACCTCAACTGCTTATAGGAACTAGGAACTTGGAGAAATCGGATAGGAAGAAGGTTGGTTACTTAGGTAAAATCCCTAGACACTAGCAATAAATCCTGAATCTGGTAATTAACTTGAGACCCTATTCTTACCTAATAAACCTCCTGTCAAGGATAGCTCACTAGACTTAAGGCGGGACAAGTGTAGAAATGCTAAGATGGATCTGGATCGCCCTAGCGTACCAAAATCCCACAGAAATCAGATTAAAACCTCTCCTGGATTAAAACCCTCAAACTATGAAGCAGACTTAAACTCTACTGATGAAAACCTAGGAAAACTCTAAACACGGACAAGTAGCGACTCCCGCCCTAGCGCTTGCCAACTACAGAACAATGCCTAGTTAGTTACCTAGCAAACTCGAGTTAGATTTCTCACCCTCAAGAATGGACTGCACGTCTTAGTTAATTTATTATATTAGTTTGTTATACTTGTGTCGTACTCCAACTCCAAATACTAGCACGCTAACCTAAGTTGACGAACTAGATTGATTTCAAGACCTAGGGGGTATCTCTACATGCCTAGTTCCACAAAACCAATAAACAAACTTCAAATAAAATTAACACCAACACACATATATCAAATCCAACAATAAACTTAAAATCATGTAATTCTACACATCAAATTAAAAACCAAAAATCATTAAATACTGCAAATTACGTGTCTAGTTCATAAACCTAAGCAACCATAAAAGTCTAGCTACTCATAATATTTAGAAACATAAATTCAAAGTTTATAAAAAAACAATTTCATCATGTCTATAAAAATATAGAGCGAAAACTAAACCTAACCCAAGGCTCGTTGGCTATTGATCTTTAACGTGCCCGTGGCCTTTTCTCCTTCCGTGCTCGTTCGATCGTCACCGTAGTTGACCGTTGACTTTTGCTTCTGCTGTTCGAAGAATGAATGAATGATATGTCTTTGTGCGAAAGATTTGCAATTGGAATTGTGAATATGAATGATTGTCTTGTAGCGGCTGTTGGCTTTGCTTCGATGTATCCCTGTTTCTGTGCGATTCCCCCCCCCCCCCCTGTATAATTGGAATTGTGAAATCGCATGAATGAATGGAAATTATATATTCAATCCTCTAGTTGTGCGCCCTAGCAGTTGTTGAAGCCCAATACTTGTAATGATGCGGCCTCCTTTAATATATTCTTCCAACCCTCTTCTTTTTGGGCCCATTGTGTTGGGTCACGACAATGTGACCAAATTCACATTCAGTTTTATTTTTTTTCTAATTATTATTATTATTATTATTATTATTATTATTATTATATATAGCATTATAACTCGGTGCTCTACACTCGGGTGTTCTTGGCTTGACCAAAGTTCATCGTTTACGCTCCAACGTTCACACGAACACCTACCAAAATATAAAATAAATAAATAAGTACTAAAAATTAATAAAAATCTATACAATGACAAAAATAGGCCAACAAACGAATACACGCCTAAAACTACTAAAAACTATATACAAAAGACTCAATTATAACAAAAAATACATAAGAGAATAGATGTGTTTTACGACACATCAAACATCCCCACACTTGACTCTTTTTCGTCCCTGAAAAAGAATTATGCTATGGAATCACAGTTAGGTTTACATCCAGTTTCAAAACATAGGTTACTTAATTAATAAACTACTAACGTATTGATTGCGATTGCAGGTATATTGATCCTCTTAAACCCACACCGGTTTCCAAGCCCCTTTTTATTTATGTTAAGTTCATGTTGATTAGTCTATCTAGGGTCTCACTCGAAGGAAGCCACAGTTCCTCCTAATCCCGCCTCAAGCTTATGAAGCTAAAGGAACGATCAATTGACCATTTCCCAACCGTCTTATGTAGAAAACCAAGAGAATTTAAAATCACTTTTTTTTTTGGCATACTTAACTCAGAGGGTGTGACCAATCCAAGTCGCTATCCCAGTGGCCAGGCACCTTAAGCTTCAGCATTTTTTTTTTTCATCTCAGCATACTTAACTCAAAGGGTGTGACCAATCCAAGTCGCTATCCCAGTGGCCAGGCACCTTAAGCTTCAGCATTTTTGCTTTGATTTCTAATTTTTTTTAAGTGATTAGAAATTCTAACGGTTTTCTACTTATAACGGTGCTTCTTATACTATTTTTGGCGGTTTCGGTCTCCCCGTTTCTCCTAGATGAGAACCCACAAAATAGCCTAACATAATTAATTTATTACTTTTCAAAGGAAACCTTTCTACCGGCCGAGCCTACCCACATATCCCAAATCAGACACGTTTTCAATCAATTTTAATCTCTTATTATACATACTATTTGAAAACCGGACACCTAACTTTACCTATCATTTTCCATATTTTATATAATGCAAACTTCAAAATCAGGGACTTTTTTTTTCAGTTTTTTTTTTTAATTTTTTCGTTTTTTTTTATTTTTTTTTAAACGACTCTGTATACAGACTAAACGACAGTTTCCCATCCCCACACTTAAATTCTACATTGCCCTCAATGTAGGAATAGAAAACGACACAAAACAAAAAATAAATTCCGAATACAAAATAAAAAAAAACCGAGGGCAAATTGAAAAGGACTTAGCTGGTTAATTTTTCTTCGTAAGCTCTAGTCCAATCCAGCTCGATCGTATAGCATTTTGGTCGCGATCGGCTCTGACACAATGGTAAACTCTCGGGTTACTTCAATATAACGTACAGGTCCAGAATCACCCGAATGGAGATTGAGTACGGGTGGTACAATCCAAACCTGCGCAAAACAAAACAAACAAAACCAGAGCATAATACCGAACCACACAAAAATAAAAAGACTCAAACTACTAACTTAGACTCATAATATAACAACAAACAAGAAGACGTACCTGCTTGGCAAAATGGCGGTGAATGGTGGTAGAACCAAATAGGTAGAGAAAAAAAAATTATGATTCTCGCTCAACGTGAAGGACACTGGTGATCACAACACGCATTGCAAGAGAAAAAAAATGTAACTTTCCGGGGTAATAGCTGGTCGCATAATGCGAACAGGTCAGCCCAGACTCCTCACATTACGTGAAAAATCTTTTTTCACAGAAAGTTAATTAATTTTTTTAAGAAAAAAATCTCTTTTATTACCCAAACCTTTTTCAAAACTCCCGCTCATAAAATATATATAAAGACAATACATGGGATCCGCTCATGTGAAATTTCCTCTACCTAAGCAAACACGTAAACCTGCAAACAGACTCAAAGACACAAAAAAACAACAAAGAAAAAAAATAGAAAGATAAAAACCTATGAACCACTACCGATTGACGGACCACAAATAAAAAAATGAAAAGCTAGAAAAAAAATAGGTAAAAATATAAATTTACAAACTCTATAAAGCCTCCCCACACTTAAACTTAATCAGGGGGCTTCTCTTTTATCTGGACCCGATCCAACCCGTTTAATTCCACCCGGTCCATATTATTTAGCAAAATTACATTAGTGGAATTGAAAAATCTTTTATCACATTTAAATGGATCGGGCCACCAATATTTAAATTTACCTGGACCAAACCTGATTCTTGGCATGTAGTGAGGGGACTTGTTATCTCTACAACTCCTGACCCTCACCCTGTGTCGGTCCAGGTGCCTCTTCGCCTTCTCCCGTGGTGGTGGCCATGGTGGTGGCACTAGTAGCGGTGTAATATCCAATGCCTGCACGGGCCGGCTGTGGTGTTCTTCTTCTTCTTCCACCACTGCTTGTTTCTCATCTTCCTTGTTTGGTGACACTTGGTCAAAATCTTTGTCCACTTCTGGAGCTGACAAATCAACTAACTCGTCACCAAACTCTACTTCCCCATCAGCTGCTTCTTCAAGCAGGTAAGCGGTGTCTTCCTCTTCCACCACTTCTTCCTCAAACAGCCAGCCTGTGGATTCTGAAAAATCCATATCTTCCTCAGCCTCCCCTATCTTCTCCATCATGGCTTTCCTGTGCGCGTCCCACTCTATCCTTTCTATCTCCTCATCATCACTCCAGACATCTACCTCCCAAGGATATGCTGCTGAACTAGAGATCTGGCAAGGCTGCTCATCCTGTTGAACCGGAGGTGGGACTAAGGCGTCCATTATGGTCTCTGGCTCTAACCCTGAATCCTGCAAAATATCATCCTCACAAGACAAGTGTAAAGAATCATATGGGTCAGTTAAATCATGCACAGAATCAGATGAGTAAGGACAAACAGTTTCAGCAACGGGACTAATACAATCAGGTAATGTAAATGTTACCATCTCGTCTGGGTCATCATTTGTGAAATAAACCTGCTGAACTGGAGGTGGGACTTCAACGTCCATTATGGTCTTCAGTTCATCCACCTGAGCCTCTAGCCTTTTAAGTGCCGCATCTTGTTCCCTCAAAGAGTCGGTGCGCTTGGATAGCAAAGAATCGATATCCTCGAGCATGAGCTGTTGTTTAGCAAGTAAGGCGGCAAAATCGGGTCTAGTGTGAGACGAGACATCCCGATAATCGGGATGTGAATACAAATGTTGGCTAGGTGGATACTCTAACGAGTTACCACCATGCCTTTCCTCATACATCTCAGCTTGTAGACGATCAAGCCGACGTTTTGTTCTATCTAGTGACTCAGATGTTGCAGGGTTAAACCACCGGTTTGCCTGTGGGTGTGAAGGCTGGTATGACTGATATGGCTGTGGCTGCAAATACGTGTTAGAATAATAATCCGTGGAATACCCAGATGAATATGAATGAGGGCATCTTATGGTAAAGTGGGGTCCTCCACAGATCTCGCACATGATAAAAAAAATTTATATTACGAATAAATAAAATAAAAAAAATAATAAGAAATAAAAAAATAAAAGTAAAAATTATTCACAAAATAGTAGACCAGAAACGGATCGGATAATTCTCAAGAGTGCAAATTGCGTCCCCGGCAACGGCGCCAAAAACTTGATGTGTGTAAATGTATATATAAAAATAACACAAGCTTTAATTAAAACGACTCACCTAAAAACTACACACGCACGGCAAGTGTACCGGTCGCAAAGCAGTAAACAGGTAAGACCGAGTATCGAACCCAAAGACGCGAATGCAACACTAGATCACACCCTATACCGAATACTAGCCTAAATAAATATATACTTATTTGGGGAGTTAAACTAATAATTATAAACTTAGAAGGAACTAAATATAAACAAAATAACCTCAACTGCTTATAGGAACTAGGAACTTGGAGAAATCGGATAGGAAGAAGGTTGGTTACTTAGGTAAAATCCCTAGACACTAGCAATAAATCCTGAATCTGGTAATTAACTTGAGACCCTATTCTTACCTAATAAACCTCCTGTCAAGGATAGCTCACTAGACTTAAGGCGGGACAAGTGTAGAAATGCTAAGATGGATCTGGATCGCCCTAGCGTACCAAAATCCCACAGAAATCAGATTAAAACCTCTCCTGGATTAAAACCCTCAAACTATGAAGCAGACTTAAACTCTACTGATGAAAACCTAGGAAAACTCTAAACACGGACAAGTAGCGACTCCCGCCCTAGCGCTTGCCAACTACAGAACAATGCCTAGTTAGTTACCTAGCAAACTCGAGTTAGATTTCTCACCCTCAAGAATGGACTGCACGTCTTAGTTAATTTATTATATTAGTTTGTTATACTTGTGTCGTACTCCAACTCCAAATACTAGCACGCTAACCTAAGTTGACGAACTAGATTGATTTCAAGACCTAGGGGGTATCTCTACATGCCTAGTTCCACAAAACCAATAAACAAACTTCAAATAAAATTAACACCAACACACATATATCAAATCCAACAATAAACTTAAAATCATGTAATTCTACACATCAAATTAAAAACCAAAAATCATTAAATACTGCAAATTACGTGTCTAGTTCATAAACCTAAGCAACCATAAAAGTCTAGCTACTCATAATATTTAGAAACATAAATTCAAAGTTTATAAAAAAACAATTTCATCATGTCTATAAAAATATAGAGCGAAAACTAAACCTAACCCAAGGCTCGTTGGCTATTGATCTTTAACGTGCCCGTGGCCTTTTCTCCTTCCGTGCTCGTTCGATCGTCACCGTAGTTGACCGTTGACTTTTGCTTCTGCTGTTCGAAGAATGAAAGAATGATATGTCTTTGTGCGAAAGATTTGCAATTGGAATTGTGAATATGAATGATTGTCTTGTAGCGGCTGTTGGCTTTGCTTCGATGTATCCCTGTTTCTGTGCGATTCCCCCCTGTATAATTGGAATTGTGAAATCGCATGAATGAATGGAAATTATATATTCAATCCTCTAGTTGTGCGCCCTAGCAGTTGTTGAAGCCCAATACTTGTAATGATGCGGCCTCCTTTAATATATTCTTCCAACCCTCTTCTTTTTGGGCCCATTGTGTTGGGTCACGACAATGTGACCAAATTCACATTCAGTTTTATTTTTTTTCTAATTATTATTATTATTATTATTATTATTATTATTATTATTATTATTATTATATATAGCATTATAACTCGGTGCTCTACACTCGGGTGTTCTTGGCTTGACCAAAGTTCATCGTTTACGCTCCAACGTTCACACGAACACCTACCAAAATATAAAATAAATAAATAAGTACTAAAAATTAATAAAAATCTATACAATGACAAAAATAGGCCAACAAACGAATACACGCCTAAAACTACTAAAAACTATATACAAAAGACTCAATTATAACAAAAAATACATAAGAGAATAGATGTGTTTTACGACACATCAGCAGCCTCTGCCTCCTTGGTCCAACGGAAATCCTTCTTATCAATACAATTTTTGAGTGTTTTGAAGAAAGGTAAGGATTTCTCCGCGGACTTAGGTAGGAAACGTTTTAAGGCAGCAATCTTACCATTGAGGCTCTGCACTTCCTTCTTCGTGGAGGGTGACTTCATTTCGAGGACAGCTTGGATCTTGCTTGGGTTTGCCTTAATGCTTTGCTTCCCAACTATGTGGCCAAGGAATTTTCCTTCCTCAAACCCAAAGGAGCATTTTACAGGATTAAGCTTCATGTTTATGGCCCTGAGGTTGTCGAATGTTTCTCGGATGTCTTCGATCATTGCCTTCCCAGACTCGCTTTTAATGACCAAGTCGTCTACATAGGCTTCCATATTTCTCCCAATCTGTTTTGAGAAGGCCTGATCCACCAGCCTTTGATAGGTTGCCCCAGCATTCTTCAAGCCAAAGGGCATCTTTCGGTAGCAAAAAATCCCCTTATCAGTGTGGAAGGCAGTCTTTTCTTCGTCTTCCTGCTTCATTTGGATCTGGTGGTATCCCTTATAGGCGTCCAGGAAGCACTTGTATTGGAAACCGGTGAGAGAGTCTACTTTCCAATCGATTTCGGGCAGCGGGTAGCAGTCTTTGGGACAGGCCTTGTTTAGATCTTTGAAATCCACACACATCCTCCAGGAACCATCTTGTTTAGCTACCATGACTGGATTAGCCACCCACGAGTGGTACTGTACCTCCCTCAAAATCCCTGCTTCTACTAATTTTTCGACCTCTTGGCAGGCAGCCTGGCTCCGGACAGGTGCCAGGCTCCTTTTCTTCTGGACGACAGGCTTGTAAGAGGGAGCTATGTTGAGGGAGTGTTCTGCCAACCTTCTGGGAACCCCAGTCATGTCCCCGGGACACCAAGCAAATACGTCTCTGCTGTCCTGCAAAAGATTAAGTATGTATTCTTTTGGAGTTAATAATGTAGAGAGTATGAGAGTAAGGGAAGAAGTGAGAAGAAGTGTGTAGAATGCAAACCCAAGGGTCTCCTTATATAGGCAACAGAAATCTGCCCAGGAGCTCCCTTAGGGTAGCATCCTTACTATACCTGGCCACGGTTGACTCTCTTTCAGCTGCCTGCAGTGAGACTTTACCCTTTTGGTGCATACTCAGCTTTTTCTATTTCCTAGGTGGACATGGAGCTGTGTGATGTTTTGTTTTATGCCAATAGTCAAAAGCTGAAGCACCTTTTTATATTTCCAACATTTTCTACTGTTCACTTTCTGCTGCACAGCTACCATATGGCAGCCGTGCTGCCTTATGTTAGCGTTTCAGCTCCAGGAAGTTCTACAAACCTTAATACCTTTTTTACTTTGCTTTATTTTCTTGACAAGGGTTTTAGACGTGGTCGTTTTAGGACCCACGTCATCAGTAAAAGTTCGAATAATTTATATAAAAGATTGAGAGAAAAGTAGAGTAGTGTGAAGATGAGTGTGACACAAGTTGTCATGTGGCAACACTGAAGTTTAAAACTCAAACCCTAAAAAGAGAAAGAAATGAAAAGGCTTGGTTTGAGTCTTGGATTTCAAATATTTGAAAAGTTATTTAAAAAAAACAATCAGTATCCTCCACCTTCTCTCCTCACGCCCAACTCACGAAACAATGGGGGTAATGTTTGGAGCTTGGGTTGATAACTCAAGCTCTTTCCCAAATTCCGAGGCTCCATTCCCACCACAATGTTGTGAGGTGAAAATGGAGCTTGAAAAGAAGACAAGGACGATTTTTGTATGACATTAAAATAAAGAAAATGTTAAAAACATTGTTTCAGTAACAGGCAAACAGCCTCAGAGTTAGCTTTCTTTCACAATAATGGCAACTGCGATGCTTTGACCTTCAAATCTGAGCATGGTATTACTTTCCTGTTTTTCTCTTTTATTTGTGCACATTAATTATCTTTCCGCCCCCATGTTATTTCATTTCACATTAGGCTCCTATATGGTGTGGTGATAGTTTCCCTGATGCTACATAGCGTTATATTATTTTCCCACTTTCTTCCTTAAACTAAGGAAATTGTTTCTCCCAATCCTCCATTTCCCCTTTCTTTTTTATTATTTTTATTTAATCTATTTAATATTTTATATTTTTAAAAAATACACTAAAATTAAAAAATATATGTATATATGACACACACACACTCATCTTCATCTTAACTTCATATTTATCTTTCTCTCCTCTACGGTTCCACCATCGATCACCTCCACCATCTTCTGCATCTTCTTTCTTCACCATCAGCCACCTCCACCATCTTCTTCACAGTCACCTCCACCGTCCAACACCTCCACCATATAAAAAGTTTGAATTAAAAAAAAACAAAAATCGCAACGTTCACAAACCTTCGCCAATCAAAGTTCTCGATACACTCGGTAGAATTTCACCGAAGTCCCCGATTTTTTTCCGAGGGGGCGGGGTTTCCCACTTCACCGAGGTCCATGTCGACTCCCCGATTTCTATCCCCGAGTCCACACCACATAGCCTAAATCGGTTGATTTACAAACTAAATTAATAAGAAAAGATATTAAAAATAATCATATAAATCGGTGTACATTTATGCTACATATTTGATCAAGTTGACTAGGGTTAATGTTTTAAAAACCGGTATATACTGGCCGGTTTTACGTAATACCAAATTTCGGATGTGAGCCATTTACGAAACACCTCGGCATAAATGGGAAACAATATCAAGTTTGTACCGCAGGTAAAATACAGTATACCAGTTTGAACCGTTATACCGGTACTTGTGCAAGGTAAATTTTGGGTTTTAAATTATGGATCTTTAGGGTGGTTGAAGAATAGCCACAAGAAAAACTTCATAATGATGATATAGATAACATGTTTAATTTGGTGAGGAAAAAGCATAAATCAATTCTTCAAACACAAGGTTACTTGTTATATATGTTACATATCTTACATAATTTTAGTGTATTATAATTGCTATTTCTAACTAAAACTTCTTATTTAACATTGTAGAAGATGAAAATAGTTATATTCTAGATGCTGAGGAAAGCAATAATAGTGAATTTCATTTTTTAAACGATTATGAACTTGATGTATTCAACATGCTAATAGCTTAGACATATCTCACACTTTCAAAAACCAATTATCTTAAACTTAGTTTAAAAAGTTCAGTTATGTAGACAAATAATTCCAAATTTTGTTTACACAACACATTTTAAGTGATCTTGTAATCCTTCAACGTTTTGTTATACATGTCATTATATATTACACTTTTTTTTGAAAGGTATATATTACACTTGATAACAATAAATATAAGATAAAGGGTATTTAGATTGACTAGTGGGTTTACTCGCGCTTTGCAGCGGAATCCACAAATAGGTTGCAATACAACATTATGATACTTCGGTTTTTTGCCGCGCAAAAAGAATAGAAATGTGCACACTATGTTTTAACAAGTATTTGTAGAAAGAAAGAAAAAAGAAATGTGCACCGCCAGTTACAACTGATTGCAGTTCACCACAAAAACCATGTACTCGTTATTGAACAAGTCTTAATAAACCAAGGTATGTTACAGTAACAGACTAATATGAACATAAACATCACTCTTGTGTAAGTTGTCCGGTCATTGCATATCTACATAATCGTGTCAGTGAATTTATTAGTTTTTGTCACGTTTTAAAAACCTCCTACATTTAATGATAAATAAAATATATAATAATATTTAAAGGCAAGAATGAACTAATGGTTAAAAAAATTTGGCTCACATTTCACACTCAATATGTTGTCGGTTGTGAAATATGAAAGCTCATTGAGTTAAAATTCAAGAGAAGTTAAAGTTAAAGGAGAAGTTACAAAACCAATAAGATGGTATGATTTGCATTAGTTTTTTGTACAATTGCTTTGAAATGTGGTACACAAGGGTATAAATGGAAGAAAAGGTAAAAAAAATTGAGGATTACACTTGAGGCTCTTGGGATGCTATCTTAACTTTGACATTTTGGACCTTTTTGCCCATGGCTCCTCCTTTATCCTTTACTAGTGAGAAACACGCGCGTTGCTGCGGGGCAAAAATTTGCAACTTGATCACTGTTATAAAACTTCCTAGTTAAAAATAGGTTGCAACGTCAAACGAGCGGAGCATCACGGAAGAGATTACCCGTGGCGTGATACTGTAATTGCAAAATAAGAATGATAAAGTGGAGGTGAGTGCTCCAAATATAGCACAAAAAGAATTAATGTCATGATGAAACTTCCACATAGTTATACATGCCACACAAAATAATCATCAAGATGTATTGTATGTACACATTTTGATAAAGTGATAAGGTTATGAATATACCTTTGATGGTTTATTGACCATTAATATGTTAGACATAACCATCAATTTCTTATTTAGTTTATTAAGCATAAGTTAATGACTTGCATTAGTCATTTGTACAATTGTAATCAAATGTGGCATATAGGGGCATAAAGGGAAAGATTTGACAAAAAGATAGTTTTTTACCTTGTGACCTTTTGTATGTCATCTTAAAATTGACATAAAGTGACTATTTAGTCATCTCTCCGTAGTAAGTATAGATATAGATAATATAGTATAGATTATATATGTATCTATATTTAATATACTAAAGTTAGAGAGGAATACCATAATTAAGCAATTTAATTGGAGCTGCTTTAGGATTTGGTGGTATGAACACCTAAAAAATTCTTATTTTTATTTCTCCTATTTACTTTATCATTGGGGTTGGTGACCTAATAGTATGGAGGTCATGAGTTCAAGTCTCACAGGGAGTAAAAATTTACCCTTAAAAAAAACACCTATTTACTTTTGTAGAACTTCCAATACATTAAGTACTGCTGTGTTGTCAAGGTCATATTATTTTATTAAAGTCGGTCGCTAAAGTTTTTTGCAAGAACATTTTTTTGTGGATATTCTCAACATAAGACGACGATGTTTGATTGTTAACAACATTACAACATGCTCAATATAAAAATGTGTAAGTGTTTGCTTAGCAAGATTGTTAGATCAGAATCTTTGATTAAAACAAAGACGTACCACTTATGTAACAAAAATTAGTATGTTAATGCTTAGTTGTTCACATATCCTCAACAATGTAGTTTTCATGCCCCAACAACAATGTAAGTGTTTCTTGTTGGCATATATATTTATATATATGGAGTTTTTGCCATTCAAAAAAAAAATGTTATATAAAATAAAAATAAAAATTTATATCGAGTGTGTGTATATATGTTTTGTTTATTTAATATTGTAGTTAGCTTTTTCGATTCTTGTTAATTAAATTAAATAATTCGTGGTTTACATATTAAAAGACTTTTTACATTACATTGAATATAAAATATTAATGTATGCTAGTCCAATAAGAGTATGTGTAGTGGCTACCGTTATGTGACGTTTTGACCCTATAGCGCCCCCAAACACCGCCCCTAGGGGCGCTATCCGGCGTTATGGATGTGCAAGGTCTTGGCTATGGCGGGCGTTTTCAGCCTCTGACATTCTTTTTTTATTATTATTATTATTATTATTATTATTAATAATAAGAAGATGAAGATGTTGATGATGAAGATGATGATGTTGATGATGAAGACGGTGGCTGTGATGGTTGTGACGGGAGCCAGTAGTTGCAGAGGTGGTGGCGGCGTTTTATTAGGTCTAAAGTTACGAAGAAGATGAACCGATGAAGTATTGAAGTGAGATATCTGGGCTTTTTATTTTTTGTGGCCCAGTACATAAGTTATTCACGTTATTTGGGCCCAGAAAACTAGTCAACATTCAACAAAATAGATTTATAAGAAGATATTAATATTCATGTTTTTTTCTTTTAGGTGAACATAAGAAATCATATAGAAAATCTGAAATAAGTTTCAACTTTTTTTTGTTTATTTGTTTGATTAAGTAATACAACACAAAATAATAATAATAATAATAAAAATATATAAAAAACAATAATTAATCAATCATTACCAATCATTTATAACCTCCACATAACCCCCCTTCCCACTACACCCTCTTTTTCCATAACCCCACATAACCCCCTTTCTATTACTTTTTAATATTTTAATCCTATAACCCCAACATAACCCTCTACCACTACACATACCCTAATCCAATAAATAAAATATTTTTTTAACATGAGTATACTCATATAACACGACACAGTAATTTTGTACGTTGAAAAACCCTTTAGAGTTTAATACTGGGATGATATCAGATACGCATTAATATCCGCTACCAATAAATATAAATACTGACCGTCATGCCACAACAATAAATACTGACGGTTGTGACAAAACCATCCCATCGTCACATGATAAGCTGATGCTATATGCCCCTCCATTGTTTTTACCTTCACATGTTTTTCATATCAATCTCATTCTCAATTTTTTTTTTCATATAAACTATATGACCCACGTCTGGCGAAAAGTCCCCGCCCTCTTCCCAGTGGCGGACCTAGGAATTGTTTTCAAGGGGTGCGGAATATCTAAGCCTTTGGGTTGTTTATCGATCAGGTGGCCTGGTTCGGGTCGGGTCGGTGCTGCTGTGGATACCAAAAGGCAAAACTAATTTAAATGTCTTTACATATGCATAATAAAATTCTAAAATCTAAAGTTGTGGATACATCTCGGCTAATCGTGTAACATTGTGAATTTTTTCCTGAATCTTGAATTCAGGAAACATTTCGACTCGCACCTATCATCATTTATTGTTCTAATACTAAAAACTTATTCCAACAAATTTTAGACATATCAAAGTTTATTTATAAACACAAAGACTCAATCCTTTAGCAAACAACTTCTTAGGCCCCTTAGGCTTTAAGGAATTAAATAATTTAAACTAAATTTTATGTACGATCAATGATATAGTAATAAACGTAACAATTAGCAAGATAATAGTATTAGAGCATTCACATCCCGGGCATCAAATATATGTGAGTGTGTCCACTAAATTATATGGGGTGAGTGTAAATGGTTGTGAGTGGAGTATATAGAGAATATAAAGAATATTTGGGGGAAGCACTTATGCTTAACCCGCTATCTAAGATTTCGCTCTCGATAGCTATCATCCCTAACCCGCTATTTATGCTTAAGTTTAGTAATCCAACCAATGTAAGGCTTAACAACACACCTAATTCTATCAAATAACAAAAATTTAAGGCTTCACTTTTCTCCTTAAATTTCTGCTACTCTTTTGAAATTATATATATATATATATAGAGAGAGAGAAGGATATAGACAAATAGCTTATATTCATATAATTTAAATTATAAAAAAATATATTAAAATAAACTCATTAGCCTAGCTGTTGGGTTGAACTTTAAAATAAAGGCCCAAGACAATAAAAATAAGATGAATATGCCTTTCACTTTTTCTTTCCGTACTTCTTCTACCTTTCTGAAAAGAGAAAACCATCTGTAGCTTGCACCTCGTCGCCGGCAGCGAGGAAAATTCCAGGTCATCTTTTTCACTTTTATATATATCGAGTTTAAATACCTTCTTGTTGGGATTGAAAACACTGGTTTCAAAATCCAAGGGGTGCGATTGAAAATTTCCAAGGGGTGTGGACGGGATTGACGCTCGTATATAACACTAAAAATTTTTTTTCCAAGGGGGCGCCCGCCCACCTTGGGCTAGCTTTGGGTCCGCCAATGCCTCTTCCACGCCACCTTAGGGAGGTGTTTTGGGCTTGAAAGCTCCCCCCCTCCGTTCCCTCTAAGTAATCATTTATTTTAGTGACATTATATTGTACCACCTACTCTACTTTTTTTAATCACGTTATACAAAATATTCTTAACGTGAGAAGTGTAGGAAGCCACCAAATCATGCCACCTGTCAACTATGGTTAAGTTTACTTAACCTAAACCTGGTTGAATCAACTCACGAATCAATCAAACCCAATGGTATTTTCGATTATAAGCATGCTCTGTTTTTCAATCGATATACTTTTTTTAACGATTGCTTGTCGACTGATTATCGTATGGTTTTCTTACTTTTAGATCTTGATTATACGTTTGTTAATTAAAATCAAGGATCGTGGATGTATTTACATATAGAAAGATGTACAGGTTGTGAGTTAGGGTTAACTGTAATTGAATGATGAAGATGAAGATATAAAACATGCGTTTAAGGTTCATCAATGGTTACAACGTACGTCTATGTAAATGCATCTGTGGTCTCTCATTGTTTTAGTAAGTGTGTTTAAGCAGGTTACATGTGCGTTTATCCAATCATATACGTGCGTCTACAATGTTTTACACGTGCGTCTGAAGATCAATTATTGCAAACAAATAATAACAGTAATTCTCGTGAATGATATTTTGTCATCTTATTATTGTTTTCTTTATATATTTATCTCTTAAGAATCACTTTCAAACCACACAATTGAATCACAACTTATCTCTTTTTTGTTTTCCAGTAACGGCTTCATCTTCATCAACAAAATCTGAAATTATCAAAAGGATTCAGAAGCAATTTTCAAAAGATTATGCTTCTGAGGGTTGCTTAACCGATAATCTAAATAGGATAAATGATGGCATGAGCAAGAGAGATGAGATTTCCAAGCTTCTTATGCGTATGCCTAACTCAAGTCTTCACAAACTTGCAGTTATATTTATGATTGATGCAAAAAAAAAAAGGTGATGTTAATCCTGTCGAACAACTTACAAAATGCATAGCCCTTTTGAGGTGTTCGATTGAATTTAAAATTCAGTTCCTAAAGTCTATGTAAACTCCTCATGGAACTGATTTATGTACGTGTGTTTTGTAGTTTGTATTAATTGTTTCTGATGTTTGTGTTTTTCTTATTTAGTGTAACGTGCACTTGAAATAAGTAAAGACATGTACAAGTGCGTTTAATTGAAGTCAGAATAATCTATTCGATTTTTTTGTAATGTGCGTTCAAATGATCATTCGTCACACAAAAGTGCGTTTAAACTACAAAGGTAACTATTTGAGTCATTAAACAATGAGAAAACCCCATGACCATCTTTATATTGCATCCGCCCTCCTAAGTATTTTTTATAGGCATTCTCCAACGTCTTTGTCTTTGCCTTGATTGGTCTTTTTGCGAACTTGTTAGCTTCGTCTATTAATCTCTGACCAGGTTGTAAGGTGAGAGTACAATCTTCGCTACGTACTTGAATCGCAATGCATTCAATTGCTTCCTTTGATAATCCGATTCACCTGCAAAACCATAATTCCAAAATTTCTGCCCTTTCAAAGTTTCCATGTGCCACGTCATTTCTCGTCTTATAATACGATTTGCGCAAAGAATGTCAACCCCTGGACTTCAAGGACAGTTTTTCATCCAGCAATGGCTCAATGTTTTTCTCTACAAATATTTTTGAAAAAAATCAGTTGGTTTATCATAATATTTGTTCATGTTTTTGTGTTAATTATGATAGTAGATTGTTGCATACCAATATTTCGGACACCCCTTTATATCGCTTTCCAAACTCTTCGTCCTCTTTAGAGTTGTCAAGCAACTCTGTGATTGCATTTGTCACACCCTCAAATTTCCACTGCAGGGTTTATACCGCGAGGCGCGTGATACACCAGAATCCCATAGCCATAAGTCATAAGAACGACTCTAAATGCTCAAACCATTTAGTTCGTTTTCAAAAATATGATTTAACGTTTAGTCAAAAGTTTAAATAAGTTGCGGAAGCGTAAACCAAACATAATCGTTTTAAGTTCATGCACAGAACAGCGTGCCCATAAGCATAACCAAATAATAATAAATAAAGCATAAGTTTAATAGTGTTCAATATCCCACGAATCAACGATGCATGACCTACAGTGCTCCAAACCTAGCGACCTGCAAAAGCATGCTAGCGTGTGTCAACATAAAGTTGGCGAGTTCACAAAGTAAAGTAAATGAGCAAGTAAGTGTGTAAGTTTCCAAAACCATGTAACCACTAATTCATCGCATGCCAGGGTAGCTAACCCACTCATGATAACTAAACACAAATAATACCGAACTGCTAAACAACGTGCACTCACAACAGTGAGCAAAAGTGTCTTGCATCATTGCCTATCAACAATGATAATATGTTAAGGCATAGTTCACACCCGTACTCAAAGCACGATGTGAGGTTTGTGAAACCTAATAGCGCTATCAACTAGTAACCCGCTTGCCAACCCAGCAACTCATTCGGTATAGGAAGGACTTCAATGATAGTGTGTAGTTTAGTTCATCAAGGACAAAGATATGAACTAGTAAACCCCGATTCACCCCGTGAATCCATGTATCCCAAAACCCGGGATAGATTAGTAGTTCGAAACTGGACTAGAAAAGGTTTTGAAAGTTGTCTCAACCCGAGACGCATGCTTTTGAGAAAATAGTAGTAAAACTTACCTTAGGTTGCATGCTAAATCCAAATTTCACAACAAGGACGTGCTACCGTATCCCTATTATATGTGCTAATATGTGAGTACATGTGTATACATGATACACCACATAACTCGTTTGTCCATGACGTTAATTTATGCGAAAACGTTTAAGTGACACCAATCGTAACTACATGCACAAGTAGACCCTACAAGCCCGTTGGTGAACGTTATGTTTATTATCAATCATACGTGTCATTTACATTTCATATAAGTGTACATGCAAGATCAACTCAAAATCAAGTCATACGAGATTCCAGATAAGCACATATACACATATACCAGTCGTCGTGACACTATTTTTTTTTCGCATCAAGACCTTGTTGAAAAATTATGAAAAATCATACACTACGACTAGGTTCTGAAAACTTTCACATCATGTCAGTTTACGATAAAAATTCCCAAAAATCGTGTATTCATTCAAACGGGATGAATCTACTTGGAAAAGCTAAATTATTCCCAATATCAACCTACTGGCCAAATTTCACGATCTAACTCTTTATAAAACTCGAGTTACAGCCGATTAAAGTTGACCTAAGTTTTTAATCCGAAAATCATTTTAGACCTTTATACGAATAAAATTCCAAAAACATATCAAACGATAACCAAATCACATGATTTTACTCATTCCAGAAAGCTAAGACCATGTACGACATGCACATAACAAGAATAGATCAAAACCAATATTTAAAGTCACGTTACAAAGCCTACAAGTCAACATTCACATTCTCTCTAGATTTTAAACATGCAACATTTTCAACTATATCAAAACCTAGGTGTATTTATCGATCAAGAACCTCAAATAATCATCATACATGACCTGTCATACATTAACATGACCAAAACATGCAAGATTCATCATGAACATAATCATATATAAACCCTAGATGTTCAACAATCAACAACATACACTAACACGCAAACCTAATCATATAACCATCATAAATCTTTATGTTTATCATGTTAATCTATTAGAAAACCCAAGTTTTAATCTTTATAAACTTGTATCAGATCTGGAAAAACTTGTTTATGGTGTTTTAAAGCATAATACAGAAGATTAAAACACAAGAAATCAATTATCATACCTAAGGCTCTTCGAACAATCAAACCAAGCAACTTTAATCCTTCCTAAATGATATTCTTGAGCCTTAGCAGGTGTATGAGGTTATATTTTCATATGGGGGCTGTTATGGACGATTAGGGTTGTGGTTATGAGAATCATGGGGCTTAAGGTCGCTTAAATAGGTGATTAAAGTCGGTTTCACGCGTCTGGGCCCGCCGAACAGCCGTTCGGTCTCAGTGAACGGTCGTTCACTTTGACACGACCCGTTTCGGGCAACCCAGTTCAGCGTATTGCATGTTTTCTTTAATGTATTCGTTATTTTGGACCATACCAAGCGTAATCCCATGTATTTAGACCCCAACCATCCTAACGGTTCATCAGTTACGAGTTTAATAACACGTTTGGTTTAAATCACATAATCACGTAGCAGTTAACATATAGTTTCACAGAAACACGTAATTGCAAATAATATCAAACAATTAATTCATAATTATCTATTTTCTCAATTCACCAACGTTCAGGGTTCGATACTCGTGTACGTAGTTCGGTAATTCCCCGAATTACCTCTGTTATGCAGTTACTAGCCTATAACTGTGCAACGTGTGACTCACCTAACTAACCCTAGTTAAGTAACATGCTGTGAATGTAAGTAAAGTTAACTAGAGTTTAGTTAAAGTAGGAACCAGAAAATGTGAGGTGTCACAACTTTCCTCACATCAAAACTCAAGACATAGAAATGTTTATCTATCAACATTGGCACGATAATCATGTCGAAATCGTCTAATGAGTTTGCATTGAACTTTCGTAGTATATCTTCAACATTGCTTCTAAAAGTATCAAGCCTAGTTGTCCAACTAACCCCTTCCTCATAGTACCTATTAGGCTGCATTGCTAGGAAACTAAAAATCAATAAACATATAAACGTGCGTTTAATATAAATTGTGTGTGCATTTACCAATCATAGTGTTTCTATGTGTGCGTCTAAAGTTTGTTATATGTGTGTTTAAATGTTACCTTGTCACATTTTACAAAATTCTTATTTCTTATGCATGCGTCTAATTTATTATACATGTTTGCCTAAAGTTAACAATCATACCATCATTGTTGAACTCAAAAATAGTTTGCGAACAGACCCCTCTTTCCTTCTCCCAGCCTCCTTATAATTTAGGATATCAGTCCATGCATCTAGGGCATTTGTGTGAAGCCAAATTCCTGGATGGAAACTTTCAAAGATCATATTCGGTGTCTCTGTCCCAGCCTCGGAGTGAAAACAAATTTTCCTGGATTTCTTGAAATTAAAAATTAGTATGCATTCGACAATATTTAACAAACAATAAGAAAAATACACTTACAATTTATCCCTAATTGGTGCAAACATGTATTCTAATATTCTTATCTCCTCTTCTGTTAGTTATTCAATTAGGCAAACGGTCTTCCCGGTGTATAGAGTTGTTAAAGCCCATGATGGCCTTTGTCCCTGTTTGGCCTTCCACCGTCATCCACTGCTTTCCCCTTGTCTTTCCCTTGAGCTTTTTCTGTTGGGTTTTCCTTTTCGGGCTTTTCTGCATTTGGTGTTTCATTTACATCTTTGACCGCATAAACACTTGGTTTGACGGCTTGCAGCATGTTTATTGTTGTGTCTGTTATATCCTCTTCTTGATTTTCAGCTTCTAAGTTTGCATCCCTATCCAATTCATGCTTGTCCGAAGTAGCATTATCTTCCAAGTTTGCATACTTAGCCAATTCATTAATTTCAACAGCCTCTTCATGCTGATCATCATTTCCCCCTCATTCCTTTTTGATGTTTCATTACCTTCAACAGCTTTTTCTTGTTTCTCAGCCCGATCATCCTTTCCCTCCTCATTCTCTTTTGAAGTTTCATTAGCTTCAACAGCCTCTTCTTGTTCCTCAACCCGAGCATCTTTTTTCGCCTCATTCCTGTTTGAAGTTTTATTAACTTCAGACTCAACATTTTTTTCAACTTCAAGGCGTACCACATTTTCTTCTATGTCCACCACATTTTGTTCAACATCAAATTCAACTTGCTTTTCGATTGTCTGTTATTCACTTCATCCCACTTTGTACACCTCTCCATCATTTCAGGCACCCAGTAATACTTCTTTCTTGCTTGCTCAACCATTTCTTCCATCTCTTTTTGTATTGCTTGATACTTCTTTATGTTCTTATCCATGGTTTTAACCCAAATCTGAGATAACGGAAGAGCAATACATAGTTAAATCATATGTGCATCTAAATTATCATGTGTGCATTTAAATTTTCAGTATAACACAACATGTGTGTTTAAATAAACTAAAACGTGCGGTTCAATATATCTACACAGTGCGTTTAAACTTTTCACACATGTGCGTTTAAACTTTTCACACATGTGCTTATAAATTTCACAGTGTATTTAAAGTTTGTACCTTCTTTGCTTTCATTGTTGCATCATACTCTGCCTGTCTAATCTCCAGATTATAACTTAGTTCTGGTAGAGTGTTGCAGTATTTAAACATTTATTGAGTTTGCGTACTCATTCCAAAATCTCTCCAATCTGCATTTTCATAGTCTTGATCATCATCAACTTGGATCTTTCTTTGTGGAGTCCTTCCCATATTCAGACTGTAATCATCCCCATCCAAAGTTGTTTTATCAGCTGCCTCTTTTCCTTGCATTCCTATCAGCACATCCACGACTTCTTTCACATTTTGATCCTTGTGTATTTCATCACTGCTTTCGTCTTCTTCACCATCTGCATTCTCTTCTTCACCATCTCCCACGTCATCTTCTTTATCTTCTTCCAAATCAGTCAATGGGCCGTTTTCGTATAGAGAAGTTTCTATTGCAGCCAATGAATGGATGCTATGTAAGAAACTGTTGGTGTGCTAATTTTCAATTTAGATGAATGTCTTTTGTTGTATTCATGTGTGTAGATAATCTGCATGTTATAAAACATCATGTATATGTTAAAAAATATCAATGTGTTTAAAAGAATATATTGGTGCATCTATACATATTTCAAGAAATGCAAGTGCGTTTAAAATTAAATACATGTGTGTTTATATACTTACACTCAACATTGCAATTGGGCCGTTATACTTGCCTTCTTTCCATCCTGTTCTTGTTCTTCTAAGACATTCTATTAGGTACGACCACCAATTGATATTAATAATATCAGCCTCATCTTCAACACCATGCAAAAAACTTTGATTGATTGTTGTTGACTTTGTGATCTCCCCAAAAACTGTGTTCCACAACACTAGAAAATTCAGCTTAAACAGCCGGCCACCCTTTTGTTGTTGCCTAATCACCGGTGTTATCATTGAAACACTAACTTTCTTTTTCTCGAATTGATTCTTGAACTCATCTATTGTAGATTCAGAACCCTTCCTTTCCCTATTTTTTTTCTAGCACTGGCTTCTTCCCCATTGGTATGCCTAAAGCTTCATGTACCATTGAGGAGGCCCATAACGAATACCGTTCCATACACAACGATAACTATCCGAACGTTGCGGTTTGGATAGCTATGAGACCCCGCTTTCAACCATAGTCGTGTCTTTAATGTTTATTTGTGGTGTCCATCACCTTATCTCCTTCTTCTACTTCTTTTTTCTCCTTAGTAAAAAATTCCCAAATCCTAACTTATAACTTATCTCCTTTTAAACCACAAAACCTCATTTTCAACTCATTACCCAAACATTATTTTATCCTTATTAACTTCTTAATTAAATCAATAAGTTAAAACAAGCTCCAAAATGAACACCCAAACATACACTTATAAATGTTCTAAGACTAAATAGTGTGGAGTTGGTGAGGGGACTCGGTGGAGTGACGTGGCACTCGGTTGATTCGGGACACCCCCCAGATTAATTTGGTACCTTTGGTGGATTTCCACCATCTTCACCGAACAATTTCATTGGCCTATTTTTTTTAACGTTAGAGGAGATTGAGTGTTTTGTTTTTATTAATTCAAACTTTATACATATACATACATACACTATTGCAGCAGGAAGAAAAAACAGAGTGGCAACAGTGGTGGCTTTGATGCCGACGACGAAGATGGAGCGGAGGAGGTTGTGATGGATGAGTGGCGACGGTGGTGGCTCCGATGTAGGAAGAAGAAGAAGAAACAGAGCATATGTGTGTTTGAGTGTGTGAAAGAAGAAGAAAGAGTGGTGTGTGTGTGTGTGAGTATTTAATAATAATAATAATAATAATAATAATAATAAGGGAGAATATGGAATTGAGGAAACCATTTTCTTGGTTTAAAGAAGGGAAGAGAAAAATAACGTGGCACTGATGTGACATTTGAAGAAGTTGAGAGAAACCATCATTACACCATATAGTCTAAGAGCATTCACACTAGTTTCCTCATTCCCCATTCACTAACAAATTATCACAACCACATATTACATTATAAATCATTACAGTTTCCCTCTCTTTCACTCACAATCACTTTCAACAAATATTAAAAAATAATTATAGTTTTCTATTTTCCCCAAAAGATTCCCAAATAACCTCAAATATACCAATAAACAGTATATTCTCAATTTTCTTCACTCACAACCAGTGTTGCAAAACTCGGTTTGGGCTTGTACTCGACGACCCACCCTAAAGCGAGTACTCGGATTAATCGGGGGAGTACTCGGGGGACAAATCGGCCTATGCGAGGAGTACTCGGAGTAATCGTCCAACTCAGCTATACTCGGCGATCTACACTGGAGCGAGTAGTCGGGAAGTAATCAATCACTCAACCTTGTTTTGTAACATTGCTCACAACCACTTTCGACCCATACAAAATTATAGGGTTCCTCTACAAAAAAAAAAAAAAGTGGCACTATTATGAATGCTCTAAATATTGTGATTTACATCAGTTACTGTGGATACAAAGAAAAAACAAATGGGGAGCCGAAGAGGTGCCGATTTCCGGCGACCAAATTTCAACCGGGGTCAATCTGATCCAAGGCCGATAACTACCTTTTTCATATCTAATCTACCTAAGGGGGTGACTGATACTCTTCTTTGGAAAGCCTTTCAGCCACATGGGGTTGTTAAGGATGCGTACGTTGCTCGGAAGACGGACACACGGGGGAACTGGTTTGGCTTCATTAGATACTTGGGTGTTAAGGATGTCAAGGAGGTGCTGAGAAACATGAATACAGTTAAGATATTTGAAGCTAAGGTGGGTATCACGGTCGCAAAGTTCGGGAAAGATCACAGGCGGGTTGTACAGCTGGTACAGCAGCCGGTCTATCAGAAGGTTCATCAGGGGTGGGAGTTGATACGTCTAAGAAGTTTGTGCCAGGTAAGAATGGGACGGGTATTTCTTTTAAGGAGGCTACGACAGGGGTGCCGGATCCTCCTTCATCTTCAGCAAAAGTCTTGGTGGTGGATGAAAGAGGTGCGTTGTATCCGGAGCATTGTATTATGCGTACTATTATTGGTGAAGCTGTCGACTTCAAAGCGATTAAAGAAATTAAGGATATGATGGTAGCCGGGGGGTACGAGGAGAGCCCGGTTAGTCTAATTGGTGGTTTGAAGTTGATGATGGTCTTTAGGGATAAGAGAACTGCCGTTGAATTTGTCAATCGGAAGGATGACTTATGGGGTCCTTTTCTTTCCTCTGCGGTGCTATGGGACGAGGGTATGTTGGAGTTCGAACGGGTAGTGTGTTTGAAGGTTTTTGGGATGCCATTGCAGCTTCGTGAGGTGAATTTCTTTAACCAAGTGGGACAACTCTTTGGTAAGGTAGTTAAGGAATCGAATTTCTCTTGGCTATCACCTAATAATTTGGAAGGGAAGGTTTGGGTTAGCGTTAGTCTGGACAAACGCATTGATGAGGAGGTAAGGGTGGTATGGAATGGTGTCTCGGTTCAGGTGCGGGTTGTGGAGGTGGAGGACCCGTTTATTTACGAGATGATCGGACAATTGTCTTCCGGGGAAGCGGTGATTTCTCCGAGGTCAGCAGGTTCGGTTGCTAAGGAAGACGACCTGGAGGAAGGGGAATTTCGTCACGTAGATTCTATGATGGTTTCTCCGGCAAAGAAAACGCCGGTGCAGGTGACGGAGTGCCCGATTATGGACTCCATGCATGTGCATGGGGATGGAGGTCATCATAGGGAAGCCCAAAGGTTTTTTGGGAAACAGGATATGCCATTTAATGTGGGGGGAACCAGGTGGGACCAGGGGGAGACAATCGGTCAGTGGATCTGAACATGAATTGCAATTGTTTTTAAGTGGGTCATAGTGATTCATTGGGCCAGCATAAGAATTCTAGGAAGAGGCCCAGGTACTCGGGTAGTCCAGCCCAAGTAACGGTGGGTGTGGGATCTGTCCAATTTGGGCCTGATTCAAATGGTGTTCCATTAATGGACCATATAAATGAGGCCAAAAATGATAACTTGGGGTGTTTTGACGATGTTGTAGCTTCGACAGGGGATACTTTGGTTGATGATACTCAGGAAGTCAACTCGGTGGAGGTTCACGGGGTAAGGAAGGATATTCCTTTTCATAATGATAATAATAATATCCGTACTACTAATTTGGTTCCTGATAACATTATTAATGATAATAATATTTCTCATAATGATAATAATACTCAGTCGCAAATTGGTGATCCTATGGAGGCTGTTAATAATACTCAAGCTGGGGATCCGAGTAGGGTTGTGGTGGAGGAGGTGCGAACTGAAGTCAACCTTACAGTACAAGCCGGGTTGGTTGTCGGTGTGAATTTAGAAGGCTTTGAAGATCATGTACAGGACGTGGTTAATGGCGAAGGTGCTGTCTTTGGTCTACAATGAATTTTTTGAGTATTAATATACGGGGGGTTAGGGATGATAGGAAAACATCCTGGATTAGAGGTTTAAAAACAAGTCATGGTTCACACTTTGTTGGGGTACAGGAATCAAAATTGATCGAAAGCTCGTTTTTTCATTTCAACAGTCTTTGGGGCAGATCTGTTTTCAGGGTGGAGCAGGTATTCGCAGAAGGTAGGTCTGGTGGCATAATTAGTATCTGGGATCCGACTGTTTTCCAGGTAACTTCTGTGGTTAAATATAGGCATTTTCTTGTTACAACGGGTGTTCTTGTAGCAACTGGTGATGTTTTAAATGTGGGGAATGTTATGCACCTAATGATCCTGTCACTAGACGTAGATTGTGGGATGCCTTACTTGGGGTTAGGAGTACTAGGACTGGTTTGTGGGTACTATTTGGGGATTTTAATGATGTGAGGTGCCAACAAGAACGAAAGAACACGGAATTTGTGAGCTTAAATGCGGATTTCTTTAATGACTTTATTAGGAGGGCGGATTTACATGAGTACAACATGGGGGGTTTGAAGTTTACGTATATATCAGACAATGGCGAGAAACTAAGTAAACTTTACAGGTTCCTAGTATGTAATGATTTCTTGTCTAAGTGGGGGGCAGCCTCAGTTACGGCGTTGACTAGATTTGCTTCTGATCATAGCCCGGTGATTCTATCGGTGACTCCATCTAATTTTGGTCACATTCCTTTCCGTTTATTCAATTCATGGTTGGAGCTTCCAGGTTTTATCGATTATGTCTTGAGTCTTTGTGATGGGTTTTCGTTCTCTGGCCCATCTGATCTTGCTATCAATACTAAGTTGAAGTATCTCAAAAAAAGGATTAAGGATGGGTTGGGGCGGAGAGGGTGCAGTTATCGGGGGAGTATGAGATTAAACGGAAGGAAGTTGAAAAATTGGATCAGTTGGCGGAGGTTAGGGATTTGTCGTCACAGGAACTTGATCTGCGATCTTGCGCTAGGGCTTTCATTTTGGAATTTGATCGGCGTAAGCATATAGATCTTAAACAAAAGGCAAGGGTGAAGTGGGCTATCGATGGTGATGAAAATTCTAAATTCTTCCATGGGATTATTAATTCAAATGTGTCTAGTAAGAGGATACACGGTCTGTTGATTGATGGTGACTGGTTGACGAGCCTCACGTTTATCAAGGATAGTGCCTACGCTTTTTTTGAAGAGAAGTTTAGGGAACCCGTCTTGGTGAGGCCGAAGATCGTTTGTCCACATCTGAATCAGGTTTCGGATTTAGATGCGAGTGCCCTTTGTCGGCCCTTTTCATTGCGGGAAATTAAGGATGCGGTGTGGGATTGTGAGGGTAATAAGTCACCGGGCCCAGTTGGATTTAATTTCAAATTTCTCAAAAGGTGTTGGTCTGGTTTCCAAGATGACTTCGTACGCCTGTTTGATGATTTTTTAGTGGGGCGAGTTTGGGGCCGGGTAGTGCCCCGTCATTTATTGCACTAATTCCGAAGAAAAATGATCCGGTGGGCTTTCAGGATTATAGGCCTATTAGCTTGGTAGGTTGTGTTAATAAGGTCATGTCGAAGGTTCTTGTGGCTAGACTTAAGCCGATTATTGGGAAGTTAATCTCTCCCGAGCAGTCGGCTTTCTTATCCGGTAGAAACATTACTGATGGTCCGCTTATGTTGAATGAGGTGGTAGGGTGGATGAAGAAGATGAGACGTCAAGGGATGATCTTCAAGGTGGATATTGAAAAGGCGTATGATTCTTTGAGTAGGCACTTTTTGGAGTCTATTATGTTACAAATGAATTTCCCGATTAGGTGGTGCAAATGGGTAATGGCTATTGTGAGATCCACTAGAGCATCGGTTTTGGTGAATGGGTCCCCTACTAATGAGTTCGGGTGTAGTCGTGGTCTTAGGCAAGGTGATCTCCTCTTACCGTTCTTGTTCCTATTGGCCATGGAGGCTTTGTCCGGGGTTATGCGAAGGGCTACGGAGGTGGGACTGTTTAGAGGATTAGTGTGCGGTTCGGGTGGACTCACTCTCTCACATTTGCTTTACGCCGATGACGTTGTTTTTCTTGGGGAGTGGTCGAATGCAAATGCGAGAAACTTAAAGCGGATCCTTAGATGCTTTTACCTTGTATCGGGGTTAAAGGCTAATCTTAGGAAATGTTGTGTATTTGGTTTGGGGGTGGACTCTAATGAGGTTGCTCAGATGGCTAATGTTTTATTGTGTAGGGCCGGGTCTTTTCCGTTTACTTATCTCGGTCTTCCGGTTGGGGCGAATATGAACCTTTATAAGAATTGGAAACCTTTGGTGGATTCTTTTAAGAATAAGTTGTCTATGTGGAAGGCAAGGACTTTATCATTCGGTGGACGGGTGACGCTGTTGAAATCAGTTCTTAACGCCTTACCGACGTATTACTTCTCTATTTTTTAAAGCGCCCGGAAGGTTATTGATGAACTTGATAAATTGAGAAGGTTATTCTTTTGGGGTGGATCGGAAGAAAAGGCTAGAATGAATTGGGTGGCGTGGCAAAGGGTTAGTGCCCTGGTTGAATTTGATGGTCTTGGTTTCGGCTCTCTTCAGGACGCGAATGCTTCTATGTTGGCAAAGTGGTGGTGGCGATTTAAAGTTGACTCCACTGCGCTTTGGAGGAAGGTCGTTTGGACTTTTCATAGTTCTTCTAGGGATTGGAATCCGATTCCATCAAAGGTGTCGATTCCCGGTCCGTGGAAGCAGATCTATTCGTCTATGCAAAGTGTCAAAAGGCTTGGGGTGGACGTGGGTTGGGCTATACATGGGGTGGTGGGGATGGGTTGGGCGTTTATTTCTGGCTGGACTGCTGGGCTGCGGATATGCCCTTGGCTTCCGTGTTTCCGGCTCTGTTTGCGCTACAAAAGACAAATTTGCGTGTGTGGCTGATCGGGTTTTGCAGGTGGGCTCTGGGTGGGGTTGGGACTGGAAACGTGATGCTTTTACGGCTGCAGAAATGGCCGAACTACAGACTTTTATCTGCAGTGTGGCTGTTCCGGTTCTGTCTGCAAACCCGGGCTGCTGGAAATGGTGTCTCGGCAGCCGTGGGTTTTTTTTCAGTGGGCGACTTCAAGACGATTCTGCACTCTACTAGATTTCAGCAGGTTTCTTTTGTGATGAAGAAGAATTCTTGGCCGGGTTCCTAAGAAGGCGTTAGTTCTTGCGTGGAGAGCCGAACTGGATCGGTTGCCTACTAAGCGTGCATTACTTCACAGGAATGTTCCTGTTGGTTCAGACTTGTGTTGTTTCTGCAGTGAGGTGGCTGAAACAACGGATCACTTGTTTATTACTTGCGCGTTCTCTCAAACGATTTGGCATTTAGTGGCGCAATGGTGCAAAGTAAGTACAATTATATTTCACTTTAAAGATTTGCTAGAGCTTCACTATCACATTGGTGGTTCAACGAAGAAAAAGAAGGCGTTTTACGCAGTGATATTAACTACCATTTGGTGTATTTGGAAACATAAAAATGAAGCGGTTTTTAATCAACAAGTCTCACTTCAAAAGCTATTTGGTGATATTAAGTCCCTTAGTCTTTTTTGGGTCAAAGCAAGGGCGGGTCAAACATCATTGGATTGGAACACTTGGTGTAAATTTAGTCTTTCTAACATTGGTTGGTGATTAGGTTGTTATGTTGGTGATTGTATGTATATATTGATCTTGTATAGTATATTGCTAATGTCCTGCTAGCTTGGTAGAATAATATTTTGTTGATCGTTAAAAAAACATCAGTTACTTTCAATTAATAATTAACCAATTACAAACTATCAACATCAAACCAATTACAAACCATACTTTTCTGAGACATTAAGACTAACACAATTCATGAGTCAACCCTATCAAAACCACATTTGAATCAGATAAACTTTTTAATAATAATACACACATAATAAAGCAGTCAAAACTTGAATGATTCAAATTTGAGGTTGATAGGGTTTTCCCCCCCACAAATCCATGATCCCCACATATATATAAATACACCATCATCCTCCTTCCAACAGTGTTTCAGACTCTCCTTTGTCCTCTTCCCCATCATCACCTTCTTCATTACATCTATGCCTCCTTCATCTTCATGGCATGTAGTACTACTACTACTACTCTAAACATCCAACACATCATCATCATCATCATAACAATGTACAACAACCATCACCACCACCACCAACCAAACCCTGACCACCCTAACAACAACAACAACAACAATAATAATAATAATAACAATAATAATAATATTAATAAGTCCACCTTTAACCCACCTATCAGCCCACGCATCTCCTTCTCCAACGACTTCGCTGACTCTCTCCATTCCCGCCAACAAACGTTCCGTGACTACCACGCGCCGCCTGTCTCATCTGACTTCGAGTTCTCTGTGTCCAACAACAATATGATGACAGCTGATGAACTCTTCTTTAAGGGACGTTTGTTACCGTTTAAAGATAGTAATGTAGGGTCTGTTGTTGGACAGAAAACCACTCTACGTGATGAGCTTCTTGCTGGAGAAGATGATGATGATGCTTCTGGTGTTTCTTTACGGCCACCTAAGGCTAATTCTTCTAGTGCTCGGTGGAAAGGGTTTTTAGGGCTCCGGAAATCGCATATCGGGTCGAAAAGATCCGATAAGGGTGATGGGTCTTCTGCTCTTGCTTCCAAAAGTTCACAGGTTTTTGTTTTCTTTTAATATGTTACATTATGTTATTATTTTTATTATGTTATGTTGTGTTATGATTTGTTTGATTAACATTTTTCATGATTTCTTGTTTTATTGTCACTTTAGTGTAAAGGTTTAAGCTTTTTTTTAATTCTTGTCACATTAATATAAGATTTAAGCTTTTTATACTATTAAAAAGTTAAAACACCATCCTAAAATGGAATCTGTCTCATAAAACCTAAAAGATCTGATTTAATCACCGGTTTTGTTTGCTTTGTATGTGTGATATAATGTTGGTAGTTATTTACTTACTATTTTTAAAAGATTTCTTGTTTTATTGTCACTTTAATATTTGAAAGGTTTTTATATTATTAAAACACCATTCTAAATTAGAATCTGTCTCATAAACCCAAAGTATTTGATTTAATTTCACATGTTTTTGTTTGCTTTGTGTAAATGTGATACAATGTTTTTTTTATTTCATCTTAATCCCACCTATAGCAAAGCTAAGGCAGGGTCTGAGGATGGTAAGATGTAGACAGCCTTACCTCTACCCTTAAGAATAAAGATGCTGCTTCCGGTGAGACCCTTGACTCGATGTGGTTTGGTATCAAGGCTTGGACATAAGGCACAAAACACATAGCAATCAGGATAAACCCGATCGATGCATGTACCCCTTTGTCTTTTGGCTATCCACGCCACCACATAATGCATGATTTTTTTATTTACTTACCATTTTCAAGATTTCTTGTTTTGTTGTTGCTTTGATTGAATATTTAAGGTTTTTATATTATTAAAATACTATCCTTAAATGGAATCTGTCTCATAAAACTTAAATTATTTGATTTTATTCGGCTCAGGCTTTATAGGTTAAGTAATATAAAAGTTGTCTTTCTGAAATTGAATCTTTGTGTAATTTTTATGTGTAAACACACAAATCTTTATATAGAATATTTAATGTTTATACATTTATATATATGTGTATCTATTTTTGTATACATTCTTATGTTGTATTTATAATGATGATGACAGGAAATGGTGAATGAAGGAGGATCAAGGGATATGGAATTTAGGATGCAATGAGAGTATGAATGTTGTTTGTAAAGAGGGGATGGGTGATTTTTTATTGGAGAATGGGGGTATTCTTGTAATTTTAGGTAGAGGATTTGGGTTATGTTAGGTATTTTGAGTGCATTTGGGAATCACCATAGAAGTTAGGGTATGACTGGATTGGGGATGAAGGGTGAAATTGTAATTTTGGTAGATGGATAAATGGATCTCTAACAGTCAATTTGACTTCAACCTCAATCTCTTTCACAAGATTCCCTTTTTGTTACCTTGTCTTTTAGGTATCAAACAATTGCAACTATCTCTTCCTAATGTCCCTTACCTGTATCAAATTCAAATTCCATTTATGCCCCTAACATTTATTTTATACTCATTTCTTGTATTTAAATGATGACAATCTTAAGTCAAGAGTTCAATCCTAGTTAAAAGACGGATTTAGTGTAACTTAAGTTGTTGATAATAGTTCATGCGATACTAAATTAAATCTGAAAGTTATTATTAAATATACTATACTGTCTCAAACCTTTTTGGAAGCATTTTTTAAAGTTTCAAAAAATGATAGTCAGAAATTCTTCTAGGGAAGGTTTAGTTATTATTATTTTTTGAAGAGTAGTGTTTCAGCGGTAAATCCTGTGTTGCAAAGCGACCACTGTCCAGGATCGAATCCCATAGCACCACACGGGTTTCTCCTTTCAAACCCAAGCGGTTATTTTTTCGGTGGAGCGTGAGATTCGAACCTGAGACCAAACCCGGGCAGGAACCCTCCAAGGAGGTAAACCTTCCCACCTCAAACCCTCCAATAGTTTAGTTATTATTATACTATTGTAACTTTAGATATCCCTAAAACTAGTATACAGTATTTTATTTTATCATCATTAAATACATTGACTACGAATGATAAACATAAGCATTTCATTATTAAAAAAAAAAAGAAAAACTAGTTTAAATATTCTAAAGATTTGTGTTTTATACAAATTATTAAATAAAAAATGAAGAAGGTTTTATTTGTGGTCGGGGATGTAATGTTGACCGTTGACTGAAGTCAAAGGAGGAACAGCTAATGAACAGCTGGGTGTGAAAAACAATGAAAGCACGAAGTACAAACAAGTACTTCATCTTTATCCTGACACGACATTTAACCTTCAAGTACTCCCCGTAACCGTTAATTGTGGGACATTTGTCCTACACCTCAAGATGCTCTGTACTGTACTACTCTATATGCACAGGATACAACCACACTCATGCATCTCTAACTCCATGGCTTTTATCTTAATCTCTTACCTACCTTTACCCTATGACCTTGGGACTATGGTGCAAAAAAAGTGTATGATCTCTAGTTATCAGTTTAACATCCTAATCCGGTAATTTTTTTTATTTTTTTAAGGTTAATTTCATTCACACACCAAAAAACAGGTGGCGCTGTGTCTCAAGGCGAGAGAGAGCCGCAACCCAAAAACAATTACAATATGTCAAAACGGCACCACATTCTCCGATCTACATGCTAAAGCCTTCACGTCTATAATGATATTCATCACATTAATCTTCTTATTTTCAAAAATGACCTCGTTCCGTGCTTTCCACATCCTCCGGTAGGTAATAATTATAAGACCATGTAGCGCCTTTTTCTTGACTAGTGGGATATCTACCTGCTTATGAATCTCGAATAAGTCACGCACCTTGAACGCAAAAATCGGAGGAATGGAGCACCACATAGAAAGTAGCCACCATACCCCAGCAGCGACCCCACAAGCACAAAACAGATGCTCCGAGCTTTCTTCAACATTGCTGCAAAACACACAGCGATCATCCTCCACGTGCACATTTCTTCTAATAAGAGTCGTCTTTACGGGAGTCTATCCATCTCTACTCGCCATGCGAAGATATTACACTTAAGCGGGACCCATTTACACTAGCTGAACACAAACTCATGTCGATGAACGTCGTCTTTAATGATCAAGAGGACAACACCACCCATCATTACGACCTGACAACCGAACATTGAACAATAAATCGAGACAATTCATGAGCTCATGAACAAAGGTCGCGTTCGTTTGTTTATGTTCGTGAACGTTCGGTAACATGTTCGTTTATGTTCATTTGTGTTCGATAGTTTATTAAGGTTTTTAATTTTTATACTATTTTTATATTGTTATATTTTTATTTATTTTACCCAATAAATACTATATATGGGGTAAATATATGACTATATGAGATCAAAAAACTTGTTTTTTTTTTTTAATCCAAGATCATTATATGTTTCCACGTTCTAGCGTTCTCCACCTCCAACGCCCTCCGCCATGCACCTCCTCCAACACCTCTCTCCAATACTAAGTATGTTTGGACAATTAGGTTATATTTTGGGTGGATCTAGCTAATTTTATAATGTATGTGAATTCGATGTTATTCAAAAGTTAATATATGTTCGTTTGCGTTTGTTTCCGTTCATGAACACTTCTTTGTGTTCATGAACACTTGTTTGTGGTCATTAATATCCGTTTGCGTTCGTGTGCGTTCATGAACAAAATTAACAAACGAACACAAACGAACACGAACATGAGTGTTTTCTTAACAAACGAACACGAACAAAAAATTTCGTTCGGTAAGTGTTCATGAACAGTTCGTGAACACATAGTTTTCTTAACAAACGAACACGAACAAGGCCTTGTTCGTGTTCATTCGGTTCATTTGCAGCCCTATCTGCAGCAGTTGAAGGTTGTCTTCGCCAGCTCCAAGCCATACCCGCCTCACCTTTAAACCTATCAAAATGCAACATTTCTTCTTACTTTCCAACCAAAACAAATGAGGAAAAAGGTCTCGGAGCGGCTCATTAGACACTGAACAATCCAACCAGAAGTAAATCAATTTCCCATAACCAACCCCGCCACAAATCCTGTATAACACCCGGTTGCTATCTAACTCGTAACCCCTTTCCCATATTGCCAAGTTATTCCATGTGCCCCCATAACGAGAGTTCCAAGGAATAGGATCCCAATTCCGCTTAGAGTAATGAATCGCCTCAACGACTCTTTTCCATATCCCATTCCTTCTTTACGAAAACGCCAAAACCAATTGGGCAGTAACGCTAAATTGCTCCACGACAACTTAACAAGACCTAAACCACTAAGATTCTTATAGGAGCCGCGACCCTATTCCAACCAACCCAATGCATTTTCCTTTCTTCCACCCCCCCCCCCCCCCCAAAAGAAAAAAAAAACTTTTTATGAGCTTCTCTAAGTCTTCAGTTACTTTCTTAGGAGCCTTATACAGAGAAAAATAATAAGTGTGAAGACTTTCTAAAACTGATTTGAAGAGAACCACCCGGCCATTAATCGACAAGGAAGAAGCTTTCCACTTGGACAACCGTGTCATAAACACTTCCACCATCGGAGCCCAATTAGAAATCCGGTTAATATTTGCTCCAACCTTGATCCCTAAATACAAGAACGAAATGAACCCAGACTTGCAACCCAACCTAGTTGCCCACTACAAGAAATATAGGTCTTTACCCACACATAGTATGTGTGGGCAAAAGGCTATAATGTGTTGGGTTTTGCGTTTACCTACACATAAATAAGTGTTATGATGTGTAGACTCAGGACTGTGGATATAAATCATTAACCACACATAAATTATGTGTAGGTATATAGCAAGCTATACCTACAAATACATATGTAGCTAAAAGTATGTTATATGTGTGGTTAAAAGTATATCAACTTGTTAAGATGGATTATGACGTGGCACGTGACATGGCATATGACGTGGCACATGACATGGCATCTGAATTGCATTATGGTTGACACGTGTCACAAATATATATGTAGTTAAATGTAAAATTATGTGTAGGTAAACATTTGCCATGATATATATATATATATATATATATATATATATATATATATATATATATATATATACAAACAAATACAAAAACAAGTATATTAAGCATGCAACCAAATTATCATTGTTAATAAAAACATCATCGCTCAAGAAATCAAACCAAATACTTAAACTAGCAAAAGAAAATTAATACATAAGTTAATAACGAGTTATACAAAATTGATAAAAAAAAAAAAACTTCAGTTGTTGGTACTTTCATATGTCTCTAGAATATCACCAGGATCATCTGCTCCTTCATCACCTTCAGAAGTATTGATACATTTCCAAAATGCAGCAACCTAATAATATCAGACACAAACACCAAGTTACAAAATGGAAGGACAGAAACTTTTACATATGTACACTTCACATTTTAATTGATAAATAATAACAAAAGAATTACCAGACTCTGGCACAGGCCCAGAGCATAAGGTGCTATTTCTTCTCCGAATTTGTGTACAATTGTTTCAAGAGTAAACACCGAATCCTCATTTTCAACTTCATCCATTGGCTTGAAAAGTCAGAAAATCAACAATGTATGCATGAACAAGTTAACACCCAATTTCATAATATGAAAATATGAATCAGGAAAACTTGTCTAAAACTACATACCATGAAGTAACTGTGGAAGGATTGGTCTGATTTCACCTAGATCTGTAGATATAAAAGCATCATATAGTTTCATTATGTTCTGGATATTTGACATAACGGGACCACAATATAAAACTATACAAAAAGAAAAACTCGTGTGTTCAGATATTACCTTTACAAGATTCAACAAAAGAACGCAATGCAAAACTAGAATCAACACGAACTGGAAGCTCGGGGTCACACATCCCAGCAACTGCTTTACGGAAATTATTTAGGTTAGAAAAATAGTATGGGTATATTGTCCGGCAACCCATGCAGCCTACCATTACAATATATAACTTACTACACTGTGTAGGAACGGAATGATAATACTTTGACTAAATTTCTGAACCTTTGTAGTGTTTCTATATCAATGCAAACAAACATAGCACCCTAGCAACATCAACAATCTAAGGAAAAATAATGGTGAGAATCTTACATGTATCACAACGTAACGCAACGCAACACAACTTAGCCAATCTTCGAATCCACCAAACAAATTCCGATCGCTTTGCCGAGAACCGCAGTGTCGGAGGCTTCCATATCAATTTCCTGCGTTGTACCCCCATTAGATGGAGCCTGTTCTTGACCGGATTGATTTAGATAATTTAAGGGACTGAGAGACTGAGGGATAGGAATATTATCGAATAAATCAACAGGAGGTGCACGAGAGAGGTTAACCCTCCTAGAGACAGATGCCTTTTTGAGATTGGACCCACCACCAGACCTTCTAGGCAAAACTGGATTGGATAGAGAAGGAGGTGAATTAAGATCAATTAGATCATCATCCGGCCCACTAAATCTGGACCGTTTCCTGGAAGACATAAACTGAGGCCCACTACAATTTGTGTTTGACGTATTTGGGTGGGGCCCACAATCCATATCTGATCCAACATTCTCCTGTCCCACACAATCATTCATGATGTTATTAACCTCGGGAAACAGAACATCATTAATGACCTGATCTTCCCCATGCACGTCAGCCCCAAGAGTCTCATGCACGTCAGCCCCAAGAGTCTGTTGGACTTCTCCACGGCTGTCCAAATTCTCAGTCACCACCACCGGGTCTTCCACCGGCTTATCCACCACCAGCTCTTCCACCGGTCCATTCACCGGCTCATCCACCGGCATTTTATCCGGAAATACAGGAGCCTCAATGTTCATGTCAACCTCACCTTCTTCAAGTTCATCGTTCTGATTTCCACCGGAGGAAGAAGCCCCCTCCGTATTCACATCTACCATGCCACAGATTCTACCATCTTCGACATCGTATAGAATTCGCTGATTACTGTCGATGGACGTTTTGACAAAGTCTGGGGACCATGTTTCTTCAGTCTCATTCACCCAAACTCTGATATTATTACGTTTCCACTGAATATCCGCAACGTCAGTGATACGCCTTCCGTCGTTAACAATGATAGCCACTTGTTCCATCGAATAATTCCCGCCTCTGAAATTAGCAACAGACCCCTGAACCACTTGCCCATAGAAAGAGGCAATGGTATCAAAAACTTCCCTGTCCCAGAGGTGCACCGGAACCCCGGTAATTTTCAACCATGCGATACGTTCGAAAGGTAAGTTCTGCCCTTGCCATACCTCCAAGCTATGGAACCAGAGTTCCCATTCTTCTTTCCTCTCCTTTATAAAACTTTCTGCCAGACTGGATGAGATAAATGATAGAAGAACTGTCATACCATTAACATACTTGAGCGTGACATCCCGAACATTAGACGCCTTGAAAAAGTCTTCCAGTCTACACAAACGAGTAACATCCTTCACCTTCCCAATAAGAGAACTCCTCCTCAACATTGCTTGAGTTGTGTAGATCTTGTCAGGAATTCTGATAAGATTTCTACGTTGGTTGACATCCATGGGAGGGAAATCCCTACCGTCCCCCCAGGTCTTTCTTACAGCAGCCGTTCTATGTTCCCCCGTCGTCCCATTGTTTTCACAGTTGCCATTGTTCCCCGTGTGCCTTTCAGTATGTTCCCCCTTCCTTGGCTCTTCTTCTTCCTTTTTGAACTTGGCCACGTTAACCTGTAATCTTCCTTCACCCAAACTTATATTTGAGAGTGCCTGAATCATAGAATCAGTGTTACGAACATGTTCAAATCTCAGAAAAGCGAAATATTTTCCGGCCTTATTCTTCCTCCTAGGTAAGTAAGCATCCGTCATCTTCCCACAATTACGAAATGATCGCCATAACAGTCCCACAGTGCAATCCCATGGGAGATTAGCAATGTAGAAAGTGGTCGTGAACTCCCCGTTGACAGCTTGTGATGTTTTGTTTGAGTTCTGTCTCCTTCTTCTTGGCTGTTCCCATTCTCCGTCTTCTCTCTCCATTTGGGCTAAATATTCTTACCCCACCCCCACTCCTATATCTCTCTGTCTCTTTCATTCTCTCTCTCTCTCTCTCTCTCTCATCAATCTCAAAAACATAACCTTCTTCAATTACTCCTTTCCTTTCACTTTTTTTTCTTTGAAGAATCCACCAACACCAACAATAACAATGATCCGGTGGTAGGGTGCCCCGATTTTGGTGATTGTTGGTTGTGGGTTCGATTGAAGGACAGCAGCAGCAGCGTGGGGGTTGGGTTGGTGTTGCAGTTGGTTGATCGGGTGGTGGCTTGATCTGTGGTTTCAGAGATATATATATATATATAGAGAGAGAGAGAGAGTGAAGAAAATTAAAGGTACCATCTGTATCCAAGAAACATCACAAAGCTTCTTCCTCCATTCATGTGACAGTTACAACTTGTGCGATTTTCGGAAGAGATAAACTCGGGAGTCTTTGAAGCAACGGCACACAACCCAAAAATACGATCACTGTTCAGCAAAATTCATCATATATACACAAACAAGATCAATTAAGTTGCTGATTAGTAATACACTAACAATTGCATAAAATTAGGGTTTAGGATTACGTAAGGTGATTACTTGCTTCAGAGGTGAACAGAGTGAAAGAGATAGAGAGAGAGGGAGAGAGAGAGTGAAAGAGAGAAAGAGAAAGTGAATGAAAGAGACAGAGAGATATAGGGGTGGGGGTGGGGTAAGATTTTTTATTAAAATTTTAAATTATAGGTAAAAAGACAAAAATACCCCTGACACTAACAACCTTTTTTAACTGGGTTAGTGAAAAGGACGAATTTGGCAACAAAATCCAAACCTCAGGGAAGGAATTGCAAAAAAATAAACTTTTGTACTGGAGTGGCAAACTGGCCCAAACCTCAGGGACGAAAATGGCTATTAACTCTAAAAATTTTTATAATTGATTTATCTACATATTTTTTTAAATATATTATGTGTTGATAAACATAATCATTTACCTATACATATAGTAATTGTTTACATATATGTATATAATTTACCTACACATAACAAAATTTTATCATATGTGTAGGTAGGTTAACATTTAATTGATGCCAATTTTGGGGGGAAATTTTCCCACCAACTCCATTGTGTAGGTAAAAGGTATTACTAACATATATTAAGTGTTAGTTGTTATTTAACTTAAATCATCAAAAATTACCAACACATGTACAAATATGTGTAGATATTTACCCACACAATTACATGTGTAGGTAAGTTATGTGTAGGTAAACACCCTAAATTCTTGTAGTGGCCATACTCTCCAACTCGGCTACCCCGACCCCCACACCGAATAGGCTGGACTTGTGCAAATTTATCTTTAAGCCCGAGCATAGATAAAAAAAACCCGTAAAAGTCTAACCACCACTTTAATGTTGTCCTCCGACCATTCCCCTATTAACATTGCGTCATCCACATATAGTAAATGAGATAAAGACAAACCTTCATTCAACATTTTAACATCTCGAAAACCTCCTAACTCCGCAGCTTTAGAAAACATACTTGACAATGCCTCCATAACCACAATGAACAAGAACGTAGAGATGGGGTCTCCTTAACGCAATCCTTTTACAGTCGAACTCATACGTAGGAGACCCGTTAACCAACACAGACGATCTTGCCGAGCTCAATACACCACGAATCCACGAGCACCACCTATCCGGAAAATTCATTTGCCTTAACAAATCCTATATTAATCTGGTAGTCATCTACTCAATCAATATTAATCTTATTTATTATAGGAAAAAGTTCATCACAATAGTTTACTGTTGGGGCCTTTTAGCGTCGCCTTGGTCATGCATTACAGCCTTGACATGGTAGCCAATGATCTATTGGTCCATTGGTTCGACAAGGTAGTGAAAAGGTTTACATATTTAGGTGAGGTTTTTACCTGAGAAGTACTAGGTTCATGTAGCATTCGTTTCGAAATGTGCGATTAGCCCTAGGGCCGAGGGTTGCAATACCTGCAGGGGTTTGGATTCAAACTCGGGTAGGGTGTCTATAGGTCTTAGGGTCTGTTTGGTATGGGGTAATGGAATGGACGAGGTAATGGAATGGACGAGGTAATGGAATGGATGAGGTAATGGAATGGAATGGACAAGGTAATGGAATGGATCATTACCATTCCATGTCTTGTTTGGTTGCCATGTGGGAATGAAACAAAACATTATTTTGTGTTGTTGGATAAGTAGGAAAAGACGAAGGAATAAAATCGGAGGTTAGTGGCGGTGGTGGGTGGTGGTCAGTGGCGGTGATGGTGGGTAGTGATATGTGGTGGTAGCGGCGGTGGTAGCGACGGTGGAAGGTGAAGGTAGATGGCCGTGATGGTGGATGGGCGACACCGGTAAGTAGTAGCGGTGGTGGGTGGCGCCAACGATGACGATGGGTGGAGGTGGATGGCGTTGATGATGGGTGGGTGACGATGGTGAGTAGTAACAGTGGTGGAGGCGGCAGCGGTGGGTAGTGGTGGGTGGCGGCGGTAGTAGTGTGTAAAGAAAATTGTGGTGAGTGACGGTGACAGGTGGTCGAGGCAGTGGTGGGTGGGTGATGGTGGTGGGCGGCGGTGGGTGGTGTTGGATGGCGGTAGTGATGAGTGGGTGACAATGGTGGGTGGCGGCGATGGTGGATGGGTGAAGGTAGTAGGCGGCAGCGACGACGGTGGTGGGTAGTGACGGCCATGGTGGGTGGTAGCGACAACGGTGGTGGGTGGTGGTGGTGGGTTATGGTGTTGTTGGTAAATGGTGAATGATGGATGGAATGAAAAAAAACATGGGGGTGGATGGAATGGTTTTGAGAGAATGGAATGCCTCGTGGAATGGGTGATTCCATTTCTTTAACCAACCAAACACATTATTTTGCATTACCTCGTAATGATCCATTTCATTCCTCATTCCATTTCATCATACCAAACACTACCTAAGTGACTTATAAGGTGATCTAGCTTTCTAAAAAAATCATTTTTTTTTTGTGAGTTTTTGTAAAGAACATAGTTAGTATTATTTATCTAATATATTAAAATTTCAAAATAAAAGGTTAAATTTACAACAGGATGGTGGGTAAACGAGAATAAGTTGCGACATAACCCCCTTCTAAATACCAAACCCTATCCAAATGAAAACAAAACCATGGTCCCTAGGGGTCGAGATATTGTTGTGTACGACCTTCTACACTCTGTCTAGTAACCTAATAGCTTCCGGGGCTAAAGAGCGAAAATTATCGAAGGTAAAATAGACGAAGGCATGTTGATTATCCGCGCAAGCTTTATCGTGCTTCTTAATTTTCTTCTATTCCGTCTTTAGCATTGCGTGACACGCCACAAATCCACTAGCCCTAAGGACAACAAGGAGGATACGTTGAAAAGGTCCACGCAAGCATGTTTCCAACCCACCCAACCGAACACAAAAACATCATCTGATTGCCAAATAGACCCACCTTCCATCGAGTTTGTCAGAAAGTTCATCGGGGCTTCCTTTTTTGCAGATATGCATGCCTGTCTAAGAACATCCCATAAGACATCACAAACCACATCATGGCGGTACTTGAATTCCTACTGCTCCTTCCTGTGGACTGCATGCTCCCCGAATTTGTTGACGCAAGCCTATGACAAAAGGGACAAGGCTCATTGACTGCGAACACGGGAATATCAAGCGATAATTAAGGACAACCATATATTCAACCGCCGACATACGCTTCCCAAGCCCGTCAATAGGGATAACATGCATTAATTCTGGGCATGACGCCCTCGCAAACATTCTACCACTGCTTTCTGCTGCAGGGATACAACAAAATATTCTCCCATATTCCGGGCGGTTCTACTAACAAGGGCACTCGCCAAAGTTTTGTGAGCCTTTGGAGGGCAATGTCCTTATTAGTGAAACCGCCAAGATCAAATTCAGAGAGGTACCTACGCAGGTAGCCCAAAGCCTGTTCATAATCCGGATTTAGCCCGACAACCCCATTGTTCCACAGGATGTGGTTTTGTATGAGTTAGGGGTGTGCAGAATTCGATTCGGATTCGAAAAAATTCGAAATTCGAAATAGTTCGATTCGATTACCAAGAATTCGATTCAATTATTATAAATTCGAATACGAATCGAATACGAATTTATGATTTTAAATTCGATTCAATTCGAAATTAGAATAAAAACTGTACATGTATATTTTTTAAATATATATACAGACATACACATTATTATATACACATAAAAAAACAGAACTTTTAAATTTTGGTCAAACTCTAAGAACCCATAGTTTCTACAACTTTTACCATAACCATATTTTACATATTTATCATATACATCACAAAACTCTAAAAAACTATACTCTCTACTATTTTTACTATTCTCGTATTTGACATATTGCTGTTTATCAATTTTGTAGATTTTTATTTTATATGTTAAAAATAATGAGTTTGTATTGGTTTTAAAATTAAAAGTAAAATAATTTATTATTTATGGTGATTTTGAACTAAATCGAATTTATTCGAATTTGATTCGAATTCAAGTTTCTTATTCGAATCGAATACGAATCGAATAAATTGAATTTTAAGCGAATACGAATCGAGTACGAATTAAGATAAAAATATTAAAAATTCGAGAAATTCGATTCGAATAATTCGAAAATTCGTTATTCGATTCGTTGAACACCCCTAGTATGAGTTGGATTTATTTATTTTTTAAGCTGACATACACCTAAATATTTTTATACGTAGAGTTGAACTTGTTATATTATACGCTTACAGTTTTCTCAATCACAGTCTTAAATGTTTTTGGAATGAAAATTGCAACCCTTCGACGCCTTATAGATATAGGGAAACACTTTACCACCATACTATATCCTTTGAAGGCTTAGGGTTTGATACTAACGAACATCATTGGCAATTTAAGTTTGTATAAAAAAAGTGGATCGTTATCAAGTGATTTTTTTTATATAATTAAGCTTTTTTCTTTTTGTTAAAAATAGAAATTACAATAGAATGACAGGTAGACGGGCTATAAGCTACATTGTCACTATCTTTTGAAAGATAAAATCAATCGTTTTTAAGTAATTGTTTTAAAAGAAAATAACTAACTATTTTTAGTAGATGATATAGTAAGGCCATGTGTTATACCTGCGTAAGAGGTTGTAGGGAGTTGAGGTGACAATTGAGAACCCCACGTCGCATACCCCCATCCCGCTAAGTTGGTGTGAGAGTGGGAGCCTACTCTCTCTGTTCATTTGCCCATTATTAATCTTTTATAATAGTATTTACTCTTTTAAAAAGTTAAATATTAGTGAATGGTGTGTGTATTTTTTTTAACGGTCAACAAAATTATATTAAACACCAAGGCTAGCGGGATACTAGCAAAACACCCGGTACAAACTATCACATACATTGGTACATTAGCCACCTATAAACCACAAAATAACGACAAATAACTCAAAAACTATAAAACATTTGCTAAACTAAAAGTACGCCATTTCTCCCAATCCAAACCTTGTTGTTTTAACCTCGCCTTCACCCATAAATGACTCCTAGCTTTTATTTCGCCTATGCTTTGTTGTAGAGAGCATTGCTTTTGGTTGAAGACCACGTCATTCCTATTTTTCCAAATACACCAAATTGCCGTTAAGCACACCGCGTAGAACGCCTTTGGTTGAATGGTGTGTGTATTAATATAGGTTGAATGGTGGAGGTGCGTAATTGGGGAGGTGTATGACGTTGAGGGACAGTGAATTGTGAATGATGGATATGACAGATGACCTAATAGTTTGTTCGTGCTTAGTTGCCCCTTTGTAAAATCTATATAATGCAGTTATGATTTTTTAAGTGTTGTTAGTGTATGTGTAGTGGTGAGGGTTATGGTATTAAAATATTAAAAAATAATAGAAGGGGGTTATAGAAAAAGAGGTTGTAGTGGGAAGGGGGGTTATGAGGCTTTATAAATGATTGGGTAATCATTGGTTAATTATTTTTTTCTTATTTAAATAATAATATTAATAAAAGTAAAAATAATAATAAATAAAAAAATATAGGCCGAATGTTTGAATTTCAAATCCCCCCCCCCCCAAACGTTTAAATTTCAAACGTTTTCCCCCCAACCGTTTTCATTTCTACCCCTATAAATACAAGGCCAAAACTCAATCTCAGTCACAACTCCTGCTCTTCCTCCTCCTCAATGAAAGATATGGGTGGCGGTTATGCTTCCCAAGATGCCGGGCCGTCTGATCTGAGGACGTACTCTCGCCGGGGCCGGCCCCGGCGATTACCATTTTCTTATCCTCCTCCTGCACAACCGACCTTCTCTCCTCCTCTTCCTCCTTCACAACGTTGGTTTTCGTCTCCTCCTCCTCCTCCTGCACAACCAACAATTTCATCTCCTCCTCCTCCTCCTCCTCCTCATACTCCTCCTCCAGATGAGGATTTAACTGAGGAGGAGTTGGTGTGGGTCCTGAATTATGTCATGGCTGAGTGGGAATTCAACCGTCTAAGGTTGTCGACACCCACCCCCCGGTGTAGCGAGATTACACCCACCCCCCACCACCAGGTTACACCCACCCCCCACTACCAGGTTACACCCTCCCCTCCTCCTCGTGAGCCATATGAGGAGGAGTTAGAAGATGCTAGGGAGATTATGGAAGAAGAACGCTTCTCCTACTATTCGGGAGCAACTTCTTCTCCTTGCCGGTTTCCCTCGGATGCGAGGTTAGATGGTCGCGATAGCGACCGTTCTGTGTCACCTCCGTATTATACGCTGGAGGACTGGGACAATTACTCCCCGTAGAGGGGGGTTTAGGTTTTAATATTATGTGTTTGTGTAATATGTTTTTATATAACGTATTAATAAGTAGTTTAGGACTAGGTAATTTAGGATTATGTGTAATAAGTAATTTAGGATTTGTGTAATGTGTTTTATGTAACCTATTAATATGTTTATGTATTATGTGTTTATATATTAAGGTGTTTATGTTTCATAGTTTACAAAATAAAACACTAAACATTAAAACTTTAAAGCATAACATTAAACATTACAACCAAAGGATAAGAAAATAAAGCCTAAACATTAAACATTAAAGCAGAAACATTAAACACTAAACATAGTAAAAACGCATCATAGACCACAACAAAAGATTGGTGATGTGGAAGTCGTTGTCGTAGCGTTGACGATAAGCGTCGTGTGTCAGTTGAATTGCCATCTGTCCGCTAACGCCAAGGTGCGCCTGCATCGTCGCTTCATAGCTGTGTGCCATCTCCTACAGTTATTTTGTATGGCAAACCACTTACTGGCGATCTGATCGACAGTACGGTGGTTTGTTTCGGTAATTTGGTTGAACTCCTCCAATACATTGCGCCAAAAATGCTCCCTATTGTTTGGCGGGTTCTCCTTAGTGTTGATCCACGCCCTCACCAACTCGAGTTGATCTTGATTCGTCCACGCTGCCATTGGTTTGTTTTTTGGTTTGTATTTGGGTTGTGTTTTTGTTTAAAGTGTATGTGTTGGTGTTGTTTATGTATGTTGTATGTGTGTGTATATATATAAGATAGTTTGAAAAAAAAAAAAATTAAAGCATAGAACCGTTTGACAACGGTCAAATTGCACAAACTCCCACCAAACTCAAGTCCAAAGCGCTCGTTATACATTAAACGCCTCCCACTTAAAACGCCCTATAGCGCCCGGGGGCGGTGTTCCCGGGCGCTATAGGCTGACATAACGCCCCATAACTTGCCACCACACATGCCCTTAGAAGAAAAGAGATGAATTACTATAAGTGGTGTTCATAGCATAGTCACAGGCAACACTAGCATACCCGCAATCTACGTTCTAGATCGTTAGTATCGAAAACAAGTACAAAATCGTACTGATCGCTTAAGTTGAGCGTTCCGGGTCACTCCAATTGATAGTTCATGAATGTTTTGATTATTGTGTTATGTTCATGAAATTTGCGTACTTGATAGATCAAAATGTTAGTTGATGAGGATCGTAATACACGTACCGGTTAGTTGTGGATCGCTGATTGAAATTCCAACAACCTTTTCACACTGATTTTGAATAAATTGGTCCAATTGATTGACAAAGTAATTGTTTCCAAGCACAAGTGAAACCTGATGTTGCCATGAGGGTGGTGGGTACCATACCAAAATCTGGTGATGCCCTTACCAATTATAAAATTTCATTTAGATTCCAGATATTTGTTAATCTTCATTTAAACTTGGGCATCATGCACTATATATGAAATATGCTAATCAATAAAAGAGGATAGCTTGAGCAAAGATAAATCCTTTCAGATTTCAAATAATGAATATAATAAAACTATTGGTTTTCCCGTGATTTTAATTTGTTACACCACCTAGCGATGCAGACACTCAATTTAAAACCATAAAAAGCAAACATTGACATCGATACCGATGTTGTTCGGGTGATATTGGTTTGGTTCATCATGGTATCAGTATCGGTTTTATCGTTGCAAATGGAGCTGTATAAATGAACAAATATTGAAACCTGAAACCATAAAAATGAACACGGGTACCGGTATCGCCATTGTTTGGTTCGGCTCAGTACAGAATAGTAGAGATATGGTGTCAACTTATCGAAACTGAAAATCATAAAAATGATGCGATACCAATGTTGTTCAGTCGGTTTTCCATTTGGTATGGTAGTGGCACAATATGCGTTTTCAATAATATTTACTAAAAAGTATAAAAACGAATACCGGTACCGTTACTGATGTTGTTCGGTATAGTAGTGGCACGGTAGCCGTTTTCACTTAGATTTACATCGAAATGTTGAAAAAACAAATAAACATATTTGCATAGTTAACTTGTTTTGAAAGTTGTTTTGAAAGTTATTAAACGTAAGTTATTAGAAAAATAAGTAAATTCAATGATGAGTTAAATATTATTTTATAATAAAAAACCAAATACTTAAGAAATAGTATACAAACGCTAATTATTGTTTATCAAGATGTATGTGCGTTTATGCTTTAAGTTGGAATAATGGATATATATGCTTGCCAATGTTCAACATGATGCATACGTGTTTATTCTTTTTTTTTTTTTTTTTTTATCGGCGAACAACTGTGTGGCAACCACCCTTGCGGGGCGCCGTGCCCAAGAATCGACTACTCGACCTCCAGCAGCCCCCGCCTTCTCCTGATGCGCGGAAACCCGAGCCCCACCCGCCCGAAGGCACGACAGTGTTATAGAACTCGGTAAAACCTCGCCGCCCGTCAGATTCGAACCGGCGCCACCCGTATTCGATCTTCACCCGGATACCAAACCATAATGTTGGAAGTGGGAATTGAACCCTTGATCACCTAAGTGAACATAAGGCCTCACCCCCCACTACACATGGTCTAATAGAGCTTCTAAATTCAGGATAAGATTCCGTCAATCATTCGATTATATAGTTATTAGTGAAGGTCCCGGACAGATTATCTTTATCGCTATTGTTATTTTAAACAGAAGAGGAAGCATATTCATTTCAACCAACATCACAAACGCTTTCTAGCTAGAAGTTAGAAAGCCGAATGCACCCAAGACTATCCCTGCTAACCATCTATTACAAATGTACCATCATTACACCATTTTTATATTGCGATATGCTCCATCTTGGCTCTATACTTCATCCAAAGGAATGTGCACTCCTTAATTTCCTCCAATAAACTCAATTTAGTTGTATTGGCTCCCTTAAAAGATCTTATTGTTCATCCACAGTTTCCATATTGCAGCCATCACTATGCATTTTGCCGTTTTTTTTTTTTTTGGTAGCTTTATTTCTCCAACTCGTGTTTGAGGATCTCCTTGACACTACCACACTCCACAACCACCATACTCAGCCACACCCCAAGCATCTGGCCACCATAGTGCTTTGGCGTAAAGATAGGAAACCAGAACGTGGTCCGCTGTCTCCTGCATAAACCTGCAACACGGGCATAAAGCGTTCCTGATTTGGACTCCTCTTTTGACCAACTCCATACGCATTGGAATCCTTCCCGCTACACTCCACACCATAGCGTTAACCTTCGGTAGAACCCAATTGCACCCAGATAGATAATGGAGGGTTCCATAACAATGAATTAGAAAAAAAAAAAAAAAAAAAAGTCCCAATTTTTAATTTTGCTTGTTATGGTTTTAGACATTGATTGAAAACATGAAACATAACACTTAATATTTAATACTACTTAGGCCAAATTCTAGAAACCAAACCTTAGGCCAAATGTCCGGTTATTGTTACATAAAGATCCAACCCTTTAGGGGGTTAAGACCTACATGTTTCACACAACCAAACTATTTACAAGTCAACATGACCACCATAGCTTCCTTCATGGTTAAGACCTAATGCTACCATGGTTCATTAACCTTTTTCTGGAACTCATGACCTTTCTCTTTTAAACCCTCCATAACCCCATCAATCTTTCTTTTATTTTCATATAATTCCACCAGCTTTTCTTTCAAAACCTTAATTTCATTCGCATTCCGTTTTTTTTCCATTTTTGTCTCCACATATGTTTTTGCATCTTCATATTCAAATGCGAGGCTTGTGAGCGCACGTATCCTATCACGTAAGAAACCAACTTTCATTCCTATAAGTTCAAACGATTCCAGAGAGCTATCCCATCCAGCGAATTCTTCCTTACTTGTGGTGAGCTTGCAGTTTCTTAGCGTATTTGCAATGTTCACGGTTTCACCAATCGCGCCCGCCACTAACTTGTAATACAAGCCTTCACGAACACCACTGTGAAGGATTTCGTTTTTCCCAACACAAAGATGGTAATAATCCATACGGATTTCTTCTGAAAGCTCCGAATCAATACACTGTTCATTGACCATGATGTGAAAGTCTGTGAAGGATTTGACATCTTTTAGTGAAACATTTGGTTCAGGGGGGCCTTCGTTAACTTGTGAGTCCACAAGATGGTCTGTATCGTGGCTGCTGAGCTTAGTAGGCGGCTTAGACCTCTTTTTGTACTTTCTTTTGACCTTGGTTAAGGGAGGAGAACTTGAACTTGAACACTTTCTTCCATTTAATTTAAAACGCGTGCTAACCGTGGCTGTGTAGGCACAATGTGAAATATAAAAATGAGTAATTACAAGGTACATGATGGGTTAGTTGATTCAAAACGCCTTTGCCCACCTTTTTTTTAATATTTTTTCTTTAAATTCTAAAATATGATAAAAAAATCATCATCATTTTGATTTTAATAATCTAAATTTTTGAAATTTTAATCTCTTTTGACTTCGTTTCTTTTAAGTTCATGTTTTACTTTACCTGTTTGACTTGTCAAACATCAAACATAACCTAAATCGAATCATTTACAAGCGACAAATAAAAACTCACACCTCCGGTTGCATTGATAATCGTGGACAAACCTGGAATTACGTGTTCCGCATGTTCATCATGATTTATAACGTTAGCAGCAGCACTATCAACATCTTTTGAATCATTTGCCCTTACAATGTAAACCTACAAATTGAAAACAAAGATTACACGTATAAAGATTCAAATTATCCTTAGCGCGTATCAGGAACAAAGAATGCTTCAAATGTTTATCATAAACGAAATGAAACAGAGCGTATTACGATGAAAACACACGTATGAAAAAGTACAAGAATACAACCTTGAATTTGCAGGATTCAACTATCTGGAAGACCAAAATATCCCCTTCAAGCAATTTATGTTCAACTGCAAAGTTTCTCCACCCTCCACTAAGCCCAAACTTATATGCGATGAATTTGATATTAAATTGCTCTCCATTTTCGTCTTCGATTACGATCAAAGAATCTTGTTTTGGCAAATATGATCTACAAAAAGGCAGCGGAAGGCCCTGCAATCCAAGGTGTAAGTTGTCACATTTTGCGCATGAAGTTGGTCTATATAAAAAATAAAAATATACCAAATTACCATCCAAAAACAAATAGTAACATGTGATTTGAGCATTGTTTTTATAAAGCTAGGGTATTCATTTCCAAGGGTCGATTGAACCTCTCTTGCTCGAGCCATAGTTTGTGAGATTTGCGCCAGAGCCTTAGGATCTTTAGTGCCATTTTCTTTTCCCAAACTGCATGTAAAATTTAGTAAATACATATTTTATCGAATAAAGAGATGAAAAGTTTGAAGACAAACTGACCTCAAACGCTTTCTTGAAGGATCATGTGCGGCCTGTACATAAGAAAACTAATCAATTTGGTCATTTGTTCATGATTTTTTTATATATAATATCTGAACCACTTTAGTTAACAACACATTTTTGAGACGACAAACAATCTAAACATAAAACCACTAGCAAATCAAATGCAAACAAAATATGTACTACTTTCCCCTTGGTTTTAAAAAGCGCGAAGCGCACAAAAGAGACGAGGTCTAAAACCGAGGCGCAAAGCGCAAAAGCAGTGGGCTTTTTGTACGCGAGGTGCAAGACGATTAAATAATTTTTTTATATATGCTATAGGTTTTCAACATCATTTACTCAAAATATAGATACAAATAAGGTATATATATGATTTAACTTAAATGTACGACCGCTTTAGCTACATGTATAACAATTTTAAGCACAAAAACACCCCGTGTACGAAAAGCGTGCACCTCAGGGGCTTTTTTCTTGCGCTTTTCTTGTGCTTTTTGCGCTTTTCGTACAATGCTCGCCAAGTGTTGCATAAGGCGCACTTTAAGCACATGTATAACAATTTTAAGCACAAAAACACCCCGTGTACGAAAAGCGTGCACCTCAGGGGCTTTTTTCTTGCGCTTTTCTTGTGCTTTTTGCGCTTTTCGTACAATGCTCGCCAAGTGTTGCATAAGGCGCACAGGTTGGCGCCTAGATGCGCTTTGCGCTTAAGCGCGCCTCGAGCGTGATTTTTAAAACCAAGACTTTCCCTATATGGATTAGCTCGATAAATGCACAACATCTGTATTAGCGCCATAGTTATCAAAGGCGCTAGGCGCACTCAAGGCCTTGAGCCTAAGTGCAAAAACAGCGAGGGCATGAGATTAAAAAAAACGAACAAAGAAAAAAAGTATAAAAAAAAACATATTATGCATAGAAAAATAATATTATTCTTCAAATAAAATAAACAAAAAGCCATAGTATCTTTAAAATATTAGTGTATAAAAGTAGAAATTTGCTGAAATCTAGATTCTAGACATAATTTAGAATGCGGAATGTTGTAATCTTGCTGGAATCTGCGCCTAAACCATAAACCGCAGCCTCGCCTGCCGAGGCGTACGAATCCCCAATCTCAAGTTTTAAGATTTTTCCCCCAAATTTCCTAAATTTATTTGATTTACTTTTCAACTTGCTTAATTTATAGAATGTACATTCTCCAAGTTATAAAAAAAATGTTTCTTTTTTTCTAGAAATAATCAGTCATAAAAACACTCCCAGATAAAAATCAGGTCAAAAATATTCACCAATGTCTAAACAAATAAAACGCACATAACAACTAATAATTAAAAAAAAAAAAAAAAACCTTATTTTTCAAAGGCGAACGTTTCTTCTTCTCAGCATAGACTGAAAACTCTAATCTCTCTGGCTTCAACCGTTTCCGTTTGCTATTGTCAGCCTGAAAATTAAACACACAACAGATCCAACCATAAGCAAATCAAACTTTGCATGCAAACTATAATATTATGGAGAAAATGAGACCGTTAGATCAGATGACGGTGTTAACGGAGCAAGGGGTAGGGTTTTTGACGGTGGATGATGAGCGATTGTGACATCTGTTTCAGGTAAATTGGGGGGTTTCTGTTCAACAACAGCGAGTTGAAGATCAGGAGTTGGTTCAGTGTTAATTGGAGCTGATTCCATTGATTGATCAAAGGAGGAGAGGTTGGGGTAGATGAGGAAGGATTAAAGGGTTTTAGGTGAGGAGGAAACACACAGTTGAAGGTTGTACACGTTTGTTGACATCATTAGTGAACTGCTTTTGTGTGTCTGAAAAGTAAAAATGAATGAAACGGATTCCTCGATTTTGGTACTAATTTTCGTTTGATATAGAAAAAAAAAAGAATGTTAAATGCTACCTAACATAGGATTCTTTGTAAAATGTTAACAAGTTGGTACAACATTGATACACGGTAAAATTAGAGAAATAGAAAACCAGAAAAAATTAAGCCGTGATTTGACTAAATGAATGTTGAATGTGTGTCACAATACTCACTATAGGTAGCTCGTGATACAAAATTGGTATTGTATCATGAATACAGCTTTGTTTTCAACAAATTTATACTAAATGTCGAGAAAAAAACACCCGTACATTCGGTTTTTTAGAAAATCAACTAACGCAAGTTAATATTCAAAACAAACGAAAACTAAATCAGTTAAGAGCATGTTTGGCTCTCCTTCTCCTTTTCTCCTTATGACTTTTCCCACCTCAAAAGCTCCTTAATCTCATAAGTCGCAAATTATGACTTATGACTTTTCCCCTCTTTTCTCCTTTTCAAAAAACAAAATCTTTCGTAAGTTCAATTTCAAACAATTACCAAACACTTTTGTTTTAACTTTTGACTTATTGAATAAGTCATAAGTTAAAAGGGGGGAAAAATGGACAGCCAAACACCCTCTAAATGTTTACTAGCAAGAACACGCGCGTTGCAGCGGGGCTGTACGATGTTTGACTATATATAATTGGTATATATGTAAAATTGTTGTGTTTAGCTTTAAGACTTGTGTGTGTAGCTTTAAGACTTGTTTTATTAGCAAAATATAGAGATAACCATAGAGGATGCATTTATATAGAGATGATATATATTATTGTTATTATTACTATTACTATAGATTTCCTAACGAAGTGGTAGCATAAATATTAAAGAAAGTATAAAATTGACTTATAATACAAATAATTTATGTATAGGAGTAGAAAGTGTGGTAGAGTTAGGCATGAAGTTTGTATTAAATACAATGCGATTTGAAAGTAACACAAAGTGTGAAACAATAGAACTTGACCATAGAGTTATGTGAATACAAAAAACATAAGTGGAGAATAATATTTTGAATAAATACTTTTGAACACAATAATATGTATGCTAGCCTCTAGTGATGTACCGTTGTTTTGATGTAGGCTAGGCTATGGTACTTAATCTAGTAAAACCTCTCTGTACACTACATTTGTAGTGTAGACCCCACTTTTGTTATACATGTTGCTTGGGTGTGCCAATACCTTTGTGTTGTGCCTTGTGGTACTTTGACAGCGTCACATAAAGTTGGCTATGTGAGAATATAGGTTTGGGGAGGTAAACACCTACATGCGTATAATTATTTTATCATTTAGTAATTTATTTATGTAATCAAAACTCATTAGTGAACAATATTAATTAATGGGGGTTACATTGTGGAGAAAATATTAACCGTGTATTAACCACATGTACTATAGGCATGATATGTTGTATAAAGGGGCATAATGGGAAGAAATTGGGTAAAATATAGAGATGATGCTTATGCCTCTTCATATGTCATCTTAAAAAAGTAGTGAAATTACCTTGATGCCCATCTAGGATGCACTATATAAGAGTATAGATAGATAGATATAGATATAGATATAGATATAGATATAGATATTATTTAAAGTATTTTTCATCTCAAGCATTAGACATAGTCAGCGTAAACGAAGACGCGACACATCCCTATGTTTTTGGTATCGGTATTAGGTTTTGGGATTTTTCGAGATCGGTATCGGTTGATACCAATACCTTCCCGAGCTCATCCCTTATACCTATTCATAACCGACTCCTCAACACTTAATTCTAATATTTATTGGTTGGTTTCGAGCCAACTTTTATTAGCACACCAACAAAGCTCTAAACCTACCCTTGGTTTTGGATTGACAATTTCTGAACCCGTCAAATATGCTTTTTCCTCATTCTTCTTCTTCTTATCCAATTATGGCTACAATGGTGACAAAAGTTGTGGACTTAGAGCTGTAAACGAACCAAACGAACACAAACAAGAACAAGACAGTGTTCGTGTTTGTTACGGAAAATAAGGTGTTCATGAACACTTACCGAATGATATTTTATGTTCGTGTTCATTTGTTAAATTTAGGTGTTGGACAAAAACAAACCCAAACGAACACAAATGAATGTAAACGAACACAAATGTGTATTCATGAACAGAAACCAACACATAATAAATTTCGAATAAAATCAGTATTATTTTATCACCAACATTATCCGCCAAAAAATACTAATTCAATTTTCCAAACATACTTGACATAATCTTGATCACATATTACAATAACATAATGTCTCATAAAAACATAAAATTGTCATATTAACCTTGAAATCCTTGCTTAATCTTCCCAAACTAATAGTAAATCAAACTGGTAAAGTACTATTGATATGTCATACAATAATATATGTTAAATAATCTATCAATGGGAATTTTGAAGTACTTAAATTAAAAATAAAAAATTAAAAACCCTAATGAACTATCAAACAGACAAACACAAATAAACATAAATGAACAAGTGACCAAAAGTTCACGAATATAAATGAATGTACACGAGCTTTGTTCATGTTCATTTCTTTAATTAAACGAACATAATTTATTGTTTGTGTTTCTTCATTTATTATACAAACGAACCCATACGAAGTTTCAGTCGAACAGTTCATGAACTGTTCGCTAAATATTTGGTTCGTCTAGAATACTTATGGGGGGTGAGGGAGATCACAATTCCTTTTTATTTAATTTCTTCCTTGTAGAAATATTAAATTATTTTATTAAAAAGAATATGAGGTAACATACTATAACTAAAAATATATAGAATTTATATGTTACTAGGAAATTAAAAGAACTTATTATAACTTTAATTACAATATATTAATAATTGAACTTAAATGAATAGTGTTTCAAAATGAATAGTAATTATAATAATATTTTATTTAATTAACTATATTATTATTTTATTCATATTATTTTATTCAATTAACTATATTATTATTTTATTCATATTATTTCATTCAAAAACTTTATTATATTATATACTATTAATATAAATAACATAAATCGTTACAAATTTCATGTGTTACCTTATGTGTAGATTTCTTTATTTTTTAACGTTTACAACCAAAATGGAATCTCGATTGTATAATTCATTGATTGATCAACACCTCATCTAAATCTCGATTGTAAAACGCGCAACACGCGTGATTTTATACAACTAGTTATATTCGTTGTCTATCCATGTTATCCCTTGAATTTCATATTTCAAGTATTCTTGTATAAACTAAAATCTTAGTTAGTCCACCCGTAATGGTATGTGAATTGGGCGTTAAAGAGGCGTTTTAGCGCCCCATTCACCCCGCTACACCACCCCCATGTGGGTTAACCGGGCGTTAAAGCCTTCCACGCGAAAAATTTCGCTCATGCCAAAAATGTGCCCAGCCAATCAAATGCTGCCACGTGGCACCTTTTAAAAAAAATTGTAAACAGTCGAATTTTGCAACGGTTGAAAAATGTAGCCATTGGGCTGTTTTAAAAAAAAATTAATTAATTTACCCCTATATAATAACCTCCAACCTTTATAATTTCTCACTATCAATTTTACTCACCTTCACCAAATATTTTATACAATCCTACTATTTTTTATAAACCATCAATCAAAAAATGCAACCATTCCGCCAACCTTTTGGTGTACCATCTCGCCCGGGCAACCCAAACGCTTTTCGCCCAAATACCACCCAACCTCAACAACCGTATAACTTTCAAGATTTCGACACGAGCAACATGGGGTTTTCACAGTTACTAAACATGCCCCAACAATTCTTCCAAGGTCCTATGGGATACGCTAATATGAATATTAGCGTTGGGGGTATGTCGGGGTCTCAACAAGAACCCGAGCAAGTACCGGAGCTGAGCGACCACCCGAGAGCTCCCAAACAAAAAAACGGTTGCATAAAAAAAAGGGAGAGCCGGCCAAACCGAAAACAAGAAAGACGTATCAACCATGGACCAAAGACGAGGAGCTCGCGCTCGCCCGAGCGTGGTTAGACATTTCGGAGGATCCCGAAGTTGGTATGTTTTTTTTTTAAACCGTAACTTTGTATTTTTTAAAAAATTCGTAACTTTTTAATTTTTTTTAAATACCGTAACTTGTATACTAATATATGTTATATATTTTTTTGTAGCGAACTACCAAAATTTACCTCTCTTTTGGATAAGGATTCGCGAGACGTTTTTCAACGCGATGGGTAGAGGAGAATATCGGGATAAAGACTCGGTTTCGGGAAAGTGGACGGACATCAATAAAAAATGCCATGGGTTTCAAGAATATTATCAACGTTTGTATGATAATTGGGGTAGCGGTCGTGGGCTCGTGGCGATGTTGATATTTTGACGAGAGCGTTGGAGGAGTACAACGCCGATCGTGGGACATTCCCGTACATGAGATGTTGGGAGCTTCTAAAGGGAAGCCCTAAATGGGCAAACGTACCAAGCATGACGGGGGTTAGGCGCAAAGCCAAACGGTCGAAAACATCTTCTTCGATTGATCCAGACACGCCCAATTCGGATGCTCGGACCGTGGGTTTAAATGAAGAGGGTGATGAAGAAGAAAAAGAAGAAGAAGAGTTGCCTCGACCCCCAGGAAGAAGAAGCGTGCGAAAGGGTGGACGTGCGGAGTCGTCTTCGATGGGTGTTGACCTGAAAGACGAGTTTGAGGTGATGAATCGACGTCTTGAAAGTTTACAAGACCTTGGAACAAAGCGGTTGGAGACCATGCAGGAGAGGGCCGCCGAAAACAAGAAGTTCGTCGAGATTCAAGAGGCGCGTCAATTGGAGAAGGACATCGAGTTCCTCATCAGGTCGTCCGAGGGACTCACAGAGGAGGCGCTAATTTTATTTAACCTTCGCAAGCAACAAATCATGGCAAAAGATAATATTAATGTTTAGATTGTTTTTTTAGGATGATCGCTTTTTTATGTATTTTTTTTAATTTAGTGAATTAATGTAATTTTTTTATGTTTATCTAGTTAAATATTTAAATTAAATAATAGTTTGTTTATTTAAATATTCAAAAAATGCCCCATACCAAATTTCACCCACCATTACACCCCCTTGCCCCTTTAATGCCCCTTTCACCTATCAAATTGGTCTTACATGCCACATGTTATAAAATGTCTCTTTAATGCCCTTTCACCCACAAATTTAACCCACCATTACACATGGTCTTAGACCAAACGTTCGGTTATTATTACTTAATTCTAATATTTATTGGTTTCTTAACTAGCCCATTTTCTTGTAATTTTGGTAAAATATTATGAGAGTTATATATAAACTAAAATCATGTTATCCATTGAATTTCATATATCAAGTCAACCAATTTCTGTTAATTATAGAGCTTAACTAGCTCATTTTCTTGTAAATTTTTTTGGAAAATATTATTTGAGTAATTGAGTTGTATAATTTAAAACTGTTGTTAAGATATTATTCTAGTCTTTCATATAAAGAAATATATGAAATCACCAAAACTGACAAAAATGAGCAAACTCGTTGATCTACAAGCTGGTTTGAGCAGAAGGAACGCCGAATATGAAATACCGAGTCAAGCTGGCTCGGCTCATATTATTGAACTAGATCACGAGTTGTCGGTCACTTGACTCGAATGGCTCTATCAATAACCCTAATTCTAGAAACCAAATCTTAGTTAGATCGAACATTTGGTTATTATTACAAATAGACCATCATTTTTAACATTAAGACCTACATGATTCATCTAAACCAAAATATTGCTACCATGGTGCATCAACCTTTCTCTGGAACTCAATCTCATACCTCTCAGCTTTCTCTTCCAAACCACCCATAACCTCATTAAGCTTTTTATTACGTTCATATAATTCCACCAGCTTTGCTTGCAAAACCTTAATCTCATTCGCATTTCGGTTTTGTTCCTCTTTCACCTCTGCGTATCTTTTAGCATCCTCGGATTCAAATGCAAGGCTTGTGAGCGCGCGTACCCTATCGCGTAAAAAACCAACCTTCATTCCCATAAGTTCAAACGATTCCAGAGAGCTATCCCATCCAGCGAATTCTTCCTTCTTTGTGGTGAGCTTGCAGTTTCTTAGCATATTTGCTATGTTTACGGTTTCACCAATCACACCCGCCACTAACTTGTAGTACAATCCTTCACGAACATCACTATGAAGGATTTCGTTTTTCCCAGTGCAGAGATTGTAATAATCCATACGGATTTCTTCTGAAAGCTCCGAGTCAATGCACTGTTTGTTAACGATGATGCTAAAGTCTTTGAAGGATATGACATCTTTTAGTAAAATATTTGGTTTAAGGGGGCCTTCTTGAACTTGTGAGTTGACCACAGGATGGTCTGTATGGTGGCTGTTGAGTTGAGTAGGTGGTTTAGACCTTATGTACTTCCTTTTGACCTTGGTTAACGGAGGAGAACTTGAACTTGAACACTTCCTTCCTTTTGATTTATAATACCTCTTAATCGTGGCTGTATATAGAATGATAAAGAAAAGTTACTTGCATCTAGAGGTGACAAAATGGGCGGGTTAAGTAATGGGTCAAACTGGATTCGGGTCAAGTGAGTAATATAAGGTACGTGACCGGTCGGTTTACTCAAAAACACCTTTGTGCCACCTTTTTTTTTAAAAAATTCTTCAACTAATCAAGTGTCTAAGGTATGATAAAAAAACATAATATTATTTCGTTTCTAATAATATCAATTTGCCATATGTTCATCTCTTTTGACCCGGTCTCTTTTAGGTTCTTTTTTACTTGACCCGTTTGACTCTTTAGACATTAAACATAACCCAAATTGATCCAATTAGAAGCAATAGATAAAAGCTGATACCTCCGGTTGCATTGATGATCTTTGACAAACCTGGACTTTTGTGCTCCGCATGTCCATCTTGGTTTATAACCTTAACACCACCATCAACGTCTTTTGAATTGTTTGCCCTTACAATGTAGACCTACGAATTGAAAACCGTGATCATATGTATAAAGATTCAATTTATCCTTTAATTGTGGATCAGGAACAAAGAATGCTTTCAGTGTTCATCATAAATAAAACCACATAGAGCGTATCAAGAAGAAAACACACATATGAAAAAGAACAAGATTACAACCTTAAATTTGCAGGATTCAACTAATTGGAAAATCAAAACATCCCCTTCAAGCAATTTATGTCTAACTGCAAACTTTCCCCAACCTGCGCTAAGCCCAAACCTGTATGCGATGAATTTGAGATTATCTTGCTTTCCATCTTCATCTTCAATTACTATCAAAGCGTCATGTTGTGGTAAAAATCGTTTGCAAAAAGGCAACGGAAGGCCCTGCAAATAGGAGTGTAAGTTGTCACATTTTGCGCATGAAGACGATCTATATAAAAAAAATAAAATTATCAAATTACCATCCAAAAACAAGTAGTAACATGTGATTTGACCATTGTTTTTATAAAGCTAGGGTATTCATTTCCAAGGGTCGATTGAACCTCTCTTGCTCGAATCATAGTTTGTGAGATTTGGACCGGAGCCTTAGAACGTATAGTGGCATTTTCTTTTCTGCGCGTGAAATTTAAGTTAACATATATTCGATCAAATAAAGATATGAAAAAGCTTGAAGACAAACTAAACCTCAAACGCTTTCTCGAATGATCATGTACAGCGTCCTGTACATAAGAACAATAATCTATAAATTTTGTGTTAAGATAACTAACATTGCTTTTAATCATAACAATTTCGTCTTGTTCGGATTAGTTCATGATTGTTTATAATGAAATGATCTAAACCACTCTAGTTAACAACAATTTTTTAAAGAAGACATATAATCTAAACATAAAACTAGTGAGAGTATGTTCGGGTTCGTTTGCCATCCCCATGGTTTAAAAAAACGGGTGAGGCGTACGCCTCGACGCGAAACTCTAAGAAAACGAGTCTGAGGCGTGCCTCATGGGGTTCAGATTGTACATACGCTTCTAAGGGCTGAGGCGCTAAGAAAATGTGCGCCTCGGGTGGTTTAGGGTGTTTTTGATGTGTTTTTTTTTTTTTGGTGTTTTAGACTTTTTGGGTCAGTTATTTTATTTTTTATGTGTGTTTTTGATGTTTTAGACTTTTCTAGGTCAAGTGTTTTTTTTAATAGATACATAATTTTTATATTTATTTTTTGACTGCGTCTCGAGCTTATGACTTGGTTCGCCTCGAGGCTTACACCTCATGAGGCGAAGGAAAAACGCCTCGAGTCTCGTTTCCGTTCTTTTAAACTATGGCCATCCCTACACAAGACATTGAAAAAATCGAAGCTCTACGTCTACGGATACCGAGTTTTTAGATTTTCCCCCAAATTTCCTGAATTAAGATGATTTAGTTCTAATCTTATGTATTTTCTAATCAAGATTATAGAATGTACATTATTCTAATCATTAATCAGGATTAAACCTTATCTTTTAATAAACGTGAACGTTTTTTCTCCAAAGAAAACTCTAATCTCTGTGGCTTCAACCGTTTGCGTTTGCCCTGTAAAACACACATTGATCAGATCCAACCATCAATTAATCAAACAATGCATGCAAACAAACAAACTATAGAAACAATCGAGACCGTTAGATCAGATGACGGTGTTAACGGAGCAAGGGTTTTAGATGGTGTTAGCTGAGCGATATTGACATCGGTTTCGGGTAAAATGGGGGGTTTGTGTTCAACGACAGCGAATTGAAGATCAGAAGATGGTTCAGTGTTAATTGGAGCTGATTCCATTGATCAAATGAAGGGAGATTGGGGTTAGATGAAGGGTTTTAGGTGACAGCACACACACTTGAAGTGAAGGTTGTACACACGTTTGTTGACTAGTGATAGTGAACAGCTTTTGTATGTCTGAAGACTGTAAGGTAAAAAGAAACGGATTCCCCAATTTGGTATTATTTTGGTTTAATATAGAAAAATATAAATGGTTAAAGACAAAATTAACCATATATTAATTGCCCATTAATGTTAAAAATTGTAGGTTACAACTATCTTTATCTTTTATGTTTAAAAGTTGTTAGAACATGTCTAGTGGGGGGCTTTATATATAAAGCCCTTCTTTCTGATTGGTTCATGTGGCAGCTGAGTTAGCATGGAGAGATAAAGTGAAAAAGGGGTGTAGTGGTGGGGCTTTATTTATAAAGCCCCTGTTAATATTTTATTATATCTTTTAAATTAAAAAAATAATAAAATAATAATAATAAAGAGAGAGAGTATGAGGTGTCAAAGCATGATTAGTTGGGGGTATTTGTAAACCGGCGCCATTAATATAACGCCAAAACCATTTTTGTAAAAATAGAGCCCCCATGTAATGGTGTTGGGGGCTTCATTTTTTGATTTTTTGCAAAAGTGGCGCCCCATTACAGGGGGTCTTAGAATACATTATTTACATTAGTGTAATTTTTTATTGTACGAATCAACCTTTTAACACTAACTGAGTTTATTTTGATGGTTAAATGCTCGCACATGCAAGGGTATTATTGTTATTTTAATTTAATTATCAATACAATAATACCCCATATATCAAACGTTAAATTCTTCAATTCTTCACCTCTTTTGTGTGAAAATCCTAAATATTCAACATCATAATCAAACTCATCACCATCCTCATCATCATCAATGTCGTCATCGAATTCCTCTTCATTGTTGATTGTGTTGACAATCAGTTGATAGGATTTCAGTTCTCTTAAGATCATATCATGAGCTACATGCTTCGAACAATGGGCTACATGATACAAACAAGCAGCTTGAAGCAAAATTGTAAGCAAGTTGAAAACATATATTTTTTTTGGATGATAGTTTTCATAGTTGTTACTAAGTTATTTATGTAATGTAAATGATGTATTTGGTTTGGTAACTGTTGTAGGATGTAATGGAATAGAGGTTTATATCCATTTAACAAATGTTTTCGAATGCAATGTATTTGATTTGTAAAATGTTGTTTACAACATTTGCAGTTGGTGAATTGTTTATAGTTTGTAGCTGATGAATTATTAGAAGTTTAAAAGATCTGTAAGCTTGTTATTTGCCGCTAATGAATTTGGAATGTCAATGTTTGTAGCTGCAGTTTGCAATAATAGTTTGTAGCTCCATATTGAATTATTTATGGTTTGTAGCTGCTGAATTTTTAACAGTTTGAGAATTGAAATGACAATAATACCCTAAAATGGTAAGCATGTGAGGGCACTTAACCATAAAAACAAACCTAGATAACATAAAGGCTATACCTGCAATATTTGAAGAATGTAAAGGATCTTTTCTGTAAAATCTGCTTGATAAACTTAAAGCACATTTTCTGTAATTTTGTCATGGTTAAATGCTACCTAACAATACCGTAGTACTCTTTGCGGGAGTAAAAACAAGTCGCGTTGAACCCGAGTTTGACTAAGCTCTAGCTTTGTTTTCAAAGCTTGAGCCCGGTTCGTTTATTATTTATTAACTATTATTATTATTTTACATATAATTTAGTTATTTTTCGTAATTTTATAAACAGTAATTATCATTATTATTATTTGAATATATATATATTTAATATATTATATAAATAAAAAGGTAGTTTAAGCTCATGAGTCGGCTTGATCTCAATAAGCAAAGCTCAGGCTCGTTTCTTTACTAAATGATTTTGTTTTTAGGCTCGAGCTTCAACTCATTTAAGCTTGGCTGATTTCGAGTTTTCTTTTTCGAGCCGAGCTTGAGTAGCTCAACTTGTTTACACTAGGGATGAGCATTTCGGTACCAGTAAATACCAGCAGCACCAACCCATTTTCAGTACCACAGTAACAAGTTTTGGTGAAATTTGGTTCGGTACTAGTTCATACCGGTAGTTTACATGGAAATGTCATTATAGTACCATATATTTTTGGTACTAGTATCAAGTTTTAGTGATTTTCAGTACCAGTACATTCGATACACGTACCAGTACTGAGCTCATCCCTAGTTTTCACCCTTAATTCTTTGTATTTTTTTAAAGTCATTATTTGTAAATTGTGAACTAGTGGGTTTCCTGTGCGATTAGGAATGACAATCGAACATGACCTTATGGTTTGTCCGATATCCGCCAAGTTATTACCCGACAAACTTTGAGTTGTGTATGGGACACACTTTTATACTTGTACATGAGGTTGAGATTACTCTACCTACCCCATTGTCATCTCTACTCGTGATGATCTTGCATGTATCAGTTTTAGTGGGTATTGCTTCGTTTGTTATGGTACCAGTACAATATCAATAGACGGTACACCAGGCGAATTGGAAAACCAAAAAAATAAAGTCATAATGTGGCAAAAGAGTGCTTGTCACAATAATCACTACAACTTATGATACCAAAAAACTACTATATTTTGAATACAAGTTTGTTTTCAACAAAATTTGTACTGAAATGTGGAGAAAAAACTTAGCATACATGAATATTCATTTTTTTAGAAAAAATAACCATCACAAGTTATTACTAAAATTTAAATTAAATGAAAACTAAATAAGTTACTAAAAACAACCGATGAAGACCCGGTGTTCGGAGAAAAAAAGAGTTTAAATTACCAGTGTTATCGGTCATGTGAAGATTGGCTCCGGTGTCGGCTGTCCAGTCAGGGGCATCATCTTCCGAAACATGACATTGTGCATGAAATGCACGAGCAAGTCCTTCATTACCTGAAGCGGGGGCCACAAAGGAAAATAGTTTAGGAAATTTGTTAGCATAATGACCGTAATGACTATTAGTTCGACACAATTGACAATGTGGTGGCTTGTGTGGTTCTTTGGAAGGGTTTAGATGAGACTGTCCACGAGAGTATGAACCGGAGGATCCAGATCTGGATCGGTTTGTGGAGGAAGCAGAGGGCGATTTTGGTTTTGGTGGGCAACAAATGCAACAAGAGAAGGAGTAGGCAGGTGAAGGGTATGTAAGAATTGTTGGCTTTCGGCATTTGTGAGCAAGTCACGGAAGGAGAGAGGATCACGAGCGGTACGAATTGCGGTGGAACAGTTTTCAAATGTGGAACCAAGACCACAAAGGAATCAGTGTGTCCGTGTCGTTTACAGGATGACCGATAGCCGATAGTTGATCACAAATCGCTTTGAATTTGCGACCATACTCAGCAACGGTAAAGTACCCTTTGGTTAATTGACGAAGATTATCACGGAGTAGATGCATCCGTTCTAGAGAGGTGTTGCTATGCGCTGCCTCGAGGGCGGTCGAGATCTAATGGACTGTAGAGAAGCCGAGTATCTCGGCAACAGCCTCCTCGGTTAGCGAGGAGTTGAGAATAAGCACGGCATGTTGGTGGGAGATGAACCAGGCGATGCGGGCAAGATTAGGCTGCTCTTTGGAATCAATGGAAATAGTTTTCGGAAGTGGAGAGATGGAACCATCGACGTGACCGAGTAGTTCCTGATTAGCAAGAAGAGGGATGATTTGGTTGTGCCAATAAAGGTAGTTAGTAGAAGAAAGTTTGATATTAAGCATGTGAAGAATGGTGGCCATTGAGAGTTTAGTTTGGTTTCGGTGGTGGTGGAGGAAGAGGAGAAAGGAGTGGTCGACATTTTTTGGCAGAGGAAGAAGGAGAGAGGATCGATCAGGCTGATACCATGAAAGATTGGAATTCTTTCTTCATGTTTTAAAGAGATTTGATATTATTATATACAAAATTACAATGCTAATAATAAGAAGTCATAACTACATTTGAATACACAATATACACATTTAAGCAAGAGGGATTTGAGGAGTGATTGTTGGTGATGCTTGATATTATCTGTTACATACCTTCCTTCCTGGTTAGTGGTTGCTAATGTCACCATGGTTCATCAACCTTTTTCTGGAACTCAACTTTATACTTCTCTGCTTTCCCTTTAAAACCATCCACAACTTCATTAAGCTTTCTATTACTTTCATATAAATCAACCAGCCTTGCCTCTAGAACCTTAATCTCGTTTGCATTCCGGTTTAGTTCCTCTTTCGCCTCCACATATTTTTTTGCATCTTCAGATTCAAATGCAAGGAATGCGAGGCTTGCGAGTTCGCGTATCCTATCACGTAAAAAACCAACTTTCATTCCTATTAGTTCAAAATATTCCAGGGACCTATCCCATACAGCGAATTCTTCCATCCTTGTTGTGAGCTTGCAGTTTCTTATCATATTTGCAATCTTTACGGTTTCACCAATCACACCTGCGACTAACTTGTAGTACAAGCCTTCACGAACACCATTGTGAAGGATTTCATTTTTTTTAATGCAGAGAGTGAAGTAATTCATACGGATTTCGTCTGAAAGCTCTGAGTCAATGCATTGTTTGTCAACCATGATGTGAAAGTCATTAAAGGTTTTGACATCTTGTAGTGAAAGATTTGCTTCAGTGGAACCTCCTTGAACTTGTGAGTTGACTACAGAATGATCCATGGGTGAATACGTCTTAACCGTCATTGTGTAGGCAATAGGTGAACTAATATAAATTGATAAAAGAGAAGTGGCATACTTGCATCTAGAGGTGATGTAATGTGCTCGTTGAGTAATGGGTCAAATCGGATTCGGGTCAAATGAGTAATATAAGTTACGTGACTGATCGGTTAACTCAAAAACACCTTTGTACCACTTTCTTTAGAAAATTTCTTCAAATAATCGTCTAAAATACGATAAAACAAAAATTATATTATTTCGATTCTAATAATCTGAATTTCTCTGATGTTAATCTCTTTTGACCTGGTCTCTTTTAGTTACCCGTTTGACTCGCCAAACATTTAAACACAACCCAAATCAATCCCATTTAGAAGCAATAGATAAAAGCTGACACCTCTAGTTGCATTGATGATCTTTGACAAACCTGGACTTTTGTGCTCTGTATGTCCGTCCTGGTTTATAACCTTAACAACACCATCAATGTCTTTTGAATCGTTTGCCCTTACAATGTAGACCTGCAAGCGAAACACACATATGAAACCGCAAATAGTGTGATCAGGAACAAACAATGCTTTAAGTGTTCATCATATATGAAACCGCAAATAGCGTATTAAGAAGAAAACACACATACGAAAACGAACAAGAGTACAACCTTAAATTTGCAGGATTCAACTAACTGGAAAATCAAAACATCCCCTTCAAGCAATTTATGTCTAATTGCAAACTTTCCCCAACCTGCACTAAGCCCAGACCTGTTTCCGATAAATTTGAGAATGAATTGCTTTCCATCTTCATCTTCAAGTACCATCAAAGAGTCATGTTTTGGTAAAAATGATCTGCAAAAAGGCGACGGAAGGCCCTGCAATCCGTCATGTAAGTTATCACATTTTGTGCATGGAGTTAATCTATATAAAATATATAAAATTACCAAATTACCATCCAAAAACAACCGGTAACATGTGATCTGACCATTGTTTTTATAAAGCTAGGGTATTCATTTCCAAGGGTCGATTGAACCTCTCTTGCTCGAATCATAGTTTGTGAGATTTGGACCGGAGCCGTAGAATCTATAGTGGCATTTTCTTTTCTGCATGTGAAATTTAATAAATATGCATTTGATCAAATAAAGAGATGAAATTTTTTGAAGATAAACTGACCTCAAATAGTTTCTTGACGGATCATGTAGGGCCTGTATATAAGGAAAGTAATCGATAAATTTCGTGTTAAGATGACTGAAATTGCTTTTAATCATTGGTCTTGTTTGACCAGTGCATGATTTTTTATATGAAATCTGACCCACTCTAGTTAACAACATTTTTTTAGACAAGACTATAAGATAATAGAATACTGAATTGATATTATTAAATTGTTAAGTTACGATGAGGCCACAAGGAACCCTAAAACCTAACTGAGCCTATGGGCTCATACTAATTAATCCTAATAATAATAGGGTCCAATACTCCTCCATAGTCAAAGCGGTAGAAAATCGAAAGCTTAGACCGGGAAAAAAAGATATACATAAAAAACAAAACAATAAAAATAACTAGTCTTGATCTCGGTTCTTAGCTTTTGGGTCTAGAAATCTGCCAAAACTTATTGATTTTGTCAAAAAGAAATAATCCATATTCTTCAATGCTAGTGATCCCATAATTCTCAAAGGAATGCAGTGGAGAATCGTAGTTCTACAAAAGGGCAACGCCCTGACCGTGGTCAATTGGCGGCTAAGCACTGCGACAAAACTGTTGGACCGCATAAACAGTGCTTAGGATACTTTGACTATAATTCGGTCAATGACTTCACCCGGTTTTAGTTCATGGTTCCTGAAGGCAGATACCTTGAATGGTAAACAAAAAGGTAAGATGCTTTTGAAGCGGCGGTTCCATCTTTGTCGGCCAAGGTCGTTCGGTGGTGAGTCAAAGCTAGCAGGAGACACCTCATAGATTGTAAATCAAAGAAAGAGAGATGGCGAAGGCTAGTGACCGTTGTCAAGTGGCGGTCTTCGAAATAGATGTGAGATCCATGGATCGAAAGAAAAAGACCATTAATCTGTGGTGCGATCGGCAAAGATCGATGACAGTTGTCCGTGGTCTAGTGAGAACTGAGAAGAGTCGATCAGAAAAGAAACAGAAGGCGGTAGAGAGAAGAAGAGAGATCTAAAAAAAAAAGAAGAATCAAATGGCTGCTAATAGACCCTGCAACGAAGGTATGTATGGATGATGATGATGATGATGATGATGATGATGATGATGATGATGATGATGATAATGGCCAACAGATATCAGGTAGCAACTTTTTCAAAGCAATTAATCCTTTCATGATGTTGGGCAATATTACAACGGCGGAACCAAGCCGAGGTGATGACAATTTAAGGCAGCAAGTATACGGTTAATAAACCAAGACTAGGTTTTTATTAAAACATGAAATAAGAAAATGTGAAAGGAAAACTAGAAGAGAAAACAAACAATGACGGAACAGGGCAACTACAGTAGTGGCGGCACGCCACCTTGTCTAGTCTCAAATGGTGACAGCTAAGGTTTGGTTATTTGTGTCTGGTGTAACAGACACGCTTCTGATACCACGTAAGATAATACAATACTGAATTGTTTTTATTAAATTGTTTAGGTTACAATATAAACCTAGAACCAAACTAAGCTCGTGTGCTGATACTAATTAACCCTAAATAATAATAACAACAGTGTCCAATAAAGGCATAAAACTAGTGAAAGTACAAATACAATACAATCATACAAACGAGATATGGATTACTTTTCCAAATTTTTATTTGATTTAGTTTAAAGAATGTACATTAACTGAAGAAAACTCTAATCTCTCAGGCTTCAACCATTTGCGTTTGCCCTGTAAAACACACACCAGATCCAACCATAAGTGAATCAAACACTGCATGCAAACTAAAAAAAAAAAAAAAAAAATTATAGAAACTGTGGAGACCATTAATTTAGATGAAGGGGTTAAGAGAGCAAGAGGAGGAGGGGTTTTAGAGGGTGGAAGCTGAGCGATTGTGACACCGTTGTCTGATAAATTGAGGGGTTTTCCTTCAAGTTGATGATCAGACCTTGGTAAACTGTTCATTGGAGCTGCTTCCATCGATCAAAGGAAAGGAAGGGAGATTGGGGAAGACAAAGAGCATTAAAACACACAGTTGAAGGTTGTGCACGTTGTTGACAACATTACTGAACTACTACTTTGGTATTATTTTCGTTTAATGTAGAAAAATATACATGGTTAAAAAACTACCTACCTAAGGGTGTTTGGGATTATTTATTCAAAACATATTATGCGTTTTAGAAAAATAGCTGTTTATAGAAAAAATTAATTATCTGCGTTTTCAAAATGCAATCTCAAACACTAAAAACTGATTATCTACATTTTCAAAACAAAATAATATAAAAAACAGATTCAAAACGCAATCCCCAACACCCTCTTGTTCTTCAAATTGCGAACGATTTGGTGAGTGTTTATGGTAAAAATCAACCAGTCGCAATGTTAAGTACCTAACATAGTATTCTTTGAGGGAGTAAAAACAAGTGGAGTGGAGTAATAAGTCGAATAAGCTCGAGTTTAAACTTGTTAAATTTATGAAAACTGATTCGAGTTTTGTTTTCTCAAAACTCAAGTGATTTATTATCAATTAATTAATTAATTAATACTGAATATAATTATTATTTTACATGTAATTTAGTTATTTTTTAAAATTCTATAATGAGCAAATATTATTATTTAAATATACATTTAATATATTAATTAAAAATATATTTAGGGTCATGATCCGGCACGAGTTCGATAAGCAAAACTCGGACTCGGGCTTGTTTACTAAACGGGTTTGTTTTTAGACTCAAGCTCGAATTCCTTTAAGCCCGACTCGTTCTAAGTTTTTTTTTCTTTCGAGCTTAACTGGAGTAACTCGGCTTGTTTTCACCTCTATATCTTTGTAAATCACTACATTTTCTCTCTTAGGTACCACATCCCTATTTACAAATTACACTAAAAATCACTACAGTTTCTCTCTTATTTTCAATTAAATAATATTTTTTGAGAGAATCACACAAATTGTCCTTTAATTTTTACTGAAATTGCATCCTTTGTCCTTTATGGAAAATTTTCACTCCTTATATCCTTTATTTTATCAATTTGTTACACCATTTGTCCTTTAGCCTAACTTAGTTAAAAAACTTGGTTAACTTTATTTTCTAAGTTTACACTTTTAGCCCCCATAGTTTTGACCGAACCTTAACCCTTGATTGACCTAGAATTCGACCACGGCAATTAACGAAATCATAGGGCTATTATAGAACATCAAATTCCGATCAAAACCATGTATGATAATCGTACTGACCTGATCGTTTTCGAGGCTAAATCAAACGATTAAAATTGCGACTGGTTGATCTTTTTCTTCAAATTGCGAACGATTTGGTGGGTGTTTATAGTATATTTTTGCACAGAAACGGTCTACTAAGGCATAAGATGTTATAATAGGTTTCAATTTATGGTATAGAGGCTCGGTTTGCAAGTGGATTTTTAAATGTTTGAAGACCTTTGTTTTCTCAAAATACATTTTTAAACGTTTATGGAACATGCTAAACATCTTATGCCTTAGTCGATCGTTTCTATGCAAAAATATATCATAAACACTCACCAAATCGTTCGCAATTTGAAGAACAAGATCAACCAGTCGCAATTTTAATCGTTCGATTTAGCCTAAAAAACGATCATGTAAGGTCCTTTACCAATTTACAGAAACTTGCAGCGGAAAAGCCAACCGAAAAATTCTTTTCTTTAATAACAACCTTGAACGTTTAGAAACCGATTCTAATATGTATTTTTGGTGTTACATCTTAAAATATTTCTTAATACATTCTACGTGACTCCTCTCCATTTGATTATGTGACCGTGACCACGTACAATCCGCCTCCTCGCTCGATCTCCATCCTTTCCTTACTTCTCAAGATAGACAAGACATCCTGCATTCACCACAAAACCATTTCGTTAGTTCAATAGGTAACCTCATGTAATCTACTCATGACGCGGAAGTAATATCCAACAATACTCTGTGATCCTGTCCAACAGCCTTCAGTCGAGTTCGGGTGGGTTACCCCGATCCGAACCTCCACGTCTCCTGCAATCATACGTACATACCTACGTTTCCTATCATTCACATAACAAAGGTTAATAACCCCACAATGCGTCCAACATACACTTCCCCTCCATGTAATTTCACAATACATACAAGCATACACTTCCTGCATATAATTCTACAGTACATACAAGCATACGCTTCCTTTGTATGATTCTACAATACATACAAGCATACACTCCCTTCATATAATTTTACAATACGTACAAGCATACACTTTGTATAATTCTACAATACATACAAGCATACACTTTGTATAATTCTACAATACATACAAGCATACACTTTGTATAATTCTACAATACATACAAGCATACAACTCCTTCATATAATACCACCATACATACAATCATACAAGTCCTTCATATAACTTACTTGACCCGTCATGTCACTCTTTCTTCGCTAATCTCTACGACAAATATGACGTTCCAGCCCTATACTCAATCTACTCATAATTACCAACCCTTACATGCATGAAACTCTCTCTCAAACCCGAGCATGTGTACCCATATGTACAGCACATTCTCAATCTACTTAATCATGACAATCTACTTATCGTATTTGATACCATCGAGCAACGTATCAATTAAACTACACGCACTTGTATCATTCCGTACTATGATCATATTACAAAACTAACATTAGTATTACATGCTACACCCTTACATAGCCTTACACGAGGTCCAACAATATTAATTGATGCGTTAAACGCTATTACGAGTCGCGTACGTAAGCGAAACATCAACATACGATAGAATAAACTAAAAAAAATATAAATTTCCAGGTCCCACCGTAACCTTACGGTGGCCACCGTAAGGTTACGGTGGACCACAAAACCCAACGGTGGTATCCCCTCTGCCCTACGGTGGGGAAAAACATTGCAGGGGCCACCGTAAGGGAACGGTGCCACCGTACCCTTACGGTGGACTCTGCACATTCCCATTTTGTTTCTCCTTTCCACCCCTTCTAGACCCATCCACGCCGATCCATTCGAAGCCACGTTTATTCCATTATAAACTCCAATTCAAGCCTTAACCTCGTTATTTACGTTCCATCATCTCACGGTCCTCATACTACTTACAAACACATATACATGTTAAGATTCATTATCCTAAGTGGAATAAGAACCACTTACCTTATGTCCTCCAAGTTGATGCTTGCTACTTGCCTCCACTTGACCCATTAGCCACTCATGCTTGAGCCCATGTTGCCTACGCATTCATGTTATCATTCCCACCATTCCGTTAGCATACACAACCTTGCATACTATCAATCATATTACATTTACTTGTTCCCATGACTTTCATTGGTCAATTACTAATATGCATATCACATAATTAACTACCACATTGTTTATCAATCAAGCAATCCAACATATCATCATGTATGACACCTAGATAATCTAACATATATCACATGATTTCCTTAATCCCATAATCATGTTAGGAAGCATAACCATGTTAGTCATACATTGTTGACTTTATCAGAAAGTCAACTTCCAACTATACAAACTTCCTACTTAGAACATATGTCCATATTGATGACTAGATCATATGAAACACACCATAAACATCACATTCCTATCTCATTAACATGCAAGATTATTTATCATTCCAATCATAGTATTTAAGCATTAGTGTACACATTACTAATGCATACTTCCTACCATATCATACAATCAACCAAGTCCCCACATGATTACTCTTTAAGACGAAACCCTTATGTTAATCCTACTATCAATTGCACCAATTATCACATTACTTTCATACTTGTCGAGTCTTGCATACAAATTTACACATGTTAGACTCATCTAAGCATTTCGTCAAACACTTGGTGTGTATACAACCTTTAAAACACAATGTACAAGCATTTCATGCCTACTTTCATAGCTCATAACATCTATCATCGCGTTTCATCCCCACTTCAGTTACCCTTCATTCTACAACATTAAACATAACAAAACCTCACTTTCTTTCCAATCTATTAACCAATTTAACTAAGAATGACCATAGGTTATACTAATAGCAACATCCACTTTCCACTCTACACATATCCTTCAATTTATTAAATTTCTATACAATTAACACATATACAACTTTCAATCATTCATAAATTGCCACATATATGTCACCAACTACACATTATTCTTACTATTACATGGGTTTACCCCTACCAAAGCCAATATCAAAGCTCTAATGGAAACTCAATATCATCATCACAAATAAGCAACTCCTAGTGATTAGCTCATCTCTAAACCATTAGAGATGGTCAATACCACTTACAATCAAGCCATAATACGAATTTAACATGTTTTCCTCAAAACCCACATGTGGGGTTCGAACCCTACACAAATTATACATCAAATTCTACCAAACAAGAGGTACCTTTAGGTTCAATCGACCATAAACGGCCCTTTTCTGGTTAATGCATCAAATTCCCCTTTGAATCCTTGCTAGATTGAGTTGGTAGTTGGACTAGGGTTGGAGCCCCTTGCTTCTTCCTGATAATCGACCAAAACACACACAAGTGTGTGTGTGTTTTTGGTGTTTGCCCCATTATTAATAATAATAACATGGACTTTGGGTATTTGGCAATTTCCACCCTCCAACTTATAGTCCCTTGACCCAATATCATTTTATTAGTCCCGCCTATCAACGTTTTTAAATGAAGCGGGTTTTCGGGGCGTTACAGATCAGGTTAGTACGATTATTATACATGGTTTTGATCGGAATTTGATGTTCTATAATAGCCCTATGATTTCGTTAATTTCCGTGGTCGAATTCGAGGTCAATCAAGGGTTGGGTTCGATTAAAACTATAGGGGCTAAAAGTGTAAACTTAGAAAATAAAGTTAACCAAGTTTTTTTAACTAAGTTAGGCTAAAGGACAAAGGGTGTAACAAATTGATAAAATAAAGGATATAAGGAGTGAAAAATTTCCATCACAATCACTTTAAAAAATATTAAAAAAATAAATGCAGGAAAATTGTGATCCCTAAAATATTCCAAAATATCACTAAATATATTGATAAACAATAGATTCCTCATCTTCTCCACTCATAACCCCATCCTAAAAAATTGGGGATTTACTCATAAAAATATAGGTAACCTAATGTGAATGCTCCAAGAGTATTCACATCCCATGCCCTATTTTCATCCACAAAATTACACTAAAAAAACACTAAATTTTCTCTCTGATTTTCAATTAAATAATACCTTTTATATCTTTATTATTAAGTTTTCTCTCATCCACTCATAACAACTTTTAAAACATATTAAAAGTAAATGGGGAGGAACAGTATCCACCCCAATATACAGATGAATAATTACTTTTTCTCTATTTTCCGCTCGCAACCATTAAAACAACTCAAAGCCGTTTTTAAAAAATGGATGATACACGCAAAAAAATCAAGATGAGATGTGAAGCTATAATACACTACCTAATGGTGAGTGGAAGGCGAGGGAGTGGCAGGCGTGGCTTGGTGGTAGGTAATGGGCCGGGTGTGTGAGATGTGGGCTGTGATGGGGCGGCGATATGTGTAGGAGGTGGATTGGGAGGTGGGCCGCTGTTTTGGGCTGGTGGGTTAACAGGATGCACGTGGGGCCATATGGGAGGTGGTATGGGGTCCGATAGGAAATCATAGTTTGGCGGAGGAGTTGTGGTGTGAGCGAAGGGGAACGTTGTCTCGTCAAAGGCGACGTGACGGGAGATGAGGATTTTCTTGGTTTCAAGGTTTAAACATTTGTACCCTCTGTGTGTGGGAGGGTACCGAGGAAGACACACAGGTGTGAACGGTGGTCAAGTTTATGGATGGTGGTGGAGGGAGTGAAAGGGTAGCAAAGGCACCTGAAAACTCTCAAGTGGTCATAGGTGGAGATGTGAGGTATAGAAGTTCAGTAGGGGTTTTGTTTTGAATGGTTTTTGAAGGTAAGATGTTTAGGAGGTAAGTGGCCGTTTCAAGGGCGTGGTGCCAATAGGTGTGGGGAAGGGACGCGTGAGCTAAAAGAGTACGAACCATGTTGTTTATGGTTCATATTTGTCTTTCGGCTTTGCCGTTCTGGGGAGAGGTGTGCGGGCATGATAGGCGGTATATGATTCCATTGGTTTTGAAGAATGTTTGAAAGGAAGAGTTGACATATTTGCGTCCATTATCACATTGGAAGGTTTTTATTGTACGTTCAAATTGGGTTTTGATTTGGGTGGCAAATTGTGAATAAACAGAAAATGTTTGTGATTTGTGAGAGATGGGAAAGGTCCAGAGAAAGTTTGTGTAATCATCTAAAAATAAGACATAATATTTATGGCCACTTGAGCTAAGGATAGGGGATGTCCATATGTCGCTATGAATGATATCGAATGGTCGTTGTATATGAGAAGTGGAAGTAAAAAATGGTAAACGAGTACTTTTTCCATAAACACACGACAGGCATACATTATTATTAAGTTTATTAAAAACAATAGAACTAGAAGTTTTTAAATGTTGTAAAGAAGGTTGGCCTGTGTGTCTAAGTCGTTGATGCCAGAGTGTGGAGGAAATAGCAGCAAAGGCGGATGGTGATTGGGAGCTTGGTCCGAGTACCAGGGGGTACAGATCACCGCTGCTGTTGCATCGGAGGATTGGTGTCTTGGTCTTGTAATCCTTCACAAGAAAACCAAATTCATCAAATTCTATAGAAAACAGAATTGTCTCTAGTTAATCTACGAACAGATATGAGATTTTTTTAAAAGTTTTGGAGAGTAGAGGATATTTTTAAGGACAAATGGTGGGAAGGGTTTGGGTAGGTATTTTGTGCCTTGACCTAAGACCAGAATGGTTTCGCCGTTACCTACAACAATATAATTAGAAGTGCAATTATTAGAAATAGTATGGAAATCACCTTGCTCGTGGGTCATGGTGGTAGTTGCTCCAGTGTCAAAGTATTGAGTCGGGTCCGGTTGGTGCAGCGACATGGTGTACATGGCCTGTTCTATATCAGTAGGAGCATATGCCGTGTGATAAGCCTGATTGGGCCTTGGGCCGAGTAATCCTGAAGTCTAGTTGGCTGATTTGGGGTGGGCCGAGGATTAGAGGCAGTAGGATATGGACACGGTGGGACAGGCCACTGTTGTTGAGAATTAAAACTTTGTGGGCTGGCCCAATAGGGTATCCAAGGAAAATATGGAGACTGCCATGGTGAAGGTTGCTGAAAGCGCTGCCCTCGGCCATAATTGTTCCGACCTCGCCCACGGCCACAGGAGTGACCACGACCCCTGCTATAACCTTCGGTGTCTGCTCGATTATTATCCGCTTGTGTGCCACGCGATGTACTTGCATTAAGAGCCGTAATGGCAGTTTTTGAAGCTTGAAGGGCCTGTTCTTTCTTTCGATTTTCAACCTCCACAAGTCGTGACCGGACGTTGTAGAAGGTTGGGAGCGGCTGTTGGTTGGACAGAATTGTTGCTATTCCTTCGTACTGCTCGTTTAGGCCCGCTATGAGTTATAGGACAAGGTGGTCGTTGTCGATAGGATGGTTGACATTAGAAAGCTGATCCACAAGGAGTTTTAATTGTTGGCAGTATGCCGACATGTTCGGAAAAGCTTCGAGCCATGTGTTGGAGAACTGATTGATAAGGTGCATTGCCCGAACATTTTTATTATCCTAGAACAGATCTTCAATTGCGACCCACGCATCATGTGCCGTGGATGTCTTATCGATTATGGTGTGGAGTAAATCGTTTGATATTGTGCTATATAACCATTGAAGGATGTTATCATCTAGATGATTCCACTCGGCAGTTTTGATTGGATCCGCGTTGGTGGTTACAGGTTCCGGTTTTGGTTTTAGGTGATCATCGACGAGAAAGGCTCGACAATGAATCTGAAACAAGGTTGACCATGACGAGTATTGGCTAGATTCGATTTCGAGTTTTATAGGTATGAAGTTTTGTATGTTTGAGACAGTGGTTGTCGGGTGTATTTTGGACTCAATGGTAATCGGCTGTGGAGGGGTGGTGCCGTCTGCCATGGAAGAAAGAAGAAGAAGATCGGCGGGTGTTGAAGAAGAAAGGAGGAGCCGGAAGGAAGGAAGAAGAAGAATGATGACACCTTTAGGGTTAGAATAGTATCCTGACTCGTGATACCATGGTAGAATAGGTTCCGTGCCATTCTCTATTGATCATGAGTGTTTAAATAATACAATGGCTATCCTCTATTTTAGGATAGAGATAAATACAATTAATTACATGATTACCAATTACAATCGTTTCTATATATACTTCGCTAATAGTACCTTTGCGTCACCGCTCATTGGATCGATCCCGGTACGTGGCAAATGATGAAACGTACAATTGCGTTTGAGTTATTTGAGTATCCACACACCGGTGAAAATATATTTTATGTTTTAGACCATGTATACAAACTTTTCACTTACAAAACAAAATATTTTCAATGTCGTTCGACAACGCATCAAACAATAATGTCGCGGTTGAAAAATTAAAATTAAAATATAATCCGATTTGCGATGGTATTTTTTCATACTCGATGTGTTGCACACATTATTAACTTATGTGTGCAAGATGGGTTTGAAATTCCCATTGTTAAAGATTTCAAAAAAAGTTTTCGATTTATGTTACATGAAGTTTTTAAAACAAGTCATGAACGATATAGAAAATATAAAAAATATTGTAACGATACGAACCGTCCCTTCTTAGGTCTGAATTGGGACGTGCCTACTAGGTGGAATTCGACTTTTACAATGTTAGAAAGTGCTTTGAAACAAAAAGAAACTTTACAACATTTTCATAATAATCTTGCTAGGCGTAGTCGAGTTACGGAATTTCCTAATGAGGGTTGGGATTGTATTGAACAACTTATGGAATTTCTTGAGGTTTTTAAAAACGCTACTACAAAACTATCAGGGGTTTATTATCCAACTAGTAATGAAGCATTGCAAGAATTATATTTAACGGTTCAAACAATATATGATTTTGGTGAAAAAAATGAATTGTTTGAGAAAATGATACCCCCAATGGTTGAAATGTTTCTAAAATATTTTGAAGAATACCATATGTTTTTATGTGTGCATTGGTTTTAAACCCGTGCTTAAATTGTGACACCGGCAAACTCATGTTAGTAACATTGACTAAACTAGTAAGTCTACCTTAGCGAGTCATGCATATTACATACTTAACTGGGTCAGTCGAGTCGTTACGATGATTCTGGGAATCATCAGGAGTCGTTACAATGATCCGCGGGATCATCGGGAGTCGGTCCATAGCCATGTGTACAAGGATTGGTGATTCGTGGAATCACCGGGTTTAACGCACACACGCAAGTCTCGAGTCCCGGGAATTGGTGAACGGACGTAAAACGTGTTAGTTATCGTGCATTATATGTTTGTAATCATTATGTGACTTGTCGGTATGTGAATACGTGCTTATATATGTTAAAATAGTGTTTAACGCGCCAAAAACCCAATTCATAATGTTGTAGGCAATTAGGCACTGGTGAGTGGCCTAATCGCCAGTAGTCCATGCGATTGGGAGAGGATTAGGGTGATTTGGGCCCTAATCGCTAGTAGTATAGGCGATTAGGCTCTCTAATCGCCTGATCTGTTTCCCCAGTCGCCTGATATGTGTTGCACGAGTAAAAACACCTATAAATACAACCCTTGACTCACTAAAACACCCTTAGTGCAACCCTAACAGATCCTAAGCCTCCCACAAACCTCAAAACACCTCTGGAACTTGTTTAGCTTCAAAACTCACCATTTCCAAGCTTACACACCTTTCTTTGATAAAATCCAAGGTGTGTTCTTCATTCCAAACCATTGTAATGTTATTGTTTTGGTTCCCAAAGGTCCAGACCTTGTTTTACTAAGTGTGTATCTTTAAAAACCTTTGAAATGAGTTTCTAAAGAAAGTCTAAACCATAATACTTGCTATATGTGAAGTATTTATGCATATGATGATTTTTGGTGGTTAGAACATGAATGTTTCCATGTAATTGATGTACTTCTGATGTGTAGGAGTTATTAGGATGATTATCTAAGGATTTGAGCTATTGTTATGGTGTTTTGATGAAAGTATGCATTTTGACCCATTTGGATGATTCTTGAAGAATTAGGATGTTATGATATGATTCAATGATTGTTTGTTGTTAGGATTCACATTAGAATGATATTATAACAAAGGGATGATGATTTGCAAGGCTGTAGGATGTGTAATCTGATTATTGCCATTTAAGGAAAGATTTCATATTTAATGAAACCTAGTACTTTGCCATTTTTGGAAATAATCGCACCGAGGTTGTTAGAGCAGAGATAAATTGGGGGTTTTTTGTTTGAAATGGATTGGTTAATAGTTTAGGTTTGATGTTGGGTGTTTTTGCATGTTTCGGATCTGATTTGGAGGGTTAAACGCACGAAAACGCGTCGCATATCTGCAACAGGCGATTGGGAGTCCTAATCGCCTGATGCAGGGGCGATTAGCCCCCAATCGCCTATAACAACAGGCGATTAGCCTCCCCAATCGCCTGTTGACTCTCCCAATCACCAGTTGACTTTTTCCTAATTGCATGTTAGTTTCCTAATCGCGTGTACTGCTTTTGTAAGCGTATTTTGACATCCCGAAACATGATTTGACACCTAGGAACATGATAGGAACCCCGTGACATGTCTCATGACTTAGTAACACGTGTTCGGACTCGTTTATGCGTTAATTGAGCGTTATGCTAGACTAGGTGAACTCTTGCGCGTATTAAGTGTTTAACTACATAAGTTGCATGATATCTTATATTTGGCTAACACGTGGGATGTCGGGTCACCAATGGGATGTCGGGTCTTGTCTAGTACGGTCGGTTTAACAGTCAAAGGTGTTTTCAAACGTTTATGGTTATGGTCCGGACATTCGGGGACTAGTTAACCTGCGGGTTATTAGTCCGGATACTTATATACATCTTATGATAGATCGCCGCTATTTGGGGCTATCATAGCATACTTATTTAACTGTTTTCAAGTAACGCAATCTAAGGTGAGTGTCACAGCCCCACTTTTACTGTTTTACTTTTGGGGGAGAAACATGCTACATACTTACTTACTAAAGGTCATGTTATACTATGGTTACTTTACATTACTATACGGCTTTTTATGGAAAGTCCCAGGGGGAAACCATGAATGTGCGGGTTGCACAGCGAGGGAAATGTGGATAGATCTATTGGGCCTCACAAACCCACTTGACGGCGGGGCCGGGCGGGTGCATATTGTCTCTAGTTCGGGCTCACCGAGGCATCGGTAATAGCCCAGTTATCTGGGCACGCTTCAACTACTTGTTCATGTTTAGTAATGGGTTCCCAACCGTAGTAGTAAAAATACTTAACGTCTAGCTAACGTTCTTATAACCTAGTAGTAACGGATATGATATTTTCAAACTTATAACAACTCTTTTATAAAAGAAAACCTGTGAACTCACCAGCATTATATGTTGACATTTTTGGCATGTTTTCTCAGGTCGCTAAGGTAGCAGTTAACGGACTAGGGGCACGGAGTCTTGCACATCGTCTAGAGTTTTGTTGCATATTAAACAATGTTTTGTAAACTATAATATGCCTTTTGGTTGTAAACAAGAAATGCTTCCGCTGCTAGTTTATGGCTCAAAGCATAATGTTTTGGTTTCAATATATGTATGTTTAGTGTTTGTTTATTGTGATCGTTGACTGGGATCCTGGTGTGTCACGCGCCTCGCGGTAAAACCCCGCATGTGGAATTTGAGGGTGTGACATAAATGCTATGGGGTTTATACTATAATCGATGAAATACATATGGTTTTACCTTTTTATATTACAAAACCAAATTGGGCAACACACATGAAAAATACTTTTGATAAAGATTTCCAAGCATTGTATGATACTTATTTAGAAAAAATATGGTCCCAACTTGCAAATGCAAATGGGATCAATGGGAGGGGAAGGAAGTCGTAGTAGCTTGAGCCGAGGTAACCTTAAAATTAATTTGTTTAATATTGTCAAAGACCAAACGGCTAAAAGATAAAGAGGTGAGGCCCCAACTAGCGAGCTTGCAAGGTATAAAGGCTCAAATTTTTCGGCGACTTTCACTTCCACCGAATTTGAAAATTTTGATATCTTGGCTTGGTGGAAAGGAAAACAACCCGAATTTCCTATCCTTTCCGCTATAGCCAGTGGTCTACTAAGTGTCCAAGCTTCTACGGTAGCTTCGAAATTGGCTTTTTCTCTTAGTGGCAGGGTGCTATCGATACGAAGAACAAAATTAAATCATGAATCGTTGGAGATGTGCATATGCTTAAAAGATCACTTGGACGCGGTGGATCGAGTACTACATAAAACATCTCTCGAAGACCAAACCGAACTTGAACGAAGAATACATGACGATGCTTTGTTGGGCAAAAATAGTTTGGACGAAGCTTAATAAAAAAAAAACTGATTGTAATATTTTGAATTATGTTTTTATGTTATTTCATTTTCCTAGTTTCTTATTTCGAAAAACAAAAACAATAATAAAAGTCGAATTTTTATATTTATATTTTTTCTTATTGGCCTATTTTTTTCTCTAATTGTGCGCGAAAAAAACCGAAACCGAAACTGGTTCGGCCAGGAACCGGTACTGTAGCGAACCGGTTTGGAACCGAAACCGGTTCGGCAAAAAAAACCGATTTGCTCACCTCTAGCCTAGGATCAAAATGGGATTTAACTGACTCAAGCCTAGGATCAACAATTAACCTGATTCACGATCAGACTTCATCTATAAGCAAAAAAACTGAACGGTTTAATATTCGAAACCGATTGATTTATTATGAAAATATAAAAACCACATCAGTTATAGCCTTGTAGGTTCAATGTTTACCACTTTACCTCATAACCAACCCGACCCATACCACCCCTACATGGAAATACAATTCCATTGAGGGTGTTATATCAACACTATAATGCTTCAAGTGTTGGATGCTTCAGCTAAGCAACTACCGCCAGTTCTTTCAGACGCGAGTATGAATTACAAGTAAAAGTAATAAACCAACATTCCGCATCCACTGAAAACACGATCACAAAACCACATTTGATGCCAAGAAACTAAAACCGACAATGAGAAATCCATACAAAGATTATTGATTTACTAATGCAGTTCATTAGTCATAAGCTTAACATTTGATCATAAACTGAAAACCAACCTAATAAGTTTCTTTTAGAGCGCGCCTACCACGGAGCGTTCACCTCCTCCTTGAACTTGAGTGCATACTTCTCAGCTTTCTGTTTTAAAATACCCAAAGCCTCTTCACACTTTTTAGCACTTTTCTTCAACTCAAGAAGCTTTGCTGCAACTTCATTTGCCTCAGCTTTGACGCGTTTATGTTCTCTTTCTGCCTCTGTGCACCTTTCTCTATCCAATGCACCTTCCGATTCAAACACAAGTCTTGCAAGTGTGTGTATCTTATCGCGTAAAAACCCAACTTTCATGCCTAAACCCTCGAAAGATATCAGGGATTTATCCCACTTTTCAAACTCTTCCTTAGTTGTGGTGGACTTGCATTTTTTAATCTCGTTACCAATCCTTACGATTTCAGTGATCATACCCACTACTAACATGGAATTCATGTTGTCTTCAACACCATCATGAAGGAATTGATTCTTATAAAAGCATAGTTTGTAGTAACCCATCCTCACATCATCGATTAGCTCAGCGTCAATGCTGTGACCATTGACCACAATACGGAAGTCTTCAAAAGATTTGACTTCTTGGAATGAAAGATTGGGTATCGGTGGTCTGGAACGTTCGGGAACTGCTGAACCAACCTCTTCGTTATTGTTTCCTACATGTCCGATAAGGTGGCCATTACGGGGCTCAGAAGTTGATGGTGTGGTGGACTTTCTGTGCTTTTTAACCCTTTTTTCGACCACGGTTAAAGATAGAGACTCTGGATGCTTGTTTTTCTTTGTTTTAGAGACGAAGTAGCTGTTATCACATCATTTAATTCTAATATAAACAAAAGGGAACGACTAAAACTAACTAACAGAATGGTCAAAATTGTTACCCGGAGTTATTTGCTCTGAATGTGCTTCCAAAGTCGAAAGATTAACAGGCACAGAATTAGCTACTTCACTTGAGACATTGGCCTTAGTTATGTAAACCTGCAAAAGTAAGAACATTTGAAATTACAACACGCGTTTTTAATGTTTATTTATGTTTTTAATCTGCTTATACAGCTAACTATGTCACCTTAAATTTTGTAGCTCCCACTAAATGGAAGAGCAAAACATCTCCTTCCATTAATTTATGTCCAACAACAAATCTTGTCCACCCTGCACTAATCCCATGCTTGTGTGCAAGAAATTTGACTTCATACTGTTCCCCGCTTTCGTCTTCGAGTACACATGTAACGTCTTCTTTAGGTAAGAATGACTCACAGAAATCACGCGGAATGCCCTATGAACCAAAGGTGGGGAGAGGTGTATCTTATTTTTGTCATGTTTATAAAATATAAAGACAAATTGTGAGCAGTTAAAGAAAGAGGCATTACCAACCAAAAACCTTTGGAAACTTGTGATCCACGCATCACCTTTATACAGCTGGGAAACTCATTTCCAAGACTAGCTTTAAGTTCCATTGCTCGATTCAAGCTGGGTGAACTTAGAACCTGAGCTTTGAAGGTATTAGTTGGAGACGTATGTTTTTGCAAGCTGTATGCAAAACAAATATAACCATTAGTCATAGGGTCTTTTACAGCAAGAATAGACTAAGAAGTAAATATACTCACCTGGAACTCGCACCTGGTGCATCAGTTACTACCTGGTGATGAAACAACACTGTAAATTCAAAGCTATGTAGGAGTAAACAAATAAACAATGTCTATATATGAACCGTAGTTATTAAAAGCCCTCGCCTCATGAGCCTGGGCTCATTTTCAAGCCAGGTCCAGAAATTGCGCTACCGATTCATAGGTTCTCGCTTCTGCTCTCCAGGCACACTAAGTACCGATTTATTTTTTTTAATTATTATTTAATGCAAAATTTTAATGCAAAATTTATTGATCTTCGTTATGATATAAGTTGCCACAATAAGGACTTAAGCAACTTTCATCCAAAACTCTGATCCAGTTTAATATATTTATAACTTTCCAGTTTTAAATTGCATTGAATCTTCACTAATTTAAAACTTTTGGTATTATTAGATGATATTAAGTGTTATAAAATAGCTTTTGTTTTTATTTATTTGAAAAATATTAAAATAGTACTATTCTAATACATACATTTTTTTTCATTAAGTGCATTCTTTTTTCTCAGACCCTCACTTTTTTTGCACTTAAGCCACAGGTGAGGCCTATGCGCCTAACGCCTTAGATACTATGATATGAACAATTAAAAATGCATTTTGTTGTTCGGTTTCTTTCGTACCCTAAACCTAGAATTATGTTCATAGTCCATAGATAAGCAATTAACGATAAAATCAAACATCAAATCACAGGTACAAAGTGAAATTATTTATTCCAAACAAAGTAGATTATTTTCCCCAAATGGTTCTAGCGATTTAAAAGCTTTGCCACTAAATCATAACTAGATTTAACTATGTAACAATAATAACAACAATAATAACACTAGTGTAGAACCGAAACAAATTCTTACGATATTAATCTTTGGAGGCGGATTTTCCATTTGCACATTAGTTTGAAAATTTTTAAATCTAGTAGGCTTCGATTTTCGAGGTTTACTCTGTTAAAAACGACCAGATCCAGTGTTAACTAGCTGAATTCAAGCAAATACATTAAAAATCAATGAACATCATGTAAAAAGATATGATTAGAGATACCGGTGAAGGATCGTAGGGAATAAGCGGTTGAGAGTTCGAACTTTTCACCAGTTGAGATGCAATGAAGTTATCTTCAGCAGAATTGGGGTTCAAGTCGTTTCTGGTGAGATTAGGATTGGAACATACTCCGTCTGAGTTAACTTCTCCGGCGACTGGAATTGTCATTATTAGAGGCGTTGATCGTAGAGAGATTGACGAGAAAACATACAATGTTGGATCATGTTGGTGTCTTTGCTTTTATAGGCCTTTGATCGTCGTATATCATGTTATGCAATACAATATAGCATTGTATCATATTACATAAGATTACATCATATAATATTAGAGCATTCCTATTTGGTTCTGTATCGTCATCCTTATGATTTAACTTCATTTTTTACGGCAAGGAACGAGGTGCCAACCACCGTGACACCGGGCGCTGTGGCCAAGGTCAACTACATGATCGCTGGCAGCCCCTTGGCTCTCCCAGATGCGCAGAAACCCGATCTCCAACCGTCCGAAGGCATGAAAGTGGAATGATCGGTAAAACCTCGCCTCCATCCGAGTCGAACCAGCGTCACCCGTATTCACTCTTCACCTAGATACCACTCCACAACAATGGTGGGCCCCTCATGATTTAACTAACAAATCAAATTTATCTTTATGTTTTATTCATCTTTTAAGACTCATACATATTTCATTTATCATCTCTCTCTTTCTATGTCCAATCAAAAACCCCTACATCTAATTCATTAGCCAACTTTCCATGTAGAAACACTCGCAAAAATATAGCGAATGAACGTGGGGAATGAATATGAATCCCTAATGTGAGGCAAGGAGAGAAGTCTCTAAATCTATTATCCATTTTAATTAATCTATACATATAATAAAGCAATAGGGGTAGGGACACATGACACTTGGTGACTTGGTTTAAAAAAGCGCGAGGCGCTCCGAGGCGTTTTGGTTCCAAAATCCGAGGCGCGGGGCTTAAAGCGCGAGGCGAGAGCTTCACGTATGTGAGGTGCATAGAATTTAGAAAAAATATATAAAATATCTATACCCATCAATATGACATATTCTTCATATAAATCAATAATAAACACAAAAATATATTATAAAACACACTTAAAAACTAAAAACATTATTTATTTGGGTTTTTTTATCAGTCTACTAGGCCCATGATAAAACCCAATACTTAGTTCTAACCTCTATAGACTGTTGGGCCTAAAATTAAATCAAATACTGACCTCTTAGTTTATTAAAAATAGGCCCAATGGGCTGTGCTTTTATACGCTGCACTAAATATTAGGGTTCCAACTTTAGTAAGATTAGGGTTTCACATTTTTTTTCTCCAGCAGCCTCCTTTTTCTTCAGCAACCTCTTTTTTCTTCTTCTTCCTAGAGTTATGCAGCTACTTCAATGGAGCTTAAGTTTGGCTATGGAGGTAAGATTTCTCTAATCATGCCCGATTAGCACTGATTTGAACTCGTTTTTAGCTTTTTTTTCACTAAATTTGACCTAATTCAGCCTGAAGCAGCGCCTCAGATGCCTGGCGCTTCAGGCTTAAAGCGGCGCCTCACAGCGCTTCATGTAGAGTACCGCCTCAGAGCAAAAAAAGCGTTTTTCCAAACGCCTCGGGCGCCTCACGCCTCAAGCGCGCCTGAGGCGCGCTTTTTTAAACCAAGCTTGGTGAGGCCATCCCCACCCTTAAATTCCCATCAAAATTGTTCCTCTGGGTTATTAAAACGTATTCGGATCCATATGGGTTTATATTCAAATATTATATTTTTATTTATTATCACCTATGTTGCACGGGAACTGGTACGGGAACGAGAAACGGGTACGGGAACGGGAAACCGGCAAAACTCAAAAAATCAAGAAACGGTACGGCATAGGTACGGAAATAAATACATATATATATATATATATATTATAAATAATGTACCACAAACTCTAAAATAAATACATAAAATAAATAAATATATATTTGTATGTGTGATATTATGGTTGTTGAGCTATGAACTTTCAAAATCAATTTTTATTTCATTTTCAATAAATAATAGTTTTTGTTGGGTTTATCATCTATGTCTGGGGAGCTGGGCCACAAGCCACCAAACTCTAAAAAAAACTTAAAAAGCCCACTTAATAGAAAAAGTAAATTGTAAAGTAACCAACTCATCATCTTCTTTATAAACCTAGACCTACCAAAACCACCTCTGCAATTTCTCGTCGCCGGATAATTACATTTTCAGTCATCACTTTTCTATATTTCTCTATGTTTCTTTCATAGACAACGATAGAAAGAGGGTCAAAGTATAGAAAAACAACACCATCAGCCACTCTTCACTAAGAAATTAGATCGGCCGCCGGAGGGTCACCGGAATTCTTCGCCGGATGTCCAATGGAAACTTACAACAAACCTCCCTGGACTGCTGGAAACATTAAAAGAAACGTCCCCAAATATAGAAACGAAATCAGAAACGCCCTTTGACTTTTCGAATCGGTCAAGAAACGGCCTGGAAACGTTTCCCGCCGTCCCCGTACACGTTTCCGTCCCCGGCGAGTTTCGGGTACGGGGTACGGCACCTAACAGCCGTTTCCGTGCATCAGAGATTATCACCCTTGACCTCCTCCAAACCCTAACAAACCAGACAACCCTCCCTCCCTCCTCTTCCCCTCTTTACGGCGTCTTAGCTTCCTCCTTCGTCAATTCCCCATCCTCCCCTTAATCCTCTCCCATGATTCCTCCTCCCCTAAGGTAGATCAAGATCCACTTTCTCGCCACCAATCTTCAATTGATTGCTTTCATTAATTTTTGTTGGTTTCTCCTTCACTTTTTCATTCGTTAGATCAGCCGACAAAATCCAAGACATTTGCGAGGGCTGGTATGGCGGTCGCGCATTGATATGATACAATTTGGTAATCAAGAACTAACGAGTGAAAGATAGAAAAAGAAAGAATTACACAGAGAAGAGGGAGATAAACTCTTAAAATCAATCACTACCATACTCAACTCCATCTAACAGTATTTAACAGACACCCTCACCACTTGTTTACAATTTACAAGATTAGTCCTTATACTATGAGATACTAACATACCGAACTCTAGACTATTTACTACATATAAATACCCCCTCCTCCCTCCTCCTCTTCCCCTCTTTACGACGTCTCGGCTTCCTCCTTCGTCAATTCCCCATCCTCCCCTTAATCCTCTCCCATGATTCCTCCTCCCCTAAGGAGGATCAAGATCCACTTTCTCGCCACCAATCTTCAATCGATTGCTTTCATTAATTTTTTGTTGGTTTCCCCTTCACTTTTTCATCCGTTAGATCAGCCGACAAAATCCAAGACGTTTGCGAGGGCTGGTATGGCGGTCACGCATTGATATGATACAATTTGGTAATCGAGATCTAAAGAGCGAAAGATAGAAAAAGAAAGAATTACACAGAGAAGAGGGAGATAATCTCTCAAAATCAATCACTACCATACTCAACTCCATCTAACAGTATTTAACAGACACCCTCACCACTTGTTTACAATTTACAAGATTAGTCCTTATACTATGAGATGCTAACATACTGGACCCTAGACTATTTACTACATATAAATACCCCCCCCCCCCCCCCCCCCCCCGATAAATACTTCTTGTCCTAAAGAATCACAAAAAAAAAAAAAAAGAACTAGTCAAAACTATCAAAAATCAAACTTCAAAAACAGCAGGTTGAAACTGTAGCAATAACACCAGGGTATGTTTGGCAAGGAGCTTTTAAGGGCTTTTAGGAGCTTCAAGCATTTAAGAAAAAGCTCCTACTCAATAAAAAACTTTGTTTGGTTGAAGTAGCTGGAAGCTTTTAGGTTGGAGAAAAAGCTCTATAGTGAAAAGCTACTAGTACTAGCGTTTAAAAAAAAGCTCCTACTAGCTACAAGCTTTTAATGGGTAAATAACCCAAATACCCATTCTATTTTAAAAATAAAATAAAAATCTTCCTTACAAGCTTTTAATTATGCCCATTTTGGTCATTTTATTAAAAGCTCCAGCTACTCTGCCAAACACCAAAATATATTTAAAAAGCTTCCAGCTTGCAGCTACCAGCTTGCAGCTTCCAGCTTCCAGCCACCAGCTAGTTTTGCCAAACATACCCCAGGTGTAAACATTAGCAGCAAGCTGAAAACAGCAGTAGCGGATTGAACCAACAGGCAGCTGAGACCCGCACTTTCAAGTATAGGGTAATAGCATAAGACTTTGACCCAACATGAGTATGGTTCTTGAAATTAGCATTAGTGCTAGCCTCTGTACCCATCATTAACCAATGTTTAACACTCACTGTTGTGATCATAATCCAACTCCAATTGCATATACACCACATCAGCCGAACCAAAAATATTGAACAAGTAAAAAACATCACCCATAATCTGCACCTTGCTTTTTCTTAAATATGTTTTATTCAACCACATCAGCCTATTCACTAGAATCATATCTAGGAATTCTACCAACAGTAACTCTTGAAGCCAAAAAGGTATTCACCCTCAAACCCAACCATATAACATGTGCATAATAGCAAGAGTACCAAAGGAAATTCCAGCCCCAGCTGATCAACTCATTATTTATCATTTTGTAACTCTCTTTAGTCACAATACTAACAACAAACCGATCCCAGCACTTAGATTTCCATTTATGCCACATATATACCCTTGCTTTCGTTTTTAAACAACTTCCCTTCGTACTCATTGGATTTCCATTTATGCCATACACAACCCACTTTCATCAGACTTATCATTTGAAATCCTTTTGATTCGTCCATGTAATCCCACCATAAATTATCCAATTTAATTGTTTCTTCCTTCCATGAATCAAATTTTGTCATTAAACCTAAGACTCCCATCTGCTCACCAAATCCCATCTGATGATCTAATTGTATCCTAGACTACACACTCCCATGAACCATCTTTAAATTCAACTCAATATCTTGTTGATTCATAACTATTTCATCAAGCAAATGCAAGGAAACTGACTTCTCGTTCCCTTTTTCTTGATCATCAATTTCAACTATTCTTGACTCATCATGAGTAACTAATGCTTGTAAACAATGTTATGAATAACATTCCTTGGCTTCACTATTCACCTTATGAGTTCTCGGCCAATCTGGTGCAAACACTTTATATTGTATAGCATTGCAAAAATCAACATCAACCTGGTTATTTTTCTTATCTTTTCCATTTATTTTGAAACCCTTAGCATCAAATGATTCATTATCAGTAAGTTCTTGAATCTAATCCCCACTTTCAGATTCATCAACCTTATTTTCAAATGTATTAGGCATTTCAACAAACACCTTAGGGGCATATTCAACTTTTACAAAATTTAGAGAACTAATTTGATTCTCAAATCCATTAATACCATTTTCATTAGTTCTTGACTCTTCATCAATAACTAATTCTTGAATTTCCTTCCCATTCTCATATTCAATTGATGCTTGAATCTTATCCTTGATTTTGAATACATACCCAACCCTTTCTTGAATCTCATTACTAAAAATTTCTTTCATCTCGTTATTGACCGCCTTAGGCTTTTCATCAAATACCTTGGAAACATACTCAACTTTTATGAGATTAGAAGAATTGTCAAGTATAGAACCCCTTTCATTATCAACATCGGAACTAATATTGTTTTGGGATTCGTTTGTACTTACCCCACCATGATTTGAAGAACTCCAATTCCTAAGCACTTGATCCATTAATGTGTTCAATTCTGCCATTTGTTGTTCTTGTCTTTCTGACATAGCCATCCATCGTTCTAAAATCTCTCCTTGATTTCATACCAATAGATGTAGTCTCTCTTCATGATCGTTCATTGCAGTTTCAGTTTCTTGATCAGTCATTATTGATGTTTGTTGAATTGTTGTTGTGCGACTTGTTATTACAGATGATGATTACTCATTGTTAACGGTAATCCCTTTGTTGCCCTAATTTGATTGTTGCTGCAAAATTTGAAATCTGATTGTTGCCTATGATAAGGTAAGAAAAGAAGAAGAAAACAAAGTAGGAAACTAAGCAGTCAATATCGGTGATATATCGGTGATATCTAGGTTATTGGCCATAAGGGCCTATCTCGGTCACAAATATCGGTCCCTATCTCGGTTCCGATAATCTCGGCCGATATCGGTGATATATCGGCCGACTGCCTTCCAAAATATCGGTTGTATCGGTGAGAATATCAGTTGTATCGGTGAGAATATCGGTTTGGTGTTTTTTTGCCCATTTTGATACCATTTAGGTTACAACAGAGATGTAATAGGGCTAAAGAGACGTAATAGGGATGAACATGACTATGAAAGTTTGTAAAAGAAAAAGAGATGGAGATGAACCTATGCTAGAAATGGGAGGAAGAAACCTGCAATGGAGAAGGAGAGAAGACAAGGTGACGGTTGCTTTGTTTTTAGGGTTTATCAACATATACCATATTATTTCCTTTAATTCTTTTATCTAAATAATATTTTAATCCTTAATATTACGGTTTTGGTCAGATTTGACCCTTAAGATTTTTTAGTTTGTTACAAAATGTTTTAAGTTTTATATATTGATCTTACAATTATTATAATATATATTCCGTAATTACCGATATCCCACCGATATCTCACCGCAATAAACGATATCCTAAATATCGGTCTTTGACCGATAACCGATATTTTACCGCATTAACTGCTTAGGTAGGAAAAGTAGTGCACAATCGGTTGTTGATAATCCGGTAGATGATTGGAATTATTTTGTTGCCCTGATTCGATTGCTTTGTGTTGAAGTAGAACCGTTCTTGAATCGTTGATACTAATATCACTGCCCTAACCCATGGTCAAGAGGATGATAGCTCTGATACCATTGATATGATACAATTTGGTAATCAAGAAATAAAGAGTGAAAGATAGAGAAAGAAAGAATTACACAGAGAATAGGGAGATAAACCCTTAAAATCAATCACTACCATACTCAACTCCATCTAACAGTATTTAACAGACCCCCCACCACTTGTTTACAATTTACAAGATCAGTCTTTATACTATGAGATACTAACATACTAGACCCTAGACTATTCTAGACTATTTACTACATATCACTCATACATGTTGGTGGTGCATTTAATGGTGCTATTAAGTTTGGTTTTAATGGGTTGTTTTTCGATATATTAATCTGAAATCCCATTAATTTGTTTTTGAAATCCGGCGAATTTGGGCTGCTGACACTTTTTTTCAAGTTTTGGGCACAACTACGATAACTAATTGAGTTTGGTTTTAATGGGTTGTTTAAACCATTAGAGTATGTAGTTTATTAATTTATGTTAATCAGTGTCGGCCAAAGTTTATATAAAGATAAGCAATCACTATAGGCCTTTGTACTAAGGCGCCCATTTTTTCCTAGCGTGCAAGAATGGAGCAACCATGCATTTGGAGATAGATAAGCTTGTTACTAGTCGTCACTTTGTTACTAGTCGTCATTCACCGATGGAAATCGCCTCACATTATGTAAAAGCCTTTCTTACCTTCATCGTAAGGCAACCTATCGAGTTTGTCTACGATTCGCCTATTAAGATCACCTAATTTCTCACATTCACACACAAACAACTTTACTTTTTATGGTGTTTAGTGTGGGGCATAGTTACATAATTCGCTAGCAAGGGCACAACTTTCGTTTTGAACCGCTCGTACCAATTCGCAGTACGATAGAGGTCTTGGTTCATTAAATCGCGTTTCCGACCATAAAACTAGCATCCTAGTTAATCAATTTAGTCCAATCGTAACAACGATAAAGAAAAAAGTAATAGAGATGAATATGAAGGTCTACAATAAAATGAAGATGAAGACAACGCTTTGTTCAATCCCTTTTTTGGGGTAAGGTATTGGCGGAATTTCGGGTTATAGTGGGTGGTCAAAACCGCCATAGTGATGAAACTCATTATAAGTTTAGTTCATTGAATCAAAGTGTGTGATCTTTGAGGAGATGTTCAAGGCCAACATGGTGGAATCCTCAACGGACTCCGAAGAAGTCGCCGTAGAGGTGACTCAAATTGATTCCTATTTTAAGTCTATAAGAAGTCGAGTACGTGTCGTCGTGGTAAATGCTACGACCGAATTATATTTAAGTTTTAGTTTGTGTTTTTTATTTATGTAATGTTTTGTTTTATTTTATTTTATTGTAATGTTTTGTTTTATTTTATTGTAATGTTTGTTATTCTGAAGGTAACTAGTATTTTGTCTGCAGGGAATGCCCCACGATAAATGCCAACGCGGCATTCTATCCTTCACACTACTGCTATAATTGAGATTGCAAAATAAAAGGCTCAATAGTAAGTAACATGCAAAAGTGTAAGTCAAAGTCAACATTTAAGATAAAATCAACTAAATTAAGAAATGATTTGAATAAGATACTTTATCAATACGAGGAAATTTTGCGCGAATCATGCAAAGAGCAAACATGGTGCCACTTATATCATCCATATAACACATCTACGATCAATTAATTAATAATACATAATCCGCCCTAACTTATCATATTATTTTCTTTTTAAAATACACTATGGTTAGTTTTTACAACAAACATTAAAAATCAAATTCTAGGTTTATTAATGACCTAAACCTGAAGTAAATAATTATATTAATGTTTCAAAATACAAAATATATTTGTACAGCCATGGAACTTCAAATGCATCTTTCAATCGTTCATGCATGTATTGTTATTCGGGTATGTATTATTATTCACACAGAGAATGAATATATTTAGGGTTTAGGTTAGTAAAAGTTGATATCCAACTAAAGATTTGCATATCTTATGGCTATACGTGTGAAATGATTCTAACATGACCAATTGACCATAGAGTCATAACACGCTTAAAGAAACGACTACTTACTTGATTTTCTGCCTTAACAATTAAACTTTAGAACAAACCTTAAGATGGGGATGAACCGAAGAAGAAAAATAGCCTTGCCCAATAGTGTATTTTCTAAACCTGAATATAGCAGCAACAATAGTTTAACCACATCTAGGTCCCTTAGTCCCTATTGGCAGAAACAGTTCACAACAACAATCATTCCTTGTATACTTACTGTAAAACATTAGTTGACTAAAAAAAATATATATCCCCAAAGGTCATCTTCCAATTTTGAAAAGTCAAACGCATATATAAATACGTCAATTGTTTTAATATCTATTGATATATAAGATACAAAGTAACACATCAAACAGAAATTAGCAAACTTAATAATAACCTACAACAATTGATAAATAGCCAACCAACTACTTCAGCAGAAAGATGGATCATTTAAGTGAAAAAATAGGCAAATAAAATCAAAGGAAAACGAAAAGGTCAATTTACACAGTTACAAAAATACAATTCCAATCACAACAAAAAGCACCCTAGATACTGAAATAGAAATATGCTCACAAACAAACAGTAATAATGTGATCAGCGACAATGGTGATAATACTCACGACAGTGGTGCCTTTGATCATACAAAGAAAAAAAGATAGTACTTGTTTCTTACTTGCAAGGTCTTGCGCAGCTGCAGCAGCAAGCGCATGTGCTTCACGTATTTCCTCTTTAGGTATAAAGCTTGCGCGCAGCTACAACAACAGCTTCTTAGCAGCCTGTTCCTGGAGAAATCGTACGGGTCGCATTGAGCGACGACATTATTTTTTCCCAAAGTTTTTAACTACTAAATAACTATTATATAGATTTAGTGACCGAAAATACACTTTGCGTGACTTCAATCCATTTTCTTTTAAGTTAATTATTTTAGTTTAACCCATTAGAAACAAAAATACGATTCGAATCAAGCCCTTACGTAAAGGAAAGAGCAACGCTTGTCTAAGACTCCTGGCTAGAGAGAGAGGTTTCCAACTACATACTTAAACGTTTTCGATCCAAATAGCACAAGATAACATAACATAATCTCAGACTTTTACACAAATCAATGAACAGATAAGGGATTGCCTTGTGTAACTTGTTACTTGGTTAGTATGACATATCAGATAACATGGCAAATAACTGCTTACATTTCTACCGAATGCGGAAACTAACCAGTGCAGGTCTGTGAGGTCGACTGTTGTTGTCCATACCCGCTATTCGCTGGTTCTCAACGATATGCCTATTAAAAGATTGGTACAGTTAACATAAAGTTAAATAATTATTTAGGAGTTTTTCATTCAAAGTGTTTCAAGTCAATGAAAATGTGGTATAGTTAAGGAATTGATTATCTAATTATACCTAATAACCAATTAATTGAGACAGAGAATACGATGAACAGTAATGTATAGTCAGCAACCAAATTAAAATTGGAAAAAAGAAAATGAATTTGATCAGAAACAACTTACAGCAAACCAAACGAATGAAGAACAACACTTACAGGGGTCAAATTGGGGCGGGTTTTTATAAATTGAAATTCTACAACCCTAGCCATCAGGCAAATGTGCGGCTGTTGCTGTTGACTACCAAGAACCATCATTAAGATTGTCGCTATGCCACCAAAACCACAACCACACTTTGAACGGTATCTGACACAGAGGAGCAATGAGAGAGATGGGCTGGCGGTGGAACGGAAGAAGAAAACAAATGATGTGTACAAAAGACACGTGTAGCCAAAGAAAATAAAAAGTTCCAGTAGTTTATTGCAATCTTTGCTTATTTTAAGTAGTTAGTTTATGTGTTAAAAGAAAAAAATAATTAAAAAATTCAAGGTGACGTGGAGGCCGTCTGGCGACCATTCACGTCACTATCACCCTGTGTATAATTGGCTAGAGAGGGATAAGTGACTTAGATCCACGTGTTAATTTATGCCCCCTTAAGGGTATGACCTCACAATGTAGTTTAAAGGCAAACATTTCAACCGTTTTTGTTTCTTTTTGCCCCTAGAGAAGCACACCAGATCAAACCATCAATCAAACAATTACATGCAAACCAAACAAATTATAGAAAATAAACGAGACCATTAAATCAGATGATGGTGTTAACAGAGTGGTAGTGACATTGGTTTCAGGTAAGTTGAGAAGTTTATGTTCAACAACAGCGAGTTGAAGATCAGAACTTGGTAAATTGTTCATTGGAGCCGCTTCCATCGACATACCACCTACACTAATATTCATATTGGTTGCGAAAACCCATTGGACCTTAAAAATATTGTTTGGGCATGCTAAGTAGTTGAGAAAACCCCATCGTACTCAGGTCGCAATCTTGGTAGTTAAAGGTTGGTAGCGGTTGGGTGGTATTTGGGTGATACGCGTTTCAGTTGGTTGGGCGAGATGGAACACCAAAAGGGGGCGGACTGGATGCATGATAATTTTTTTTTTTTTATAAAGATAGGAGAGTTTATAAAAAAAAAAATGGGAGAGAGTATAAGATTGTGGGAGATAGTGTATAAAAAATGAGTTGAGTTGGGGTTTGAATACGTAAATAATTGAATTAAAAAAATGATTGTTTTTATTAACGGTCATATTACGGTTGGATTGTTACCGTTGGAGCATGATGATTGGCCAATTCAATTTTCGTCCGAGCGTGAAAAATTTCAAGCCCAGACCAAAAACAGTTCCAAAACGATGGGGGCGGTGTAGCCCGACGTTGTCCCCCCTTCCATGTCCAAACAACATTGCACTACACCTGGTCTTAAGGAGGACTACGCTTCTTGATAATGTGGCAGCTTAGACGAAGGGTAGTCCTCCTTTGAAGGCCCATCCCCACACCCATTAGCTTCAGGGAACAAGGCTTCTACGTACTTTTGTTCTTCAACATCATAAATGAAGTTGAACTACTTTTTTCTGTCTGTAAAAGGACACCAAAGATTGTCATTTTTCCATCATGTGTTCATTTTATATAAAAAAATATTGGTTAAAAGTTGTTTAATACAATAATATTATATCGTTGTTTGTAAATTGTTAACGAATATATGAATAATATATGTAAATGTTACTTAAAATGCTATTAAAATATAAACTTTGTATGTTGTGTCGGGAGTTGAATTGTTCATCACGTTAACAAGAAAAAAACACTAAAGGCGAACTAATGAAGAAATAAAAGTAAAGAGACTAAACATGTATATATATGACCATTTTAACTAATAAGAAAAAAACATTAAGTAGAGGGATGAAACATATACACTGTATATATGACCAATTTAACTAATAATAAAAAAAAAAAAAAGCTTGATTAATGTAGAGGGATTAAACATGTATGTTAGCAAGGTTAAGGAAAGGTGTAAACAAAAAACACACCCCACACATTGTGGTGGTATCATATTGGTAACGTGACCACTAAAATCAAAATATAATTTTAAGATACATTATATAGAAATGTTAAATCAGTAATGAATAATAGCATAGCATCACATCACATCATATAATTCAAACAACTAAAGGGAACAAACATAGGCATTGGTACAATACATATCAAATATAGTGGCAACAGTAATTAACTAAGGCACAAACATGGATCACCTGTTTTGAAGATGAGAGATCATTCACATCATCATGATGTTGTTAATCATCGCTTCACCATAAAGGAAATAAAAAACATCAAATCTTCAATGCTTTCACCATATAGCCGAAACAAACAACAAATAATGTTATAGCCCTAAACTGAATGCAGCAATACAACATGAAAAGTTGAAAACGAATGTAAGATTCAATAATCAAGGAGACTAATCTCAAGAAATCACAAATCAGATGCGAAAAACAAAGCAAGTGATAGAACCACGAATCGAACATCATAATCACATCACAACAAAGTATTATAATTTAAATCAAAGGATACACATTGGGATTAAAATAACTCATGTTGCGATATAAGATAAACACATGATTTAGTTATCGTCATATACTACAGAAGAAGAGTTTTATTGGGAGGATATGAAGATGGGAGTTCAATGTAGGGAAAGGTTGAATAAAAAAAATTAGGAATGAATAAAAGAAAGGAGGCCTAACAAAGGCTGTGTGTACTCCTTTGTATGCTTTATATAATAAGGATGTGTTACTATGCTTTAAATTACAAAATGTAGGTATGCATTTGATGTCTAATATAGCAGTACTGAGCAATGAGTTTTCATGTTATATGATTGTGGTTTAACTCATTGCATCATTTGATGTCTAATATACCAGAGTTCTTAGTTTTAAAGTATAGATTAGGTTTGTAGTAACTAAGAACTTTTGAGATTATCATGGTCAGTCCTGTTCCGAATAAAGGAGAAGGGTCTAAGATGATAAAATTACAACAACAAAAAAACGTTAAGCTGCCCTGGTGTTAATCCATGAACTCAAATTGATTTGTCAAATAGTTAAGTTGCCTCGGCGTTAAATACATGAACTTAAAAAGGGCTCGATTTTAGAGTTTGCTTTAGTCTCCAAAAAGGTTAAAGCGGCCACTGACGTTAATACATGAACTCAATGGATTCGTCAATATGTCTAAAATTTAAACCATAAATGAATGGCGATTGAACATGTGAAATCATAAAACACACCCGCCACATCCATCTATGAACACGAGCACAAAACCACAATGGATGCCCAGGAACTAAACGATAAATCCAAACAAAGACTACTTATTCAATAAATGTAGTTCATGAGACATAAGTTTCCAGTTCAATCATAAACAGAAAAGCAAACTAATAACTTCCTGATATAGCTTACCATGGTGCGTCAACCTCCTCCTTAAACTTTTGTTCATACTTCTCAACTTTCGCTTTTAAAATACCCGAAATCCCCCCAATCTTCTTAGCACTTTCCTTCAACTCCTTAAGCTTCGCTTCAACTTTCTTTAACTCATCTTTAATGCGTTTATGTTCCTTTGTTGCCTCCATATACTGCTTTACGTCCAATGCACCTTTTGAGTCAGACACAAGTCTTGCAAGTGTGCATATCTTATCGCGTAAAAACCCAACTTTCATGCCTAAACCCTCAAAAGATTTCAGGTACTTATCCCATTTTTCAAACTCTTCCTTAGCTGTGGTGAGTTTGCACTTTTTAATCTCATTACCAATCTTTACGATTTCAGCAATCATACCCCCAACTAATATGCCATTTACGTCTTCCGGATGAAGAAACTCTTTCTTATAAAAGCATAGATTGTAGTAACCCATTCTGTCATCGTCGGATAGCTCATGGTCAATGCCGACTCCATTAACTAGAATACGAAAGTCTTCAAACGATGTGACTTCTTGGAACGAAAGATGGGGTTTAGATGATGTAGGACATACTACAACTTTTGAACCAACCTCTTTGTTATCGTTTCCTCTTTGTTGGGGCTTTTTAAGCCTTTTTTGGACCCCAACTGAAGAAAGAGACTCTGGATGCTTGTTTTTCTTTGTTTTAAGAGACAGAGTAGCTATTTTCCCATCATTTAGTTCAAGTTTAGACTGAACGTCTACTGCTCGATCCATGGTGGGTGAACTTATAACTTGCGCTTCGAAGCTTTTAGTTGGAGACTTCTGTTTTTGCAAGCTGTATGCAAATCAGATATAACCATCATTCTTAGGATCTTTTACAGCAAGAATAGACTAAAAAGTAATACTCACCTTGAACTCGAACCCGTTCCATCGCTTACTACCTGATGATGAAACAACATAGTAAATTCAAAGATAGGTAGGAATAACAAATAAACAATGTCAATATATGAACCATAGTTATTAAAAGCTCACTTCATGCGCCTGGGCTCATTTTCCAAGCCAAGCCCTTTAATTGTGGTTTCGGTTCCTAGGTTAAAGGAAATAAAAGATTTACGTATCAATTCCAATATTCAGTTTGTTTGTTTTCCTATTATAACTCCTGACTTCTATGAGTTTTGTGCTGTATTTATATCACATCCTTTGATGGGTTCATTATCAATAAGAAAACCCTAAAACCATAATATTGATTTCTTTATGGTATTAGAGCGGGTTCTCAAGAACCATTGCTCGTAACACAAGATGACCGGAGAAAAACCCAGCGGCAGTGGCAAGAACAATGCCATTGACGTTAACTCACCATACTACCTATCCCCTTCCGATCTACCCAAACAAATCCATGTAAACAAGGTCCTAACGGACGGGAACTACAACGACTGGGCCAAGGAGATGGCCAACTTCCTGTTTGAAAAGAGCAAGACGGGTTTTGTGGACGGAACGATGGTGAAGCCAGAAAAGGCGGCGTAAAATTATATGTAGTGGATGCATTTTGACACCATGATCATCGGATGGCTCACAATGGCAATGGATAAAGATATAAGCGGAAGTGTGAAGTATGCTAATGCCTCCTCTGAGATATGGAACGACTTGAAGGAAAGGTTCGGAAAGGAAAGTGCTCCTTGAGCCTATGAATTGAAGTAGACTCTCTCGATAACTCATTAAGATGGTGCGTCAGTCTCAGCCTATTATACCAAACTTCGCGGCATTTGAGATGAGATACAATCAGTCTTTCCAATCCCATGGTGTACATGTGGAAATTGTTCCTGTAACGTTGGAAAGAGGCTTACTGAATTCAAGGAAAAAGAGCGGCTGTATGAGTTCTTGAAGGGGCTCGATGGTGACTTTTCCACAATAAGGATCCATGTGCTCTCCATCAAACCAACTCCCACTCTTGCGGAAGCTTATCGCATTGCTTTAGAAGAAGAAGAACAACAGAAACAAATAACCATGATGAGGAAGACACAGGTTGAACCGACTGCTTTCAGGACTCAAGGACGAAGAGACGGACCCTCCAATTCTCAGCGAAGCAAACCGGGGGCGTTCAAGGAGTCGAAACGCATCGTAGATGAAGTCGACCATTGCTCTCAATGCGAAAGAGATGGTCACAAATGAGAAGGTTGTTTTAAATTGATGGGCTATCTTGAGTGGTGGCCTGGCAAAGCCAAAAATGATAAGATGAAGCCGAAGGCATCCCAAACTGAGTCAAGTCTAGCAGGTTTGACCGAAGCCCAGTATCAAACACTCATGAAGCATCTTGTCAGCAACGAGCAAAATACGAAACGTGAACCTGTTCGTAAGGCAAACATGGCTGATAAGCATAATGACATTGATGACTAGATCTGAATTCGAGCTTAACCAAATATATTGTTCACAAATGAGAGTCTCTTGAGAATGCAACTCGATCCATGTGAGAGGCGCCTGTTATGATACCAAACGGTGTTAACATACCAATCGAGGCCAAAGGAGATTGCACCTTGATTGGTGGAACTAAAATCAAAGAAGTTTTACATATCCCAAATTTCAATTGCAACTTACTTTCAGTCAGTAGACTATCAAAAGAATGACAATGTGTAGTAAGTTTTTTTTTTTCCGGATTTCTGTATGATGTCGGACGTACACTAGAAGAAGTTGATTGGCATGGGTAAACACATTCAAGGTCTATATCGGATGGGAATGGTGGCTCAAGAAAGGAAAGCTATGACTATCAAGGTTGATGCAAAAGTCTGGCATTCAAGACTTGGTCACGCCTCTGATTCAAAACTATCGCATATTTCTTTTTCGCAAAGTTTTTCTTTCAATTTTAAGGACAATGTTTGTAATTCGTGTGCTAAAGCCAAATATACTCGGTCTCCTTTTCTTAAGAGTTTCATTGTGATATTTGGGGCAAATACCGTAAGCCATCCACAACTCAATCTAGTTTTTTCTTAACTATTGTGGATGATTTTAGTAGGGCATTTTGGGGTTTTATAATCAGACCCAAAAGTGAAGCCAATGATTGTTTGATAAACTTTCATAATATAGTTAAAACCCAATTTTCTAACCCTGTTAAGCGGATTAGAAGTGATAATGGGGGTAAGTTTACCTCAAATCGTATGAAAGAATTCTATGCACGTGAGGGAATTTTGCTTGAGACCACTTGCCCTTACACACCTCAACAAAACGGGGTGGTCAATAGAAAACATCGACACATTCTTGAAACCGCTCGGGCTCTCATGTTTCAAGCAAACATTCCAAAGCGATTATGGGGAGAGTTCATAAAGACTGCTGTCTACATCATTAACCGTCTCCCGTCCAAGGTCATCAACAATCAAACTCCTTATGAAATTATATTCGGACAAAAACCTGATTATGATCATATGAGGACTTTGGGTTGCTTAGCCTACTATAGATGCATAGAGTCGAGAGATGACAAGTTAGAATTCAGGGGAGGCCAGAGGTATTCATGGGATATCCTCAAGGGACAAAGGGTTTTAAAATTTTTGATCTTGAGCACGACAAAATGGTTGTTTCCCGCGATGTAAAATTTGTTGAAAATGACTTTCCTTTTGCTCACCTTAAATCTAAAAATCCAGCTTCCCATGTTTTTGAGATACCCACTTGGTATGAAGATGATTATGTTAAGGAGGTAGGAGAGGAACATGGTCAAGGTGATGTTGTAATTGATTCCAATACAGAAACCGTGCCGACTCAAAATAATATTGATAATGAATTGTTGGATTTTGTTGAGGATCAAGTTCTAGTCTAAGAAACCATAACCGCTGAAGAACCTTCCAAAGAACCCCCAGCCCCATGAGCTACTAGAACAAGGCAACCACCATCTTGATTGCAGGATTACAAAGTTACGCTGCCAGCATCCATAGACCATGCAAAGCCCGTGCCCAGTCAAACTTCTTCTACGAGGCATCCTCTTTCAAATTATGTTTCTTATAACAATTTTTTGGATTCTCACAAGGTTTTTTTCTAGCGGCCATTACGTCTGTTAATAAGCCAAAATCCTTCGAGGAAGCCATGTAGGATAAAAATTGGCATGATGCCATGCAACGTGATATTAAAGCCCTTGAAGAAAATGAAAAATGGACGCTGGAAACCTTGCCAAAGGGAAAACATGCCATTAACTCAAAGTGGGTTTATAAGATAAAAATATAAACCCAATGGAAAGATCGAGATATACAAGGCTCGCCTCATGGCAAGAGGATTTACACTAATAGAAGGGGTTGATTACCACAACACCTTTGCACCGGTTGCAAAACTTGTTACCATCCGAACACTTATCACTGTTGCAGTCAAGAGAAATTGGTTGTTACACCAATTGGACATGAACAATGCTTTTCTCCATGGAGATTTCCAAGAAGAAGTCTACATGAAGATACCACAAGGTTTTTCCAAAATTGAAGAAACTCGAGTTTGTCGACTGCGAAAATCTTTGTACGGCTTGAAGCAGGCTTCTTGTACTTGGTATCAAAGATTCACGGTCTCTTTGTTAGATATTGGCTACAAGCAATCTCATGCTGATCTCACTTTTTACATATCAAAACAATAGCAAGTTTGTGGCAATTCTAATCTATGTCGATGACGTTGTTATTACTGGAAATGATGAAGACATGATTCAAAAAACCAAAGATCACTTTAATACCAGTTTTAGCATCAAGGATCTCGGTCCTTTGAAGTATTTTTTTGGGAATTGAAGTTGCTCGTACCGAAGACGGAATGAATCTAAGTCAACACAAATATGCGATGGACATCCTAAATGATTGTGGGCAACTTGGTTGTCGTCCTAGTAGTTTTCCCATGGAACAAAACTTAAAGATTGAAAAATGTCATGAAAGTCACAAAGCTAATACCTCTCTTTATAGGCGTCTCATTGGAAGATTGTTATATCTTCGAGCAACACGTCCTGACATTACATATGCTGTAAATCTTCTTAGCCAATTTGTCTCAGATCCTAGAGAAGATCACATGAATGCAATTCTTCGCATCCTACGTTACGTAAAGTCTACCCTTGGTCAAGGCATTTTAATACCCAAGAGCGGTTGTTTTAATTTGGTTGCTTATTGTGATGCAGATTGGATGGGATGTCCTTATACAAGGTGTTCACGCATTGGTTATCTTCTACTCTTGGGTGGTGCCCTGGTATCTTGGAAAACCAAGAAGCAGTCAATGGTCTCTCGTTCTTCAGCAGAGGCAGAATACCGTGCCATGACTACCACTGTTAGTGAGGTTCTTTGGATGCGTTGGCTGCTCAAGGATTTCTTGGTGGATTTGCAGGATCCTACGCCACTTCATTGTGACAATCAGGCTGCCAGACATATTGCCAATAACCCAATTTTCCACGAGAGAACAAAGCATGTGGAAATGGATTGTGTTTTTTTTTGTTCGGGAACGAGTTAAGTCTCGTGAAATCCTGCCGCTCCATGTGACCAACAAACAACAGATAACCGACCTATTTACTAAGCCTTTAGGAGCTCAATCTCTTCGAGACCTTCTTGGCAAGCTTAGTGTTTGTGACCTTCACACTCTAGCTTGACGGGGAGTAAAGGAAATAAAAGATTTACGTATCAATTCCAATATTCAGTTTGTTTGTTTTCCTATTATAACTCCTGACTACTAGGAGTTCTTTGCTGTATTTACATCACCTCCTTTGAGAGGTTCATTATCAATAAGAAACCCCTAAAACAATAATATCGATTTCTTTATAGGTCATCGCTTAAGCTCTCTAGGCATACTAAGTACCAATTTGTTATTTTTTATTAGTATTTAATGCAAAATTATTGATCTTCATTACGATATAAGTTGCCACAATACCAATTTAAGAAACTTTCATCCATAACTCTGATCCAGTTTAGAATATTTAGAACCTTAGAACTTTCAGGGTTCAAATTACATTTGAATCTCTGTTTATTTAGAGATTTTGGTATTAATTAGATGATATTAAAATGTTATATAATAGCTTTTGTTTATTTTATTTCAAGAATAGTACTATTCTAATAGATAATTTATTTTTTGTTACATTTAACTACGCTTTTTTTTATCAGTCCCTCACTTTTTTGCGACTAAGCCCCAGACGAGGCTTATGCACCTTAAGTGCGCTTAGCGCCTTTGATAACTATGATATGAACAATTAAACGTGGATTTTGTTGTCCGGTTTATTTTGTACCCTAAACCCAGAGTTGTGTTAATAGTTAATAGATAAGCAAATAACGATAAAATCAAAGAACATCAAATCAAACAGGTAGAGAATGTTTGATTATTTATTCCAAACAAAGTAGATTATTTTCCTCAAATGGTTCCAGTGATTTTAAAGCTTTGCTACTAAATCATAACTAGATTTAACTATGTAACAATAATAACAAAAGTGTAAAACAAAGCAAATTCTTACGATATTTGTCTTTGGGGACGGAATTTCCATTTGCACATAAGTTTGGGAACCTGTAAATCTAGTCGGCTTCGATTTTAGATGTTTACTCTGTTAAAAACACAGCCAGATCCGATGTTAACTAGCTTATTTCAAGCAAATACAGTAGCAAATCAAGTACAACATGTAATGAGATATGAATAGAGATACCAGTGATGGATCCCATAAAACAAGTGGTTGGGTGTCTTCACTAGAATTGGAGTTGATGTCATCTCTGCTGAGATTAGGATCAGAACATCCCACGGCGAAGTTCATTTCTCTGGCAACTGGAGCTGTCATTATTAAAGGCTTTGATTGAAGAGAGATGGACGGAAAATATGCAATGTTGGATCATGTTGCTGTCCATGTTTTTATAGAGCTTTGATTGTAGCATATCATATTATGTAATACAATATAACATTGTATTACATAAGATTACATCATATAATATTAAAGCATTCCTAATGGGTTTTCTATCTTCATCCTCATGATTTAATTAACAAACACATTTATCTTTATGTTTTATTCATCTTTTAAAACTCATACATATCTCCATGCATCTCTATCTCTGTCTAATAAAAAAAAACCCCATATCTTGTTCATTATCTAATTTTCCATGAAGAAACACTCACAAAAATATAGAGAATGTGGGGATGAATATGAATCCCTATATGTGAGGAATGGGGGATAAGTCTCTAAATTTATTCCCCATTTTAATTAATATACAACAAACGAGTTGAGCCCATCCAAGCCCAAGCTTGAAAAAACTACTCACAAGCTGGGCTTGACCTAAAGAAATAAAGTTCAAAACGAACCTAACTGACGTGTGCGGATATACACATAATTTTACAATGAATAAACACACGTTTTGCTTTAATATTTATAAAAATGGTTTAGACCTTAATATTAAAACACACACAATAGGGCAAGTGTACCCTGTCATATATGTAGTAACGTACAGATAAGAACCAAGTATCGATCCATGGACGCGCGCGGAGCAATAGTACTAAAACTCTGTCCCCGATTTACCAGTAGGAAAAGATAAGTTGAGTTTGTTTATAACTAGATTAATTCTAAAACATATATTTAACATATGTAAGACTCCAAATAGAAAATATAACTATATAAACTATAATACGCCAATCCTAGCATGTCATCTATATAAGAAATAAAGGCGTGATCAACATTCCCATTTTCCGACAGTTAGTTTCCCTTTCGGGCATCCTAACATGACAACTATACGGAAAGCTAACACGAATACACACGTTAACCACCTCAAGTCGTTTATTAGCGCGCAGCTGATATGATCTCATGAGAATCTTTAAAGATAGGTTAGTATCACCTTTCGAGAGTCCTCAACCACACTAGCTAAGGAAAGCAATATCGAATACACAATACGACCACCGAAACTAGCATAAAGTAGAGCATTTCACAACCTATTCCATTTTACTAACTTTGAACACAAATCTACTAAAATCGCCATTTTCACTAAAATAACTAACAAAGATCATTAACCGTGTCAAAGATTAGTAACAACACCATTAAGCTTTTTAAACTCTTTTACGTCCCGGTAAACATTTATAATCATTATCCGAGTGTCCTTAACCAAACCAATACCCGGTTACAGTTTCATGGTGTAAACTTTATTAACAAGTTAACTAGTTTACTACCGGACGATTAAACAGACGGTTTCTTCAACAAGTAATCCGCCTAACACATTCGATAATCATCAAAGTCATCCGAACACAACTACAAATCTATCAACAATGAAACAAGGTTGCGCTATGATCATCAAGATTCAAACATGAAAAACGCCAAATTTATACAAAACTTGATTTCACACAAACGATTGTTTTAACTACTAACTAATACTAATGTTCTTGCCCGTAGGCGTACGATTAACTAAAATAACATCAATATAGCAAACAAAATCAGATTTGGATCTAAGAAAGCTCAAAGGATCAAACCATAAGATTGCTAAAGAGATGGATTGGATGATGAAGGATGGATCGGATGGATTTCCGAGCTTGTTAAACGGCCTTCCAGCAGCTCCTTTGGTCCAGAAATCGCCTAAAATCGCCTCCCCAAAACCCAATCAATCATAACAGTGGGCTGTGTTCTGTATTTAAACAGATTTCGAAGGTGTGCACGGTCAGGTGCACGGCCGTGCTCCTGGCCGTGCACTTTTGCTTTGTTGAGTTGACGTGCAAGTGGTCAAGTGGGCAAGTGGCCGGGTGATTCCTGAAAATATCTTGATTTTGGCACGGGAGTGCCATCAGGTTGCACGGCCATGCAGGTCTTAGTGTTGCCGAGCAACCAGGGGTGCACTGCCTGGTGCACCTGGCCGTGCACTTTTGTTCCCGAGCAGATGTGACCCGCACGGGGGTGCACAGATTTGGCACCCCCGTGCACAACTTCCAGACTTGGTCAATTTTGTAGAAGTTGTCCGTCTTGTCCGTTTTTAGCCCGGTTTCTTCGACTTTGTCTTCGAGGCGCCGTTTAAGACCTGAAATAAATATATGAAGCGGTTAAGTACCAATTTCGTGCAATTAGGGTCGAAAACGCGTATTTTGGGAGCTTAATCGGGGATTTAAATATGTATATTTTAACGTATATCAAACCTCCCTACACTTGAACTTTGCTTTGTCCTCAAGCAAACAACAAAACATAAATAAACGAAAAACTCGCCAAGAGGCAACAAAGACAAAATATAACCTGTACAAACGATAATAATCAAAGCCCACAAGAGGTATAAACAGGGGACAAGATACTAAAAAGCAACGACTCGCTTCCGATCCACAAAGCATGCTAACCCGTACACGACTCACAATGTTCACACACACTCGGTTTTATTTATGATACATACGTGTAATGTGTATGTGTAAATCGCTCCATTGCCAAGACAATGAATCGTGTAATATCATAAGCTTGTCAAAAGATCTAGTCTTCACCAACTAACGTGTGAAAAAGCACAAATCAAGAGGTCTTATGAGGGTTGTAATGTCAGGCAAGGGTAAGGGTGTGGAATGGAAATATACACAGTGACGAAAAGGCTAAAACTCGGCGGTTAAGTCTAACTAAACTGAAGCAAAAACTACTATACAATACATACGCGAACATAACCGCATTTTATTCAAATCGAGCTAAACACACAATTTCTAACTTTAAAGCTCTAAAAACTGCTCGATCACTGCTAACTCACCTTGTTTTAGGGTGTTCTATTTTTATGGAATTTTCTGAATAGATTTTTTTTTTCATTTTTCATTTTTTTTTCTAAGATATAACTGATATAGAAACACGAATATAATCAACAAACGGGCTCTAAATATACAAACCCGAACCCGAACTATTTACAACGCAAAAACGAGTCAAACATTAACCTAAACCGAGCTTTAACACAAAAGGTTTAAAAGAAAAAGGCTAAATTTGGGTAAGTGGCGAAATGGTACGGTAAACAAGAAAAAACACGGGATTAGGTTCAACATGGTTAACTAGGGGATAATGTTTGGGTGCGGGAAAACAGATAGAACGAAAAGAAAAGGCTTAAATCAAAAGGTTATCCTAAATGCCTCAATCATGTTCGTACAGTGTCACACGTTTCTGATCTAAACAAGTATGCTAATGACAAGTTCTAAATTACACAAAACATCCGGCTCACTCGAAAGCATGTCAAAGAAATGATAATCTACTTTAAGGCTCAAATGCTCACGTAACCGGAAGGAAATGGGTGCAAGTGTACGAATCTAACACGCTCGTATCTCATCTGTTTGTCGCGCCTCGAGTTATCTTTATCAAAATTTAGTTAGGCTTGATGTTTATATGAGAATATATACATATATGTACTTTTAAAGGTTTTTTTTATCATATATATATATATATATATATATATACAAGAGGACAAACAAGATATAATCCCTCCCCACACTTGAAATTCACATTGTCCCCAATGTGACGATAGACATCGTTTATGAATTAGCTATCTATAGTGGGAAAAAGGAGAATAATACTCCCCTGGTGTAGAAGAAACGCTCGGGTAAATGGACGGCATGAGCCCCGATAACGGTGCTCGCCAGTTCCCTGCAATATCAACATTCTTGACAAAAAACAAACTCATCAAAACCATCAATCACATCCACATGTTTAACTAAATTAAACTACATAAAGCGATAAAAATACTGAAAAGAAATCGTTCAAAAACAAATGCTAAAATGTCTTGGGTACGCAGACCCGAAAAGAACGTAGTGAAAGCATAAATAAATAAACACTAACAACTGAAATCATGCAGATTAGGCGGCTACTGGTTTCCCCAGCCCCTCTGGTGCTGACTGGAGCTTCCTGGCTGGTCGCCAGGGGAATCTCTCTGAGTGAACCGGGGAGGACTGCTGAAGTACCCTGGATGAGCTCTCTCCAAACCTGAAAATAAATAATCAAAACCAGCACGTATGTCGTCCTGCACCTGCTCCAGACCGCTGCGCAGGTACTGCTGCTCCTGCTGGTAAGTCCCCTGCTGTGCACTAATCTGCTGCACTGTCAGATCCATGGTCTGGAACTGCTGATAAAACTCTGGATACGAGGGGATGCCAGGAGGCCATTGCTGCTGATCGGGACGCGGTGGTGTCTAAGGTAGCGTCCCTGTCGGTGTTCCGCCTCCCTCATGCTCATGGCCTCCTCCCGGCTGCTCATCATCTACCATGTGCTCATCCTCAGGGGCAGAGGAGGCAGAGGGTTCCAAATCACCCCATTTGAGATGAGGCGTGGTCCATCTGGTGTACTCTCATATAGCTTCTGCTTCCCCAGCGAGCGCAGATCAATGAAGGACCCGTTTGTGACAAGCTCTAGTCCAGCTTTGACCTCGTCGGTCAAGATGTCCAAGGCTTCACCGATCAGCGTGATGTATTCACCACCGTGAATCTCACTCCCGTCTTTGGTGCCCCCGGCAGTGAGAAAGAACTCGGCCATTCGTGCGGCCAAGTTCAAGGGGGCACCCTCAACCAAATGGTAGAAGTATAATAGATCGGGAGTAGGACAGTTCCCCAAACTGTCCTTTCGGCCACATATAGTGTGACTGAAGGTGTGGTGAAGCAGACGAAGTAACGGGTCCATGATCTTGGTTGCCTTGGACTTTCGTGGGTTATATGGTGGTCCAATGGCAATCCTCGACCAAAAAGCACCCCTCTCATTGTTATCAGCAAAATAATGAGTCGTTGGGAAATCCTCTGAGTCTGTCTCCAGCTCATTGTATATTCCCAGCAATCTTCCCAATCTAGCAACCGACATCTTGTGCCACTTTCCCCCCAGCCTAAACTTAATGTCTTTCTCATGGAACGTCTTTTGCTCTCCCTCTGTCGGTTTCTTATATTGGTAGGTAGCTAAAAACTCGATCGTAGGCTGAAGGTAGACCGGTCGATTTATGGTCAAGAGGTTCAACATCTGGGGTGAAATCATCATATCAAACCTGGTACGCTGGTTGAGTGTGTCCAGCAGTCCCAGGTTGAGTCGAAGGGGATGCCCAATTGACCGTCTCCGGTTCCATAATCTAGTGAATTCGGGGATGCACGGGGCGTCCCTGCTCTTACGGTTGTCAAAGTCGAGGAATCTAGCTGCCATCTGCACAAAAAATTGACGATTCAGCTGTTAGAATACCAAAAATAGAAGTCCCGGATGTCCAAAATAGACTTCTGTACGTTCTGACCTGAATCTGTTGAGGGTGCACGGTCATGTGCACGGCAAGGCACCTGGCCGTGCAGCCTTGATTTACAAGCACAGGTCTGTGGGTGCACGGTCAGCTGCACGGGCGTGCGCTTGGCCGTGCACGACTGCACAGTTGTAGAATTTTGTGTATTTTTGCAACCAACTCTCCCAAAATCCTCAAATCACAACTATTCTTTAAAGATTAACAATGTAAACACGATTTGGGGTGGCGAGTGCAAGGTTTTATTAACAATAAACAAAAACTAAACTATTACAAACTAAAACTAAACAAGATTAGTGGGTTTATTAATTTTTATGAAGAGAACCCCCAAATCAAGACCTAACATACGAAAACAAAACAGATCTAAACTAAAAATCCCGAATACAAGTGCAATAATATGAAGGGATTCGTACCTCGGTGGATTTGAAGGAAAGGAGCGAAGATTTTTAGCCAAAAGTGATGATTTTCGGTTGGTTTTTGCAAAGTGGAACGAGTGTGCGGTTGGGGGGGTGCAAGAGTGTTAGGATTATGAAGTTAAGGATGTATTTATACCCATGTGAATGGACTGGGCTTTTTTTTGCCCGCACGGTCAGGTGCACGGGCGTGCTCCTGGCCGTGCACATCCTTTTTGCACTCGTCTATGCACCCCAGTGCACTGGGTCATGCACGGTCAACTGCACGGGCGTGCGCTTGACCGTGCACGACCTGCAGATGTGTAGTTTTGAGGCTGCAACTGCAGTTTCGCGCGCAGCGGTTCCAATTCGTCCGAAAACATCATTTTAGCTAAGTTTAACCTGTTTGGCGACTGTATGCGCTTCATTGCTCCTTCCGGCTCCGATCAAACCTGTATGAACCTGCACAAAACTCGAAACGACATTAAAGCTAAGAAATTTTAAACTAACTAAGTTATAAACTAACTATTTACCTACTACCCCATTTGGCGCGCCCATACGCGCCGTGCTATATTTATTAACGAGTCGCTAGCTAGACTCACTTCCCCACGCTTGTTTAGGCGCGCGGAGCGTGGAGTTCAAGTACCTCCACAGCCGGGTCAACCGGTCCATCAATGTAAGCTTTTAAGCGATGACCGTTGACTTTTAAACTTAGTCCATTTTGATTTATGGACTCGTCCATATGGAATTTAAACTTCTTGGAATGGCCGTTTTCATAAAAGAATTTCTTTAAGATAGCTTTCGCCCGAATGGAGATTGAGTACGGGCGAGAAGATCGATCGAGCAATGAAGAAACATCGGCCATCCCCACACTTAAACTGACGCAATGTACGAAATAATTACAGAAGAAATAATTACAGACTCGATTTATGAAAAATGGAAGAGATATACACAAATCAATATACCAAAAACTATACACTAAACTTAAATTATAATAATATATAAAATATGAAAATATACAATATTTTCAGCGAAATCTGAGTCGCTTGCGCATCGCGAAGAAGTATAGACCGCTTCTCGCGTGGCGCAAGTGACTACAATGACTCAAGGCGCTCGTGCGTCGCAGCAAGATAAAGACTGTCTTTTTGCTTGCGCGAAAACAACCCTTTTTCACCGAAAAATAATATAACGGAAGTTGATGGATAGAAACCATGATGGATGCTAATTAATTGAGTTAAAAACGGAAGATAGCGGCTATTCACGTTACGCGAAGGACTCTGGTGATCCTGTTCGCGTATCGCGAAAAATAAAAGATAAAAACCCGGGGTAATTAGGAACTCGCTAAAGGAGGAACCATAAGCCCAGCTTCTTTGCGAATCGCAAGGGAGCATTTTTCACAGAAAATTATTTTTATAAAAACCACTTCTATATTAAATAAATTTCCCAGTTTTTCTTAACCCAAACCTTTTATAAAGCATCCGTACTATCAAATTCAAACGTAACATACCCAGACTTCCAATATATATTTACATAAAAACTATAAATACATAAAAATTAAAATTATATAAACAGATAAACATATGAACACATGGTCAATAAATAAAGAATTTAACTTTTCAAATCTAAAAATTAACAATTAGTCCGAATCCGGACAAATAAATCAAATAATGAATCAATCAAATTCATAGACAAACCAATAAATCCAATATTTAACAAATTAAATCTATCAACATCCTAATGAATGAATAATAATCAATTCAATCCAATAAGCAAAAAAAAAAACAAAATGAACAAATATATATGCAAACCTATGAACCAATCTAAAATCAATCCAATATATCAACAAACAGATAAATCTAATAAAAAATCAATGAATCATATATGCAATTAAATTAATGAAATAATGAATCAACGAAGTATAAACAAGTATTCACAAGCATGTACACTGGTAAAAAGTTGACTCGGTCCGTTCCTAAAGCTCGTCGCGTCCCCGGCAACGGCGCCAAAAACTTGACGTGTGCGGATATACACATAATTTTACAATGAATAAACACACGTTTTGCTTTAATATTTATAAAAATGGTTTAGACCTTAATATTAAAACACACACAATAGGGCAAGTGTACCCTGTCATATATGTAGTAACGTACATATAAGAACCAAGTATCGATCCATGGACGCGCGCGGAGCAATAGTACTAAAACTCTGTCCCCGATTTACCAGTAGGAAAAGATAAGTTGAGTTTGTTTATAACTAGATTAATTCTAAAACATATATTTAACATATGTAAGACTCCAAATAGAAAATATAACTATATAAACTATAATACGCCAATCCTAGCATGTCATCTATATAAGAAATAAAGGCGTGATCAACATTCCCATTTTCCGACAGTTAGTTTCCCTTTCGGGCATCCTAACATGACAACTATACGGAAAGCTAACACGAATACACACGTTAACCACCTCAAGTCGTTTATTAGCGCGCAGCTGATATGATCTCATGAGAATCTTTAAAGATAGGTTAGTATCACCTTTCGGGAGTCCTCAACCGCACTAGCTAAGGAAAGCAATATCGAATACACAATACGACCACCGAAACTAGCATAAAGTAGAGCATTTCACAACCTATTCCATTTTACTAACTTTGAACACAAATCTACTAAGATCGCCATTTTCACTAAAATAACTAACAAAGATCATTAACCGTGTCAAAGATTAGTAACAACACCATTAAGCTTTTTAAACTCTTTTACGTGCCGGTAAACATTTATAATCATTATCCGAGTGTCCTTAACCAAACCAATACCCGGTTACAGTTTCATGGTGTAAACTTTATTAACAAGTTAACTAGTTTACTACCGGACGATTAAACAGACGGTTTCTTCAACAAGTAATCCGCCTAACACATTCGATAATCATCAAAGTCATCCGAACACAACTACAAATCTATCAACAATGAAACAAGGTTGCGCTATGATCATCAAGATTCAAACATGAAAAACGCCAAATTTATACAAAACTTGATTTCACACAAACGATTGTTTTAACTACTAACTAATACTAATGTTCTTGCCCGTAGGCGTACGATTAACTAAAATAACATCAATATAGCAAACAAAATCAGATTTGGATCTAAGAAAGCTCAAAGGATCAAACCATAAGATTGCTAAAGAGATGGATTGGATGATGAAGGATGGATCGGATGGATTCCCGAGCTTGTTAAACGGCCTTCCAGCAGCTCCTTTGGTCCAGAAATCGCCTAAAATCGCCTCCCCAAAACCCAATCAATCATAACATTGGGCTGTAATCTGTATTTAAACAGATTTCGAAGGTGTGCACGGTCAGGTGCACGGCCGTGCTCCTGGCCGTGCACTTTTGCTTTGTTAAGTTGACGTGCATGTGGTCAAGTGGGCAAATGGCTGGGTGATTCCTGAAAATATCTTGATTTTGGCGCGGGAGTGCCATCAGGATGCACGGCCGTGCAGGTCTTAGTGTTGCCGAGCAACCAGGGGTGCACTGCCTGGTGCACCTGGCCGTGCACTTTTGTTCCCGAGCAGATGTGACCTGCACGGGGGTGCACAGATTTGGCACCCCCGTGCACAACTTCCAGACTTGGTCAATTTTGTAGAAGTTGTCCGTCTTGTCCGTTTTTAGCCCGGTTTCTTCGAATTTGTCTTCGAGGCGCCGTTTAAGACCTGAAATAAATATATGAAGCGGTTAAGTACCAATTTCGTGCAATTAGGGTCGAAAACGCGTATTTTGGGAGCTTAATCGGGGATTTAAATATGTATATTTTAACGTATATCACTAACTCAAGCTAAAGTTCTAGTAAATTACTATGCCCGGTTCGTTTACACCCTTAGTTATACTCTACTTTGTTAGGATATATTACTTTTTATTGTATGAATTATTTATTGTGTGAAATTATTTGGTTTATATAGGTTTTTATTGTTCTTTCTTGATTATCTTTTATAAGTATAAAAAATATACATAACTTTAAATATTTTATGTGACACCCAGCAAACTCCGGTTAATAACTTTCGTTAAACTAGTAAGTCTACCTTAGCGAGTCATGCATATTACGTACTTAACTGGGTCAGTCGAGTCGTTACGATGATTCTGGGAATCATCGGGAGTCGTTACAATGATCCGCGGGATCATCGGGAGTCGGTCCATAACCATGTGTCTTTTGGTTGTAAACAAGAAATGCTTCTGCTGCTGGTTTATGGCTCAAAGGATAATGTTTTTGGTTATTGCATGGAATGTCTTACGTATTTTCTTACATTTAGTTGTCGTTTATTGTGACCGTTGACTTGGATCCTGGTGTGTCACGCGCCTCGCGGTAAAACTCCGCATGTGGAAATTTGAGGGTGTGACAGATTGGTATCAGAGCCAATGGTTATAGTGAACTAGGACTGCATGTAGAGTCTTGTCTATAGCCGAGTCTCACACACACTAGACGGTTACATATGTACGAGTCGTGTCTTTGGGTAAACATATTAACTTTGTCGTGGTGTCGGTATCCTTATCACACAGTGTTATATTATCTTCCTTGTCTTTGTTATTTCTATCTCTATTCTATCTTTCCTTTCGGGATAAGGTCGGAGGGACTTGTTCGTTGAACCTTGCACGGCGGTGGGTGTACATTGGAGCAGCTTCGACTCATCCTCGAGATCTGTCTAGGATTCGGACATCTCCTTTCTATGCTCCAATGGACACATCTGCTTACACACACTATCTTGCACATGTACTCGTTGAAATCTATCTCTAGGTGATTAGTCACTTGGAAATTCCTTGAGTTGGTCGTTTCTTCTAAGTTGAGGGTATCGGGTGGCTTGAGGTTCAAGCTCGGGGCACGCCTAGAGGACCATGTAGAGCAATTTATCATTTCGGGTGCACACGAAATCATAAGTTGAAATGCATGGAAGACCTGGTGGACCTCGTGTTGGGATCAATGGTCACGTTTGGACCCAATTCTTTGTTCCTTTTGATTTCTGTTGGTTTAGCGTTGGTGATGGACTGAGTGTTTTATTCTTGTTCTGGCAGAAGATGTCGGGAGCTCGTGGCGGTCGTAGGGGTGGCCGTGCCGGCGGCCGCGATGGTGGCAACATTAACATGACCCAGGAGGAGTTGAACAACCTGCTGCAACAGCATGTGAATGTGGCTTTGGCTGCATTCCAAGCTGCCCACAACGCTATGGGTGGTAAGTCGATTGCTACCTACTCTACCTTGTTTCTGGGTATCGTATTTCCTCCCTTGTTGTTTATCTGTGTGTTCTATTCCAGGTGGCGCTGTTAATCCCCCTCCACCTCAGTGCTCTTACAAAAAGTTCATGGATTGCAAGCCCCACAACTTTAATGGGACTGAAGGGGCAGTGGGACTGCTCCGGTGGTTGGAAAAAGTCGATTTTGTGTTCTCTATGTGCAGTTGCCCGGCGGGCGACCGCGTGAAGTATGCTTCGGCGACCCTTGAGGGTCAAGCTCTGACTTGGTGGAACTCCACCACCCAGACCTTGGGTATTGGGGAAGCCCACGCTATGCCCTGGACAGAATTTGTCCAACTCCTGAAAAGCGAGTATTGTCCGAGGGACGAGGTTCAGAAGCTCGAACACGAGGTCTGGAATCACAAAATGGTGGGGTCCGAGATTGAGGTGTATACGGCTAGGCATAACGAGCTAGCGGTGTTGTGCCCGGACTTGCACACGCCGGAGTACAGGAGGATTGAGCATTATGTTGCTGGGTTGGTACCGGAGGTTAGGGGGTTAGTGGCTGCGGGTAATCTTGCTGTGTATTCTGTGGTTGTTCGGTCGGCTCACAGGCTGACAAATATGAAGGTTGCTGAGGGTGTTTTACCTCCTAGGGGTACTGCTGCGAAAGCACCAATGGATAACAAGAGGAAGTGAGATGGTTCTCGAAAGAGCTCGGGTTCGGGTCAACCGCAGCAGCAGGTGAAGAGGGTTGAAGCTTTGGGATCGTCGTCCGACCAGAAGCAGGGTGGGTATACCGGGAAGAAGCCGAAGTGCGACCTGTGTGGGTTTCATCACTATGGGAATTGTGACAGGTTTCGTTGTGAGCGTTGTGGTAAGACGGGCCATTTTGCAAAGGATTGTTGAGCCAGTTTTCCATCAAAGCCGGCTCAGGCTACAGGTGCTACTCCCGCTTCTTGGGGAAATCAGGGCTGCTACAACTGTGGGGAAATGGGGCATTTCAAGCGCAATTGTCCTATGATGAAACAAGACAATGATGGCAACAAAGGGGACCCTGATACTGCTACTGGTACGTCCTTTATTTATCGCTATGCTTCACTTTTATTTTGGCTTCCGTACTGTCAAGGGCTTCATATCCGTTAAGCCTTATCTGTTACTATACTCTGTGTCTACACCTTGGGAGGGTAAGTCCTTGGTTATCGTGTGTCGTGTTGCATCTTGTTCGGGTCTCGGGTGTGTAAATTCTATGTGAGGAGATAATCTGGAGGCGCTGCTTGGACGGTACCTGATACTTCGTTTATACCAATCTCAAGGGTCTTCAGCATATCTCCGGTCGGGTTGGGTTGGTTATGTGACAGTTTACAACAGCCGTCTCATATTCGTCTTGAGGAATTAGTTTCTCGGGTCGGAGTACTCGTTCTTAACATCTCTAGTCGTGATCCTTGTACCTTTCCGTACTTTCGGGGAGCGTTGCTTTGGGCACTGGATGCTCAGTTGCGTGCTTGGTGGGTCATCTATTGTATTGTTTGGATTCATTACGGTTCACGTGGTGGACCGAGGCTCTAATGGGTCAGGGTTCTCATGTACTTGGGTTGACACTCGTTACTGTCGAAGCTGAGTGAATTTCGGGACGAGATTCCTTTCAACGAGGGGATGATATGACAACCGGAAAATCTCCGAGAAATTTTTCATTCTTTTCACCGCTTCCTTTTTGGTTTCGGGCAATTTTCGGGACGAAAATTCTTTCAACGGGGGGATGATGTGACACCCGGCAAACTCCGGTTAATAACTTTCGTTAAACTAGTAAGTCTACCTTAGCGAGTCATGCATATTACTTACTTAACTGGGTCAGTCGAGTCGTTACGATGATTCTGGGAATCATCGGGAGTTGTTACAATGATCCGCGGGATCATCGAGAGTCGATCCATAACCATGTGTACAAGGATTGGTGATTTGTGGAATCGCCAGGTTTAACGCACACACGCAAGTCTCGAGTCCCGGGAATTGGTGAACGGATGTAAACGTGTTAGTTATCGTGCATTATGTGTGTGTAATCATATGTGACTTTTCGGTATGTGAATACGTGTTTATATGTGTTAAAATAGTGTTTAACGCGCCAAAAACCCAACCTGGAACCCTACAGGCGATTAGGAACCAGGAAGGCTCCTAATCGCCATTTCTATAGGCGAATAGGGAAGCTTACTGGCGATTAGAGCTTCTAATCGCCAGTATATAGGCGATTGGAGGCTCTAATCGCCTGTACTGATCTCCTACTCGCCTGATCTGATATGCACGAGTCAAAACACCTATAAATACAACCCTTGACTCCCCAAACACCATTTGTGCAACCCTAACTGATCCTAAGCCTCCCTCACACCTTAAAATACCTCTGGAACTTGTTTTGCTTCAAAACTCACCATTTCCAAGCTTACACACCTTTCTTTGATAAATCCAAGGTGTGTTCTTCATCCCAAACCTTTGAAATGTTATTGTTTTGGTTCCCCAAAAGTCCAGACCTTGTTTTGCTAAGAATGTGTCTTTAAAAACCTTGGAAATGAGTTCTAAAACAAGTCTACACCATAATACTTGCTATATGTGAAGTATTGATGCATATGATGATTTTTGGTGATTATAGCATTAATGTTTCCATGAATTTGATGTACTTCTGATGTGTAGGAGTTGTTAGGATGATTATCTATGAGTTTAAGCTATTATTATAGTGTTTTGATGAAAGTATGCATTTTGACCCATTTGGGTGATTCTTGAAGAATTAGGATGTTATGACATGATTCATTGCTTGTTTATTGTTAGGAATCATGCTAGAATGATGTTATAACATAGGGATAGTGATTTGCAAGGTTGTAGGTTGTGTAATCTGACTATTGCCATTTAAGGAAAGATTTCATAGTTAATGAAACCTAGTACTTTGCCATTTGAGGAAATATTCGCACCGAGGCCGTTAGAGCAGAGATAAATTGGGGGTTTTTGCTTGGAATGGGTTGGTAAATGGTTTAGGTTTGACATTGGGTGTTTTTACATGTTTCGGATATGATTTGGAGGGTTTAACGCGCGAAAACGCGCGACAGCATTGCTAGGGGCGAATAGGACTCTAATCGCCTGATGTATCAGGCGATTACAGTCTAATCGCCTGATACATCAGGCGATTAGCAGCCCACTCGCCAGTTGACCTCCCCTATTCACCTGTTGACTTTTCCTAATTGCATGTAAGTTTCCTAATCGCGTGTACTGCTGTCGTAAGCGTATTTTGACATCCCGGAACATGATTTGACACCTAGGAACATGATAGGAACCCCGGATACACCCAATGACTTAGTAACACGTGTTCGGACTTGTTTATGCATTAATTGAACATTATGCTAGACTAGGTGAACTCTTGCGTGTATTAAGTGTTTAATTGCATATGTTGCATGATGTCATGTATTTGTCTAACACATGGGGTGTCGGGTCACCAATGGGATGTCGGGTCTTGTCTGGTACGGTCGGTTTAACAGTCAAAGGTGTTTTCAAACGTTTATGGTTATGGTCTGGACATTCGGGGACTAGTTAACCTACGGGTTATTAGTCTGGATACTTATACACATCTTATGATAGGTCGCCGCTATTTGGGGCTATCATAGCATAATTACTTAACTGTTTTCAAGTAACGCAATCTAAGGTGAGTTCACGGCCCCACACTTTACTAGTTTTGTTTTCGGGGTGAGAAACATGCTTATACATTTTGATCACACATTTACATGTTATACATTATAAACACACGTTTTCATGTTATACTATGACTCACACTTTATAACTATACCGGTTCATCTAAGTCCCTTAGAAACCACAATACGGGGATGTAGCGGGGAAATGTGGATAGCGCTATTGGGCCTGACAAACCCCACTCGACGGCTGGAGGCCGGGCGGGTGCATATTGTCTCAATCACACTAGGCTTACCGAAGATGAGGTAGTCTGTAAACAAGGGTATCACACAGTCAGCAATGGTTTCGCCCGTATGAGTAACACACTTGACGCCTAGCTAGCGTACGAACAAACATAGTATGAACAGTAACAATAACAGTAACGGAAACGGTAACAGTTTTAAAGGATTAATGAAACGCTTATTGAAAAAAAGAAAAAACCTGTGAACTCACCAGCATTATATGTTGACATTTTTGGCATGTTTTCTCAGGTCGCTAAGGTAGCGGTTAATGGACTAGGCGCCCGGAGTCTAGAAGTCTTGTTGCATATTAAACAATGTTTTGTAAACTGTAATATGTCTTTTGGTTGTAAACAAGAAATGCTTCTGCTGCTGGTTTATGGCTCAAAGCATAATGTTTTTGGTTGTTGCATGGAATGTCTTACGTATTTTCTTACATTTAGTTGTCGTTTATTGTGACCGTTGACTTGGATCCTGGTGTGTCACGCGCCTCGCGGTAAAACCCCGCATGTAGAAATTTGAGGGTGTGACATTTTAAAACACAAATCTCTAATGACTTATGGTGCTATTAACATTATATTTAGTTATATATATATATATATATATATATATATATATATATATATATATATAAAATTCTTTGCTATAACAAGTGTTTCAATATACTTATCAATTAGTATACTAAGGCTTATTTATAATAAGTTATTGATACTACTAGGTTAGAAATTCGTGCTAGTTAATACTTAGTCTAAATCTACACCTTTCTCCGCAATGGGATTAGATCCCTCTAACCACTAGGTAATGGACACCTTTTCTACACAACTTGATATCGCTAGACTAAAGCCCTTTAGTGAAACACATACTAAGTAACTATAAATTCAACTGCAACTAAAGGGACATGTTTTTTCAAAGGAGAAGCTCCCACCAAGATTTTTCATCCCATGTATAGTTTGATAATAGTTATTTGAAGTTTTTGAGTTGCTATAAACAGGGTATAAGGGTTAGTGTTGTAGCTATGTTGTATAAAGCCCTTTGAGGGTGCGCCTAGGCCCTTATACGAGGCAAGTCGCAATGAAAGCGCCTTATCGACAATCAAGGGGATCCATTGGCATTCTAGCTAGGTTATAATGAGGTTTCGTAAGTTCCAACAAAAACTAGAAAACTATGTCCAAACAGGTATGGAACATCCAAAAATGGTTGGAAACTAGTCTTAAATAAGCCTAAAACATGTCTAAAATCCCTAAAGTATGTTTATGCTATGCACCTTCCTTACCTCGGACCCTCGTTTTTAAGCACCTATGCTCAAGGCTCACCATTTATGCCTTAAGTGTGCCTTGCACCTTCAAAGAGTATGGTATAAAAATACATATTTGCATAAAGATTCTTAATCTATTTAGAAAAATTTGTTGATGTGGTAAAGCTCCTTTTAAATTCCATTGAATAATTTGTTATTATGGAAAATGTGTTAGTAGATTTGATTATTTGGCATAACCGCTCTTTCTCATGTCTATTTACGTTTGATTATCAGTATGTTTTAGTATCTTGATATCTCTAATTTAGATTTTGTACATTTTGTCCATATTATTCATTTCTTCACATTCATGTCTTCTTTTGAAGCATAAAGTTCGGGTTAAAACTATTTACTCCTTAAATCAACCCTTTATGGTCTTTTATTAGTGTAGAAGTGAATTAATGATATTTGATTACTTCTTGGATCTCTCTCCATTTAGGAAAGAAGTTTGCTACTTGGGAATTATAATAATGTACCCTTCATTCTAGTGTTACATGTACCCATATAATTTACTGTGTATATATCCGATACCTGATATAGTAGTGAGTTATGAGTTGTCTTGTGGTATGATTTTGGTTTAACTCATTGTTTGATTGTGAATGTTACGATATCTACAATTAGATAATCAACTACACGTTTGGACTAAATGTGATTAGCCTACAACTTCATACTAGAGTTCTTAGTTTTAAACCATAGATTAGGTTTAGGATAACTATAAAATTTAATAAAAGGGTCGATTTTTGAGTTCGCTTTAATCTACAAAAAGGGTAATGCCACCACTGATGTTGATCCATGAACTCGATGAATTTGATATGCCTCTAAAATTTAAACCATATATGAATGGTGATTTAGTATGTAATATCATAAAATAACATGTCACATCCTCAATGAATGCCTAAGAAATAAAACCGACCACAAGAGATCCAAAGAAAGATTGCTAATTCACTAAATGCAGTCCAGAGGGTCCCTAAGTTTTTCAGTTCATTCATAAATAGAAAACACACCTAATAACCACTGCATAAAGCTTACCATGGTGTATCAACCTCCTCCCAAAACTTTAATTCATACTTCTCTACTTACGATTTTAAAATGCCTGAAATTCTCTCAAAGTTTTTAGCCTTTTCATTCAACTTCTTATGCTTTGCGACAACTTTATTTAGCTCATATTTAACTTGTTTATGTATGTTGTTTGCCTCCACATACACCTTTATATCCAATGCGCCTTCTGATTCAAACACAAGTCTTGCAAGTGTGTATCTTATCGCATAAAAACCTAACTTCCATGCCTAAAACCTCAAAAGCTTGCAGTAAACTATCCCATTTTTCAAACTCTTCCTTAATTGTCGTCACCTTGCACTTTTTAATCACAGTAGCATTCCTCCATTGACACCTACCGCTAACTTGTCATGCACGCCTTTCAAAAGACCATCGTGAAGAAACTCTTTCTTATAAGAGCATAGTTTATAGTAACCCATTCAAACATCATCGGGTAGCTCATGGTCAGTGCTGAGAACCATGATGCGAAAGTCATCAAAAGATTTTCTTCTTGTACCGGAAGATAAGGTTTGGACGGTCTCAAACATTCTAGAACTTCTAAACCAGCCAATTCCTTATCATTTCCTAGATGTTCGATAAGGCAGCTACTAGGGGTCGCGGATCTTGACCGTGTGGCGAATTTCGGGGCTTTTTTATAATTTTTTGGCCACATTTTAAAATAGAGACTGGTTGTTTTTCTTTACTTTAGCAGGAGTTGATGTTTTCCCAACATTTAGGTGTTGTTTGTTTTTGAAGAGGTAAAATGTATGCAGTCTGCGGATCACATCTGCAGGAGAAGAGGTGGACCAAACGTCTGCAGTCTGTAAGAAGAAAATTGTTTGTTTGTTAACATCTGCAGCGTAACCCAAAACCATAACCCACCATAATCATGACCCTCCACCATGAACCAACACCCTCTGTTGTCACCCGAAACCATAACCCACCATAACCCACCATAACGATCACCTACCACAACCCACCATAACGATCACCCACAACCCAGCCATAACCATAACCATAACCATAACCATAACCATAACCTACAACAGTAGTAAGTTACCATTTGTCAAATGATTTCTTTAAAACCCAGCGTTGTTTTTCTAAAATCATCGAAGAATCCAAGTATTAAAACCCAAAGCACTCCATTCTCTCATTATACACCCACCTACATTTACTGCAGAGAGAGAGAGAGTTGAGTAGATTAGAGAGAGAGAGAGAGGGCAGAGGAGAAGCAAGGGTGGTCGGCGGTAGGGAAGGAGGAGGTGGGGTGGTCTGCGGCGGGGAAGCAGAAGCAGGGTTGGCGGCAAGGAAGGAGGAGCAAGTTGGCGGCGGTTGATGCTTGGGGAGGAGGAGTTTGAGAGGAATGTGAGATCGAGATGCCTGATAATGATGAGAAAATAGAAATGGAGAAGAGGTTCTAGTGCTCTAGAAGAGGTTGGAGAAGAGGTTGAACCATGTCTGCGCGGAGAAGAGGACGCGCAGACATTTTTAGGGATATGTCTTCCAAAAAAAACAAACAATCTGCAGACCCAAACGTTTGCGTGGTGCAGACAAAAGAGGTCAGAAGCACTTCTGGGAAAACAAAACAAACACCTCCTTAATTCTCTAAAATAAATGAAAGGTGACGACTAAATTTAACCAACACAAAAGTCAAAATAGTTACCTGGAGTTATTTGTTCTTAATATGGTTCCAAGTTCAAAAGAGTTAACGGGCACAAAGCCAACTACTTCACTTGAGATGTTGGCCATAAGTACAGTGGCGGATCCAGGAATTTTTTTCAGGGGGTTCCTTTTTTATGCTCCAATTCCATATGACCGAACTTAAAAAAAGTCGGGTCGGTTTGACGGTTCGGGTAAAGTCCATCACATAATAATTAAAATACAATAGAATATATGTAAGCAAGTTGGTGGTTACCTCTCTAAAACGGTTTTCAAGCTCTTGAATATCCAAATCTATTTTCACGGGTTTACTTGTTGAAGATGATTCAAGGTTTGATGGTCGTTGTCTGATAGAAACTTGAAATATTTGTCTGCATGCTGCCTAGATATCAAATTAAAAATTAATAAATAATAAGCTCAAGCCTAAAAAACAAAGTCGACTAATTTATAAATTATAAGAGCTCGAGCTTAGTTTGATTTGAGCTTTGTTTTTTAGGCTTGAGCTTGATTTGTTAGTAGTTTTTCATAGTAATAAATAATAAACAACCTTGAAAAACTACTAACAAATCAAGCTCAAGCCTTATAAACATAGCTCAAATCAAGCCAGGCCACTTCAATTGCACCTGCACTTTCCTTACTAAAGCAGGTTTAAACCCAACTCAATTCAAATAACTAGATTCATTTCATCCCAACCTTACTCAATTTTTTACTTAAACCGGTTCAAAAAAAATACAGTAAACAAAAACAAAACATGATCAAGAACACTAATATTAACTAATGCATCAAACACCAAATAGTTAATAAAATTCAGCAACTGAAATTGACATTTCTAAATAAATAATTGAAAGGCAATTATTATATTTGCAAATATATAACAATACTTAAATAGGAAAAGAAACAATGAAAAAGAAAAAAAATATATCTTAAATAAAACTCCCAAAAGTTATCTCTTTGAAAGTTCTTGTCAGAAGGAATAATAATAACTCGGGAGACAGTGAGCCTCGAGGAGGAGGAGAAAAGGCGGAGGCAAACCCAAACTTTGTTAATAAAAAAAACAAAATACAGAATAATAAAAAGGACTCTGACGGGAATTGAACCTGGGATTTGGCAGTTATAAAAGAGGGGAATAACCATTGGAGCATAGGTATGACTTTGTTAAGGGTTCCTTTCAAATATATTTAGGGGTTCCTACATAATTTTCTATATATAATAACACTAAAAATTTTAAACCGAGGGGGTTCCGTGAACCCCCTAGGGAACCGTAGATCCGCCCCTGCATAAGTATGTAAACCTACAAAGTAAGAACATTTGAGATTACTACACGCATATGTTTTAATATGTTGATGGTCATAGAAAAGCATAGTATATATGTTACCTTAAACTTTGTAATGTTAGTTAAATGCAAGAGCAAAACATCTCCTTCCTTCAAGTTATGTCTAACTGCAAAGTTTTTCCACCTGCACTAGTTATATATTTATTATATGCAATATATTTAACTTCAAAGAATAAACATAACGTCTTCTTTTGGCACAAATAACTTGCAGATGTGAAGCGGGAGGCCCTATATACCAATGGGGTTTTTGTCATGTTTTTTAATGAATAAAGATTGATTGCAAACAGTTGAAGAGAGAGAGAGAGAGAGCCATTACCATCCAAAAATCACTAGTTACTTGTGATCCAAACATCATCCTTATACAGCCCTTGGAAACTCATTTCCAAGATTAGACTGAACGTCTGAACCTCCACTGCTCAATTCATGGCCGGTGAACACGAACATAGTTACCTAAATCGCTCAAGTAACCACGAATTTCGTATTGGTACGAACTGTACCCAATCGAAATTCGCTTCGTACCGATCGCTCATGGTACGTCGCTCCGATTGTGATGGTTCGTCGTTCCACATGAACAAGGTACGTAGATCCAGTGGATAGTAATTCGCGTTTTAATTGATACAAAAATCGGTACATTTAGACCTAAAAACGCGAGTTTAGGGAACTTACACGGTTTATCTGGGAATCAGAAAGATCAGACGTACTCCAATTAGAGGTAAAGAGGCTTGGTTCTTGAAAGAAGAAGAAGAAACGGTAGAAGAAGAGAGGCTGCTTATTTTTTAGGGTTAGAATAAGAGGTTTGAGGCTGCTTCTAGGGTTAGAATCAGAAGAAGAGGTAGAAGAAGATAAAGAGGCTGATTATTTTTTTAGGATTTGAAAATTTTGGTAATTTATACATTTAACCCCTCTATGTTTATGTAATTTACATTTAGACCCTGAACTTAGTAATTTTTTACATAAAAAAATAGTTTATATATTTAACCATTCAAGTAAACCCCCACTATCTTCATTAATTTACACTTATTCATTATAAATTTATATATAAAAGTATAAAATTAATATTATAAATAAAATATAAATTATAAATAGATATTTAAAAAAAAAAGTCTACATCGTACCAGACTCCATGGTACACCGTACCGGTTCGTACCGAAATGAGTCTACCCCCCTCCGTACCGAATTCGTCTAGCCTAGCGAATTGCGTATTCGTACCACGTACCCGTACCGTTGCGAACCGCGATTTAGGTAACTATGAACACGAACACAGAGATCTGAAGCTTTTCGTTGGAGACTTCCTATTTTGCAAATTGTACACAAAACAAATATAATCATCATTTTTAGGCTACAAAGTAAGACTCACCTCGAACTCGGACGTGATGAAGAACTTACTACCTGTTAATGAAACCATAAAACTGAAAATGCAATAGTATGTAGGAACAACTATTAAACAATGTCAATATATACTAACAAAATTAAGTTTGGTTATTCACTTTCATATAAACAAGAGTCATGTTATTTACACAATATCAAAAAGTAAGTTTGCACAGCCCTCTACGGCCCGTAGAGGGCTCTACGGGCCGTATAGAGGGTCAGTGTAATAAATGCTCAACCCTCTACGGCCCGTAAAGCCCTCTACGGGCCGTAGAGGTGGGTTGGTCGAGTGCATTTAAACCCTAGACGGCCCGTAGAGGGCTCTACGGCCCGTAGGCAGTACGAGGTACGATGTCATTGAATGAAGTGTCTGACATTCAGTGTGTCAGTCTGAAAAAGCTAACCCTCTACGGGCCGTAGAGGGCTATACGGCCCGTAGAAAACCTGGTTGTTGGGAGCATTAAACCCTATACGGCCCGTATAGGCATCTACGGCCCGTAGAGGGTCCAGATATATTCTTCTTCCTTGTCTTCTTTCTTCAGTTAACGAAAGAAAATTTAAAAACGCGGTGCACAAAAATCCGATCGATTCCAAGCTACCACGATGTCTTCGGGTCACTACGGTAATGTTTCGGATGAATGGGAGCATTCGTTTAGCCTATCTCACGTCTCGGAAAGCCTTTTCGGAGCCGTGGTGGAACGTGGTGAGGAGGAGGTTAGCTCCGTTGTTCGCTATGGTGACGGGAATGCACTACCCGATTTGAACCTGCTGCCCGATTTGAACCAGGAGTACGTAGAAGAACCGGGGTCATTTTACTTGCCTCCGCCAAGTCATCCACAGTACGAGGGAGGTGATAATGGTGGCGAGGAACCTGTCCCGGATGTTTCGTACGAAACGAATCAGGTGTGTTTATGAATTTGCACTTGTTTATAATTTAGACCCGTGTATATTTAGACTCGTATATTTAGGGTTTGTGAGATATTTAGACCCGTGTACATATTTAGACTCGTATATTTAGTCCCGTACCTAAATTTGTTTTAGGGTTTGTGATATATTAGTTGTTATTTGAACTCGTAGGGTTTGTGAGATTTGAACTCGTATATATTAGTTGTTATTTGAACTCGTAGGGTTTGTGAGATTTGAACTCGTATATATTAGTTGTTATTTGAACTCGTAGGGTTTGTGAGATTTGAACTCGTAAGGTTTGTGAGATTTGAACTCGTATATATTAGTTGCTATTTGAAGTCGTATATAAATTTTGCAGGTATTCAGGTCTCTTAAAGACCTCACAGAGTGGGTTTATCAAAGAGCAAAAAAAAATGGTTACATTACCGTATACTCACGTACTGTTTCGGAAGGCAGGGGGCCGAATAGGAGGGTAACGACGGCATGGATACGATGTGACCGTAGTGGCGTACATCATAGTGTAGCCACGGTTCGAAAGACGGGCAGTAAAAAATGTAATTGCCCGTTTCAACTAATAGGGAGATACCACTACGGCCACGATGGTTATATTTTGGAGGTCCAAAACCAAACACATAATCACAAACCTTTCCAACACATCGAGGGTCACGCGTATGCTAGGAGGCTGGGTCCGGCCGAGTTAAAATTGGTGGATACACTTTATTTTCAAAATGTTACGCCAGTAGACATACATTCGGCCGTTAGAAAACAAAACCCGGATAGTCCCTGCATCTTAAGAGACATACATAACACAATAACCAAGGTTAAGCATTTGTTATACGGCGGCAGGACTCAAATGCAGGTATTATTATTATTATTATTATTATTATTATTATTATTACTTCTTTATTATTATTTTTTAATTATTATTATTGCTATGCAGGTACTCGAAGCCACATTGGTGGAAAAAAAATTTGTTTACTTCACCCGGAGGAATGACTCGACAAATGCGATCGAGGATATTTTGTTTGTCCATCCCACCTCGCACAGGTTATGGCGTGCGTTCCCGCATGTGCTGATGATTGATGCGACCTACAAAACAAACGAGTATAAACTTCCGTTTGTTCAAGTTGTGGGTATGACATCAACATCCAAGTCGTTTTGTGTCGCCCATGCATTCATCTCCGGTGAAAAAAAGGATAACTACCTATGGGTGCTACAAAGGCTTAAAGAGTTGCTAGAAGATAGTACGGAGCCCCGTGCTATAGTAACTGATTGTGAGAAAGCCTTGATGAATGCATGCGACATTGTATTTCCAGCAGCTTCGAAGTTGTTATGCAGGTATACATATTATTATTATTATTATTATTATTATTATTATTATTAATTATTTTTATTATTATTTTTTTATTATTATTTTTTTATTATACATTCAGGTATCACATTCAACGAAATATATTGAAGCACTGCAGACAAGCCTTTGGAAATGCAGATTGGGAAATATTCGTGAAATCTTTTAAGCGATTATGTAGATCTTCATCTCCGGAATTTTATAGTCTCTGGTTAGACCGATTCTACAAACGACTATGTCAGGACGAACGAGCTGGTACATATTTTATTAATTTAGTTTAAAACGCATACATACACACATTAACAAATATCTTTTTTCTATCTTTTACATGTGTTTTTGAATATATAGACCGGGTCTGGCTCCGTGACTACAAAGAAAGGTTTGTTTCTGCATGGACAGACACAAACTACAACTTTGGTCAGTATACACCAACAGAGTTGAGAGCCAGCATGCAAGGTTTAAGATGCACATTAAGGGGGCTAACAACTCACTCCACAAACTTGTGATGATTGTAGACGATGTTGTAACGTCACAAGAGAGGGCAATAAACCACTCGTTTGAAGAGAGTTTATCTGTGAAAAAGGTGCACCATGACATACCTCTTTTTGAGGACCTACTCGGTAAAGTTTCCCATGCAGCGATCGAGAAGTTGATAAAAGAGATAAAAAATATAGAGAGGTTGAAGGAACGAAAAATGAGTTGTGGTCACCAGCTTTTCACGAGTTCTGGGTTGCCGTGTGCATGTCAATTAGATTCGTATATAAATAAAGGTAATACCATTACTTTATTATTATTACTATTATTATTATTATTATTATTATTATTATTATTACTACTACTACTACAACTATTATGTTTATGTTTATGTTTATTGAATACAGGAATAAAAATACAGCTGTCCGAAATAGACGTCTTCTGGACACGACTGAATTACGAACCGGAAGTAGTATGGGGGGACGTGACCTTGCGAGTGAGTGGGAGATAGTAAAAGAGACACTGATGTCTCAATCACCACGCGTTCAAAGAAATATGTTGTCAAAAATAAAGTCGGTGGTAAATCCAAGTATGACTGACACTCAACCTCCTGAGGTACAAAAGAATATTCGCGGACGCCCAACTACAAAATTAAAGAAAAAAAACAGCAGGAGGATACGCAAGAAGATGTTAGTATTATTATTATTATTATTATTATTATTATTATTATTATTATTATCCATTGTAGGAAGACGAGCCTGTTAGAAGACGTAGGCCATCAGACCCGGGTAAAGATAAAATGAGAGTGTGTAGCAAAAAGTATCCACTCTTAGTAGGGGACAGGTACATAAATAACTATTTATACATACATACATATGTACACATCCCCTAATCATGATTTCCCAATGTTTGGCGGTGACAGGTATAAATTTGTGCTTAGACAATTTAAGCATCAGATTGATCCCCTTTATCGACGGTTTGTCACGCATATTCAAAATGTTCAGCCAGACGGTAACTGTGGGTTCCGATCTGTAGCTTTGGCTTTGGATATGGAGGAGGAAGACTGGCATTTGATCCGCCACCTTCTTAAAGAAGAGATGATGGGTCAATACCGTGAGGATTGGTACGAGATTTTGAACCAATTCGACGATAACGGTTTCGCCCGCATATACTCGTCCTTAGATTGGACGGGAGTCGGGAACACACCTAATTCAAAGTGGATGGAGATGCCTTTGACTGGATTAGTGATTGCTCAGGCATTTGGTGTGGTCCTTCAATTCTTCAGTCCTCTTGGAACGAGCACATTCTTCCCTATTCACAAGCATCCTCAAAGCGTGCCAGAACATCGGGTCATTTCGATGGCCTTCGTGAACGGCAACCACTTCATCATGCTAAAGCTAACAGACGACGCTCCGATGCCTTATCCGAATGGAACATGGAGGCGTTGGGTAGATGTAAATCACAACCCATGGTTAGCACTATACAGGGATCGTCTTGATGAGGGGCGTAGGCTATCTCAAAGAGATCCAGAGTTGTTTGACCTAACAGGCTGTCCTGATTCTTCTGATAGTTCGGTGTAAATTTGTTTTTATAATGTATAATGATTTATTAAATACATTTTTTTATTTTTTATTATTATTTTACATATACAATATGAAATGAAAACGTTATTTTATAAAAAAAACCTATACCACCTAATTAAAACTAACAAAATTTAAAAAAAAACAAAACTTGTATTGGGCCGTAGAGGGCCCTATGGGCCGTAGGTAAGATTTATCTACGGGTCGTAGGGCCCTCTACGACCCGTAGGCTTCTGGGACAAGCTCGTAGACACCATCTATGGCTCGTAGAGGCCATTGAGCCTACGGGCCGTAGAGGCCTCTACGAGCCGTAGGCGAAATTTTTTGATTTCTAAAAAATTTTTAAAGTTTATAAAAAGTTAATCAGTAGTTTTTTAAAAAAAATTGGAGTCTACGAGCCGTAGGGGTCCCTACGGGCCGTAGACTAGGATTTTTTTTAAAAAAATTTTGGTTTTCAGTGATATGTTATATATAAATTTTCTGGATATAATTCCAGCGAACTGGTAGCCCAGATGGTTTATATATATGTGTATATATGCTCTTGTATATGTGTGTGTGATAATGTGCCCAGGTTCGATCCCTGTCCCAACCCGTTTTTTTTATAATTATCTACGGCCCGTAGAGGCCTATACGGGCCGTAGGTAAGTTTTAAAAACAGAAATACATCGTGCCTCTGTTCAGTTTCTCACACAGACCCCAAACCAACCCCCCTTTTCCCCTTCCAAACCTAATCGCCACCACCACTATTCCGACCACCACCACCATCTTCGACCACCACCACCATCTTCGACCACCATCATCACTAAGGTAACGGTTTCCCTCCTAATTTCAGTCCATATTATCAATTTTTTTGGCTTATAATCGTGCTTTTAGGGTTTATAGAGTTTATAATTATTGTGGATCATTATGATCTATTTGACGATGAATGATGATTGGGGTGTGTTTATCGGCATCTATAGACTCTTTGGACATCAAAATTTTTCATCAAAACATCCTGATTTGAAAAACCCCAATTTTAAACTCTATAAACCCTAAGTTTTAAAATCAGTCATTTAACCTTTGATTCCGATCTGTTAATATAATTATTGTTAGGGGTTTTGTTGTTGGGTTGTGTTAGACTTCAATGTGATAAAATCCGGACTCGAAACAGCGTTGAACGCGCGCGCGTTTTAGGGTTGCTGAAACAGCGTTGAACGCGCGCGCGTTTTAGCGTTGTTTCTGTTTTTGTGTTTTTTTTTGTGTTTGTTTAGGTGTATTTGTTACAGGATTGAGGCGTTTCTTTGGAATCGCCAAAACTATATTAGTTTTGGCGATTCTTTTGAAACGTCAAAACTAATATAGTTTTGGCGATTCAAAAGAAACGCCAAAACTATATTAGTTTTGGCGATTCTTTTGAATCGCCAAAAACTATATAGTTTTGGCGATTCTTTTGAAACGCCAAAACTATATTAGTTTTGGCGATTCTTTTGAATCGCCAAAACTATATTAGTTTTGGCGATTCTTTTGAAACGCCAAAACTATATTAGTTTTGGCGTTTCTTTTGAATCGCCAAAACTATATTAGTTTTGGCGATTCTTTTGAATCGCCAAAACTATATAGTTTTGGCGATTCTTTTGAATCGCCAAAACTATATTAGTTTTGGCGATTCTTTTGAATCGCCAAAAACTATATAGTTTTGGCGTTTCTTTTGAATCGCCAAAACTATATAGTTTTGGCGATTCTTTTGAAACACCTTAATTATAGAAACGCCCTAACTAACTATATATTCTTTGATTTTGCAGTTATGGCAGATTTTCTAGACGAGCAGTACATGGGCGAGGAGGAGGAGGAGCAGCAGCATGAGGAGGATGAGGCCGCGGTGCAGGCGGGGGCTGCCATGGCAGGGGGTGACATGTCAGGCTATGAGCATTGCATTTTTCTGCGAGTCGATTACCCGGGTGCCAGATTTCATAGGTTGAGGAAGAAGAAGATTGTGCCGGCGCGTGGGATTTCTTGGGCCGCGCTTCGGGAGTGTAGGGGTGCTGAGGCGATTGCCCGACAGTGGATCCCGGAAGGGAGCCCACTGGACAGGTTTTTCGACGACTTTTGCGCGCCGTCCCATAGGCCGTTGGTGATAGAGTTTCTATCCACCTTTCGGTTTCGCCCGCCCGGTGCCGGATCGTCGGACGCCGGATCGTCGGGCGCCGGATCTTCAGGCCGCCCACCGAGGGATATTGAGTTTTCCATACTCGGCGTTGAGTATGGTTATTCTCTAGATGAGTGGGCTACGCACATCCGGTGGTACACTCGCGACGACCTTGTAGAGGTATTAATATTATTTTTATTTTTATTATTATTATTTTTGTTTTTGTTCTTATTCGAAATGTTAATGTTAATGTTAATGTTCAGGATGTCTACACTAGGGCGGTGACTACTGTCGCTGATGACGACCTCTATGCGTGGTGGCCCACCATTGGCGGTCCCGAGTTCGGCAACCCGGCACAGAAGTATTATTATTATTATTATTATCATCATCATCATTATTATTATTTTTCAATATCTTTGTTCTGATTATTATTACTATTATTATGCTGTGCAGGGAGAGGTGTGACAGGGCATCCAACATTCGTCACCCCGTAGTTCGTTACATTCACCGTTGCATTACTTATTCCCTAACGGCACGGGGGAATAGTAACGAGCGGGTGACGAAGACGGACCTGATGTACCTGCATTGCATACTCACCGGCAAGCCGATTGCCTTGCATCGGGTCATGACCGAGTTTTTTGCCTCCTTCCCCCATAAGCCGTTGAAGGGAGGCATCCCATGCGGGGGGCTCATCAGCAGGATTGCTGAGCGCTGCGATGGCGTGAAGTATTACGGTTATGTTAACCGTAATCGGTTTCCGTCACTACCGCCCAGGTATTTCGGTTATTAATGTTATTATTATTATTATTATTATTATTATTATTATTATTATTAATGTTAATGTTTTTGAGTTTCTTTCAGCCCAATAGGTCTACCCACGATGAAGGCTATGCTTTGTGCGGCGAAGAAGGCGAAGACGCCGGATCATGATGAGTTCCACTATCTGATTGGTCCCGGTGGCGTGGAGTTTGTGCATGAGCCGTTAGTACATCAGGGCCTTAGAGGTATTATTATTATTATTATTATTTGGGAAACTTGTAGACAACTTGTGTTGTCTGGTTTGCCTAAAAACAGGGGAAACTCTGCCCAATTTTTTTATAAAATCCTGGAATATTATTATTATTTATTAATTATTTATTGTTATCCATTGCAGGTGATGCTGTGGAGGTCGGGTTGCAGTTTGTGCATGAGCAGAAGGGGGGCGGTCTTAGGGACGTCGAGATGCCTCAGCAGCAGCCTGAGGACTTGCAGATATCGGCGCGCGTTTATCACTCCTCAGGTTGCCTCCTGATGTTAGGGCGGACGTTCGTGCGGCTGCCGAGGAGGCTGTCGAGATGCGTGCGTGGCGTCAGCAGATGGACACCTGGCGTCAGCAGCAGGACACCTGGTGTCAGCAGCAGGACACCTGGCGTCAGCAGCAGGACACCTGGCGTCAGCAGCAGGACGCCGATACGCGTCAGTGGCGTGATCGGCAGGACGACGCGATGCGCTGGTTGATTGCTGGCCAGCAGGATATGTATCGCCACCTAGGCATGCAGGCTCGTGTCCCACCGACTTTAGGGACCAGCACGCACGAGCCCGTGACGTCCTCCCAGCAGCCCGACACGTCTTCGCAGGAGCCCGGGACCGCGCCGCCGACTGACTCTACGATGTTTTATTTCTGATCATCTTATGTATTTAAACAATCTTTATTTTGAACGCTTCTGTTAACTTTTAGTTTTATTTTGTTGCGTATATAAACGATTAGTTTTATTTTGAACGTTTCTGTTAACGTTTATTTTACACGCTTATCGAGACGACGTTGGTTTATATTGGTTTATGTTATAAACAATTGTGTTCACGTTTTACATGCTTGTGTTAATGTATTACACGCTCGGGATTAATTATTACATAATTAAAATGATTTAAAAAAAAAAAAAACCCTATCTACGGGTCGTATAGACCTATACGGGCCGTAGAGGCTGCCTAAGACTGGGTTATGTTATATTAAAACTTTCCAACTAAGAAACCAGCGAACTGGTAGCCCAGATGGTCCCCATATGCTTAATAAGACTTTGTGTGTGTGATTGTGTGATAATGTGCCTAAGATCGAACCTCGTCCCAAACGTTTTTGGTTTTTTTTTTGTCTACGACCCGTAGGGGCCTATACGGGCCGTAGGCACCATAAAACACCAATCTTCTGCTTCTTCATCCTCAAAAATATTAAGACTACTTCTACGAGCCGTAAAGGCCTCTACGGCTCGTAGGCAATCATTAGCAATGATTGTATGATTACCAATCATTGGTAATGAGTACCTACGAGCCGTAGAGGCCTCTACGGCTCGTAGAAGTCTGAAAAAAGTGGCTCTACGAGCCGTAGAGCTCTCTACGACCCGTATAGGGTTGTCTGAATAAAATTTCTTCTTGTGCAAATAGTGGGAGCCATAAACAATCGCACATCATTTTGTTAGCTCGATTTCTATCAAACTGCTAAATAAAAAAATTCTAAACCCTAGAGTTATGTTCACAGTTATATAGATAATCAAATAATTAAAGAATTGATCGATGTTCAACACAAACAAAACAAAAGATTTTCAAATTAAATGGCAGATGATTACTCCAAAAATAACATAACACCTGTCTTAATTGATAGAGGTACGTATTGTAACGGTTCTATCGATTTTAAAGCTTTGCCAGTAAATCATCACAATAACACACTACAACTGAAGCAAATTCTTAGTGTATTAACCTTTGGAGGCGGATGATCTTATTGCATGCCAGTTCTAGAACCTTCAAATCTAGTAGGCTTCGATTTTCGACGCTTAATCTGTCAAAAACACAACCAGACCCACTGTTAAGTAGCTGATATCAAGCAAATGCATTAACAAAATGATGAACAGCATATGTATGTAAGTAAGGAGATATGATTAGAGATACCGGTGAATTAAGGATCGCAGGGAACATGCGGCTCAGAGTTTGAGAATATCACCAATTGAGATGAAATGAAGTTGTCTTCTTCAGCAGATCGAATTAGGGGGTTTTGAAGTTAAATACATTTTAATTTAATATACTTAACCTTTGGTTTTCTTTCATTTTTTTAATTTTAAACACTAGGATGTATGGTCAATTCATCATATCTTTGAATTTGGACTCGTGTTTCTTTACATATGCCAAAAGAAAATTTTATTATGTATGGTGGAGGCTTACGAGATACATATCATACCACGGAGATGCATTTCTTCGCTATGATTCAAAAGAGTTGAGAATTCAATTTTTATCTTGTGTGGTTTTCGATTGAATAAGAGTTACAATTGGAATTGAAATTAGAATTAGAATTAAACAAACGAAAAGGCTAAAATTTATCAAATGAAAAGGTTTATGTTCTTTTAGCAAATAGAGGGAGTATACTTTTAATTTTATTAGAATTCAAACTATATCACGTCACATATATCATATCATATCTTTGTAATTACATCATATCTTATTACACTACATTATATATATATATATATATATATATATATATATATATATAGGATATAGATAAATTAGAAACTCCTTTGAGTCGGAGAAACCCATGAAACTCTATAATAACCATTGATCACAATTGATGAAAGGTGGAGATTAAACCTTCATTTTTTTTTATTCCAAAAATTATGAGGCTTTCAATTTAAAAGGTATAAAAGGGCAATTTTGGTATTTGTGTGTAAATCTTTTTCCTGACCACCTGCAAACATCAACATCAACTCATCCTTTCTTCAAATTCAAACTAAACTCCATTTTTACATTTTACAACCTCTCTCTCTCTCTCTCTCTTTCTCTCTCTCTCTCTCTCTTTCTCTCTCTCTCTCATCGTATGTTAAACAAAAAAAAAATCCAATAAATAAAATCATAAAAACTGATATATAATTTACAATAAATGAGATTTTTGTGAGGTGACAATGCCTTTGTACTTTTCTCACTCGCCAATAAGAATAATAATATATATAGCTAAAATATGTTACATTGTTACAGTTTTTTGTGTATCATTTATATTTATTTACATTGTTACATTTTAAAATAAGTTACACTTTAAAACAACAAATTTGTACCAATGAGATGGGTAGAAGTTACGAAACTAGTGGTCAATATGGAATTACTATTATAGTTACATACGTACGTAGCAAAACTGACATATGTACCTAGAAAATCTAATAGATGTTACGCATGTAACTAATGATGTTAGATAACCAAATAGCGATTGTTACATATGTAGATATCTTATGAATTGATTAAAAGGGTTGACGAGTTAATGGTGCTTATGTAACTATTTAAACAGTCAAGAATGTAACCGACACATGTTCAATTTGTAACAATGAATGTAACCAACACTTATGGTCTAGATTTACGTAACAAGATCTCGATTCAAAAAGAAACACAAACAATAAATTGTACACACAACCGTAAAAATCTTCATTGCAATTAATAAAACTCCAACTCTTTGTAACAAAAAGGTAAAAATCTTCATTGCAACATTTGATTGTACACACAACCGGATCTTGATCACCTCCCATTTTATCTATTATTTCTCAACAAACAAAGAAATAAATATTAGTCATGAAAAGGTGAAAGAAAAGAACAAACTCACGGATCTCGAAAACCATCGTCGACCACCATCACATCCATAACCAACTAAAAAATCAAATAACATAACATTCTTTATATTAATTCACTTAATATTAATTCACTTGGGCAGATTTTGAAGAAAAAAAAACGCTACATTTATATTTTAAAAAGAAATGGGAAAATATATGTCATAGTTTACTGTTATTGCTAGCTAGTTTTCAGCAAAATTAGGGTACACATTTAATATTTTTTTTGAATGCAACTGAAGGTTTAAAACCTACAACCAAAATAAAAAAAAAAAACAAACATTTCCCTTTTAATTTCTGTACCTAAATAGTGAGCCATGAGGTGCACAAATAAACCCAATTTCGGAAGATCTGGAAAGAACAACCCTTCGGTGGGTACTTTCACTCACCATCGTACAGATCTGGAAAGAACAACCCTTCATCATCCCTGTTAACCAAAGAGTCGGGTTCTTGCTTTGTTGTGTTTGTGCGCACACAGCCGCCCCCCAACGAGAGTTAAATGATACAAATGCTGCTGCCATTATGCATTTTGGATCTTTAAGGACTTTTTGCCGCTCCATTGCCAACCATCATACAGATCTGGAAAGTACCAAAACCTCACCATAGATTCCCTGCTGTAAAACTAAAAAACCTATAAGAAATTATGATGAGTGATGAAATTGAGAGAGAAATGAAATTGAAGATATGAACTAATTCAACACGTTCATATGAGATAGAGATAGAGAGAGAAAGAAAGTTTGTGTCATACCACAAAAGAGAAAGAGAGGGCGTTAATTTATTAACAAAAAGAAAAGAAGTGGGTGTAAAATGAGATAATGTCTGCACAAAAGAGAAAGAAAGTTTGTGTCAGAGCACATTGAACAGAGATATGGGTCTTTGGACCATATTGCCCTTCCTAACAAAAGACAAAATGGTAGATGTGGAAGGATTGTGTCCATGAGATGGGTTTCAAGGGATTCTCCAACTCAACCAAGTTTCCTATGGATATATATATGGTTATCTTGAGAACGCTAAATATTGTGAGAACCGTGAGAACAAGTAAAAAAATCAATCAAGATCAATTATTTTTAATACAAACCTCATTATAATCAAAATACAACATTAATAAATGAATTTTCTTTCCAAATAATTCATCTTTTCTTGCAAAAACACTTTCAAATTAACTTTTTACACATGTGTAAATGAAACAGTTTATACATGTATAAACAGTAAATTTACACATGTGTAAAAACAATTTATTTTCGTATACGTTTGAATTTTTACGCGTAAATTGTGTTTTCGAGATTGTATTTTCGTAATAAAGATAAATGTAAAAGGAAATTTTGAATTTGAATGGTTTTAGATGCCGTTCTCACGGTTCGCACGAAATATAGGTGTTCTCAAATTAACTTTTCCATATATATATATATATATATGATAAGGATAATTTAGAAACTCCCTTGAGTTGGAGAAACTCAGAAAACTCATTTGTGACTATTGATCAACCAACATCAATGGATGAGATTGATCAACTAATATTATATTATTAAAAGAGTTATCTTTTTTTGTTTGAAGCAAAAGGGTATTTTAGGAAAATTGCATTTTGTCCATATCCCCTCTCTCTCTTAAATCTCTCTCATCTCTCTTCTCTCTCCTGACTCTCTCTCCTCTCTCCTCTCTCCTCTCTTTTTTCCTTGCTTTTACATTTTTTTCAATTTTTTAACCTTTTTATAGGTAACAATAAGTCAGATTGATCTGTAACAACTTATGCGTTACGTTGTTACATTGTTACATTTTATGTATTTACATTGTTACATTTTCAAGTGGTGCTTATGTAATTGTTGATCGATTAACTAAGTCCGCATATTGTTACATTCTTACCACACTGTAAAAAGAACAATTTTACATATTTACATAAGTATCATAGTTAATGGTGCTTATGTAACTATCTAAACCAGTAAAATAGACTTGTAATTTTATTTCATAAACAACAACAAAACACAAATCAAATAATTAAATTAAAATCAAACAAAAAATAACCCTTTTTCCTAACATAAATCACACAACTTCAAACTTGAAGAAAAATAAAAAACTGAACAGTCGTACCAAATTTTTTTTTATAAACTTTACAATACCCATACCGGATCTTGATTCCTCCCTCGCCGAATCACAAACATCTTCAAACTTGTACACACAACCGTACCGGATCTTCAAACTTGTACACATCTTCAAACCCGGATCGACCTGAAAGAACCTGCAATAAATAAAATGACAACCAAACAAACCAATAATAGATGAAAGAAACCTACACATACTGCAAAAACCAAGCAAAACCAAAAGGTATGTGCAAGCCATTAATGAAAACCAGATCTGACCCCACGAACTAAAACCAAAAGATATTATACCCTTCAAAAACTCTAGATTTGAAAACAACAACAACAACAACAACAACAACAACAACAACAATAATAATAATAATAATACCTATTGTTATCTCCATTCTATACACCATCAAACCAAACATCTTCATCATCATCACCATCGAACCACCGTCTTCAGCCTGCCACCACCACCGTCAAAAACCCTCTGCAAAAACCCATCTCCCACTGTCATCTTCATCATCATCACCGCGGATCCACCACCCTCAACCCTCAACCACCACGGATCCACCACCCTCAGCCACCACCGCCCTCAAAAACCACCACCGCCTTCGTCATCAACCCTCAGCCACCACCACCTTAGTCATCAAACCTCAGCCACCATCTTCGTCATCAACCACTAGCCACCACCTTCGTCATCAACCTTCAAACCCAGCCCCCGTCGTCATCACCCTTTCAAACCTTCGTCATCAACCTTCAAACCCACCCCCCCCCCCCCCCCTACCCACCACCATTAAAAACCCTCTGCAAAAGACCACGTTCGACAACCACCACCACGATTCAGCAAAACCCCTCTACAAAAAACAAGAAACGATCGTTTTCTTGTTTGATTTTTAGAGAGAGAGAGAGATAGAAGAGAAAGAGAGATAGAGTCTTGAAAAGTGATTTTTAAAAAAACAATCAGATCTGTTTCTCTTTATTGGGGATTGGGGTGGGGTGGGTTGAAGTTACCATCTTACCCTTATGCTAAAAGAGGATAAAAGGGATGTGGAATCATGGTGACCATTGGATGGGTTTCAATGGTTTCTCCAACTCAACATGGTTTCTTAAGGATACATAGCCTATATATATATATATATATATATATATATATATATATATATATAGTATCGTATCGTATTACATTTCATTGCATCCTATTTTGCTATACTATACTCTATCAGGAGAGAGGAGCGCCACCCTTAGATACCGTGATTCCCTCCAATCATGTGTTGACACATCACTACCCTAAAATATCTATATAGAGACAATACTACCCTCTACTATAGACCTCACATTTTACACTCTTTTATCTTTATCTCTCTCCTATCACTCACCCGGCTTCTACAACCAAACCCACTACCCAATTTTGTGGAACCGAACAGGGTGAGGCGCCACCCTTGGACGGGTAGTGGGTACCATGACGAAATCCGGGTTGTGCCTCCCCCTCTGAGAGTATATCTCCGTCCTAATTTAAATGTCATTCTTTCCTTTTTTGTCTGTCCCAAATTAAATGTCCCTTTTCAAAAATATAAATGCAATTTTCAGTTTTGCCCATAAAAGACAAAACACAATCACCACTTTTGAGGATATTATTGTCATTTTACCACATACAAACAAAATATTTCTTAAAATGTGTGCTTTTAGACCCAGGACATTTAAATTGGGACGGAGTGAGTACTTTTTATTGTAAATTTGTAAATTTATTTAGGGGTTGTTTGGTTGATTAAGTGTTGAATCATTAAGAGATCTGAATGGTTAAGAGGCTCTGAATGGTTTTAGTGTTGAATGGTTTCTATGCACCAAGTCTGAATGGTTCAGCTCTTAACCATTTCATTTAGAGCCTTTTTTAGGTTGAAACTAATAGTCTAATGCTGAACCATTCAAAGCTGAATGGTTCAGAGCCTCATTAAGAGGCTACCAAACAGACCTTTAGTTAATTATTACTCATAGGAATGGCAATGGGTTGGGTTTGGGACGGGTTTAGGTAATCCCAACCCCATACCCGATTAGGTATGTTTGTCCCAAACCCGTCTCAAAACCCGTCGGGTTTGTGTTGGGTAATTACCCATCGGGTATTGGGTATACCCGTGAGTTTCAGGTAAACCCATTAATTTTAAAAACTTACCCATTGGGTATATCCAACCATAAACCCATCGGGTATGTATTGGGTAACTACTAACCAATTATATTTAACATCATTAAATATATATGTAAATGACAATGTATAAAAGCATTGTGTTATATTTTTCGGCATTTTGTTATACTGTGTGGCTCATTGTGTCATATTTCATAATCTATTGTGTTTTTTGTATCATTCTCATCATTCTCACTTTTGTTACACTGTGTAGAATATATATATATATATATATATATATATATATATATATATATATATATATATATATATATATATTCTTAGAACAATCGTGAGGTAGTAATATGCAATACTGATTAAGGAACCAAACAAAGATACTCAATAATGTCTCATCAATAGGTAGGTCTAAGGAGGGTGAGACTATACGTGAGCAAAAAAACCGGTTCGCGAACCGGGATCGAAGAAACCGACCCGAACCGGTCCGAGGAAAAACCGGTTCCTACACGAACCAGTGTGGTTCCTAATACAAACCGCCGGTCCTAGCATCGAACCCACATATTTTGGAGTGGAACCGAACCGAACCGGTTCGTGAACCGATCACAGAAACCGGTTTGGAACCGGTTTTTACCGTTTAAAAAAATCTGAACGTTAGAAACGACCGTTCGGCCGATTTTTTAAGTTTTTGACCTTTAATTTGCACCAAAATTCACCATTTTGCCATCCCAAGTTAGTATAAATAGGTTTAGATGTTTTGGGTTGATCACAACACTCAAAAACGCAAAAACCGAACCCGAAAACCGAAAAAACGCAATAGTATTCGCTCGTTTTTTTTCGCTTTGCTTCTTTGCTACATTCCATGGCTTCATCAAACCCATCTCAAACCGGTTCCTCAAACCAACCCACCATTGTTAGTATTCTTGAAACGACACGAAACGCCGAACTATTTGTACAAGAAACCGGTTTTTTCGACTTGTGTCTTTTGTCGAATGGAGAAAAAAAGGCGCGTTGTAGAAAGTGTGGTATCTTTCTCCAACCAAACGCAAGCTCTACCTTGAGAAATCATAAAGCTAAGTATTGCAAGATTGTTAAAGAAAATCCGCTCGAAAGTTCGCAAACGACTATTGATACTCAAGGTGGGATTTTTCTTTACGACTTTAACAAGGTTCAAGACCGAATGGAAAAGTTTGTTATTCAAAAAGCTTTACCTTTCAACCACTTTGACGATCCCGAGTTGACAAGCTTGATTCGTGACACGCTCCAACCTCGATATAAACACGTAAGTCGATTTACTCTAAAACGCAATTGTTTGAAATTATGGAAACAAGCAAGAAAAGATTTAATTGTATTTTTTTCAAACTTACAAACCAATGTGAACTTAACCACCGATGTTTGGTCGGCACCTCACGGTTTACCGGAATCGTACCTTTGCGTCACCGCTCATTGGATCGATCCCGGTACGTGGCAAATGATGAAACGTACGATTGCGTTTGAGTTATTTGAGTATCCACACACCGGCGAAAATATATTTTATGTTTTAGACCATGTAATACAAACTTTTCACTTACAAAACAAAATATTTTCAATGTCGTTCGACAACGCATCAAACAATAATGTCGCGGTTGAAAAGTTAAAATTAAAATATAATCCGATTTGCAATGGTATTTTTTTTTTCATACTCGATGTGTTGCACACATTATTAACTTATGTGTGCAAGATGGGTTTGGAATTCCTATTGTTGAAGATTTCAAAAAATAAAAATCAATTTATGTTACATGAAATTTTTAAAACAAGTCGCGAAAGATATAGAAAATATAAAAAATATTGTAACGATACAAACCATCCCTTTTTAGGTCCGAATTGGAACGTGCCGACTAGGTGGAATTCAACTTTTACAATGTTCGAAAGTGCCTTGAAACAAAAAGAAACTTTACAACATTTTCATAATAGGCTTGCTAGGCATGGTAAAGTAACGGAATTTCCTAATGAGGGTTGGGATTGTATTGAACAACTTACGGAATATCTTGAGGTTTTTAAAAACGCTACTACAAAAGTATCGGGGGTTTATTATCCAACTAGTAATGAATCATTGCAAGAAATATATTTAATGGTTCAAACAATATATAATTGATGAAAAAAATGAGTTGTTTGAGAAAATTATACCACCAATGGTTGAAAAATTTCTTAAATATTTTGAAGAAATCCCACATGTTTTTATGTGTGCATTGGCTTTAAACCCGTGCTTAAATGCTATGGGGGTTTATACTATAATCGATGAAATAAATATGGCTTTACGTTTTTATATTTCAAAACCAAATTGGTCACAAGTCATGAAAGATACTTTTGATAAAGATTTCCAAGCATTGTATGATACTTATTTAGAAAAATACGGTCCCGGTTTGCAAATGGGATCAATGGGAGGGGAAGGAAGTCGTGCTAGCTCGATCCGGGGTAACCTTAAAATTAATTTGTTTAATATTGTCAAAGACCAAACGGCTAAAAGACAAAGGGGTGAGGCCCCAAATAGCGAGCTTGCAAGGTATAGAGGCTCGAATTTTACGGCAACTTTCACCGCCAACGAATTTGAAAATTTTGATATCTTGGTTTGGTGGAAAGGAAAACAAACCGAATTTCCTATCCTTTCCGCTATAGCCCGTGATCTACTAAGTGTCCAAGCTTCTACGGTAACTTCGGAATCGGCTTTTTCTCTTAGTGGCAGGGTGCTATCGATACGAAGAACAAAATTTAATCCCGAATCGTTGGAGATGTGCATATGCTTAAAAGATCACTTGGACACGGTGGATCGAGTACAACATATAACTTCTCTTGAAGACCAAACCGAACTTGAACAAAGAATACATGAGGAAGAGGTCGACGAAGGAATAAGTGAACCCCTATCGGACGAGGAACTCGCATACGATGCTTCATTGCGCCAAAGTAGTTCGGACGAAGCCTAAAAAAAAATTGATTGTAGTATTTTAAATTATGTTTTTATGTATTTCATTTTCCTAGTTTCTTATTTCGAAAACCGAAAAAAAATAATAAAAGTCGAATTTTTATGTTTATATTTTTTCTTATCGCATTTTTTTTAAATTGTGCGCGAAAGAACCGATTAAGAACCGAAACCGAAACAAACCGAAACCGGTCTCCGAAACCGGTCTTACGAATCGACAAAACCGGTCCAAAACCGAACCGGTTTGGAACCGAAACCGGTTCGGCAAAAAAAAACCGGTTTGCTCACGTCTGGGTGAGACAGGTCAAACCCAGGGCCAGGCCGTTAGTGTATTTGGGCCAAGCAAGAGAGCCTAAGGCGGAGGCCTCCAAAAAAAAAAATAGGCCCCCAATTTAAAAAAGAAATTACATATATATAAATCCTCATATTAAATTTACACCAGTAAAAACACCAATAATGTTTGGTGTAGTTTGGTGGTAAAAAGCAATTTGTCTGTTTAGTTACTAGTTTGAATCCCACCAAATTTAGTTTTTTATAAGCATTTTGTTGTTATATAGTTTACAGAATTCTAAAACATAACTATATAAAATTTTGCAATAAAACTTTTAAACAACTTTTTTTCCACCTTTTAATCCAAGTATTAGAAACAAATATTTTTGTTACTAAAAAACTAGCGGTGTATGTAAGGCGTACAAGTTTTATTGAGAAAATATTTAGACATTATATCAAATGCCCCTTTTCTTCTTTATAATTATCACGTCAAATACAAATCAAATTTGCGAAACTAAAAAAATAAACGTAAAGGGCCCCCGGATTTTCACTTCGCTTTGGGCCCCCAAAATAATTAGGCCGGCTCTGGTCAAACCATACATACCTCTATCCCAAAAGCAGTAAAAGAAAGACTAAAAAAGATAAAAAGATTGAACCGTAAGTGCACAGAATGTATACAAAAAAAACTAAAAGATGTAGAACACACTTAGACCACATAGGTCGGTACGAGAAATCCACACTCCTCCCTAAACTCCCTTAAAACATAGATTATTAAGGGACTAGAAAATGTATATGATCTATTGATATTTTCCGATGACAGTGCCCAACCAAGCCGATTAGTGATTACAAGTTGTAAGGGTTTGGATCAAAATTTCTCGCCGACAACCACCACTGCCACCTATTAGCTGTTGCCACTGTTGCCGCAGCCACAATTACAGCCGCCATCACTATTGTCATCACTGGCGCTACTATGGTACCACCACCAACGCCCCATTATAACCACCATCTACCGATTGCCTCCACTACGGTCACCATCACTTTTGTCACCAACACAACACCGCAATCACTCCACCACCATTTTGATACGTTCATTTTCCTAAACCGATTTTATAGTAAAGCCCGTTTCTCAAAGAACTCATTGAGACACGAACACCATACGTTTTAAAACACCTGTTTTGACCTGAGCCCGTTACCCGACCCATCTGTTTTTGTTGGGCTTGCCTGTGAAAAGTAAATTGTATATGGAATGATTGGAGTTGATACAGATTGCAGACAATGAATTGTGGACAGTGGCGGATCCAGGAATTTTTTTCAGGGGGTTCACTTTTTTAGATGCTCCAATTTCATATGACCAAACATAAAAAAGTCGGGTCGGTTTGACGGTTCGGGTCGTGTAAGGTTCGTCACATAATAAAAATACGATGGATAATTAGGAACCTACCTGTCGTAGAATGTTATCGGCGATCTGGAAGTAGTAACGTCGAAACCAAATTGCATCTCGTTAAAGGATTTGTAGATCAAAATTCAGAAGTGTTTGTGTTCGTATTCAGTCCCACCAACAAACTATCAACTGATAATGAAACAAGAAATAGTTTATTATTATAAATTTATTAACCGATACATGAATCAAAAACACAAGTTGAGGGCTTTTTTAAACACACGAGTCACATGCATAGATGGTTACATAAAACAATCATTCATTATTGTAAAATCCTTAGAAACACCAATTACCCTCAACTTGAAAGATGGAATTAGAAAGTGGGCTCAAATCAAGAGAGTTGGAACCAAACCATACACTATGAAAAACAGTTGACTAAAAAGTCAATTTCTTTATCAACAGCAAGCATGAAACAAAAACTATCATCAGAAACCAAGTTTCAACATATTAAAAATTAATATCAAAACTACTAAGTTTCAACACATTGATCAATTAATCATAGTTTAAAGCCTACTCAAATACAACAAGACTTGTTTAATAGTTTAAAGTCTATTCAAATAATCAAACACAACCATTCAACAAATTAAAATTTAAAAGCTAGTTGAGAAATTTCAAACTCTGAAACACAACAAACTAACAAATTAAAATTTATAAGTCTTATTACCTCTTGAAGGACTCAGAGAATCTGTGAAGGACTGATTCGGTAGGAACTCAGAAAGGGGCAGTGGCCAGGGGTGGGGCCGCGGAGGGTCGAGTAGAGGACAGAGGGGTTGAGGAGAAGGAGGAGAGCGGAGGGCGAGTGGGCGGCGTTGAGGAGGAGGAAAGGAGGAGGGTCGAGGTAACTTGTGAGAGGAGGAGAGGCAGAGTTGAGGGAGGATGACAGTTTAGTGCAGGGGTTGTGATCTATTTGATGTTTGAAACTAAGTTTGTATATAAGAGAATAAAAAATAAAAGACAGAATAATAAAAATGAAGCTGACGGGATTTGAACTTAGGACTTGAATGATGTAAAGGGAGGTGCAGACCACTGGAGCATTTGATTTAATTGGTTAGGGGTTCCTTTAAAATATATTTAGGGGTTCCTACATAATTTTTTATATATATTAACACTAAAAATTTTAAACCGAACGGGTTTCTGGGAACCCCCTCGAGCTGAGTAGATCCGCCCCTGATTGTGGGCCTAAACCAACCTATGTAAAAATTACAATTATAGGCTTACAGCTAGAGGTGTACAAATCGGTTTTTTTGGCCAAACCAGTTTCGGTTCCAAACCGGTTCGCTACAGTACCGGTTCCTGGCCAAACCGGTTTCGGTTCCAAACCGGTTCGGTTTTGGACATTAGATCCGTCCGCTCAATCGCATTTTCAACATTATTTCAGTTTAACCTGATTGACTCGTTAGAGACACAGTACCGTTTGTGGATAACAGATTGAAACAGCTGCTTCTAGCCAACTAGATACATATACTGCTACTTGAATAGGAACTAATCATAACTATGGCATATACATACAACGTTTATATTTCACAACAAAACACATATATGTTCACGATTTCGATCACTAACCTTTACATGTACACTCACCATTGACAAAACAATGGAATCCTGAAGCATCCCTGATATGAATCTCCCTCTTGGTAACAATAGAAGCATACTTGAAAAAACTATGGCAATCCCCACACAGCAGAATATTCTTCATAACACGAACCGGCATTCGACCTTTAGTCATTAAAAGACCATAAGTAACAGCTAATTTTGCACTATGGTAGTATAAAAAATCCCTTTTTTGATGTTCTTCGACTTCATGAAGCACAAAACTCATGTCCGGTACATAACCGATTTTTAAACATTCTGAAACCAATATATCTAACCCACTGTAAATGTCTTTGGAACGTGCGTGTGATTTGTCTCGTGCATAAAACGAATGAACCTTGTTTTCATGAATAATCCAGCTTTTTCCGGGTCGTTTTTGAAAACCCTTTTCCCTCATTTCTTCACGAGTCGTTTCAGAACAATGCCATCGCCCAGATGCAGAATATAAGTTAGATACAAGTATGTATGTAGACGCGTCGTTTGGCTTCTTAGCAAGAATTTCTTTTGCAGCCCTTTTGCCAATAACTGTATTCGTATGAACCCTACAATTGTCAAGTAAAGTTCTCCATACAGACGGGTCTGGCTCATATGGCATTTTCTTGATAATGTCCTCAGCCTCTTCAAGTAAACCCCATTTGCCAAAAACATTAACCAACGAGGCGTAATGATTTGAATCGGGTTCAATGTTGTAAGTGGTCTTCAGTGAGTGAAAAAATGTATAACACTCATCAACCATGTTTGAGGAGGTGTGTGTATATGCCGATATTATCAAGAGGGCAGTGATAGAATCGGGATTTAAGTTTTTCCGTTTCATGTCTTCCCATAGCTCCAAGGCTTTATCCCCTTGTTTGTGAAAAATATAACCGCCCATCAAACTGTTCCAAGAAACAATATCGTGCCGCTTCATGTTACTGAAAACCTTAATAGCAGTAGCCATGTCGCCACACTTGCTGTACATTCCAATTAATGCATTTCCTACTCTTATATCATGGAGCAAATCTAATTTTAAAGCAGTGGAATGAATTTGTTCACCAATGTTGTCAAGCCCTAGTGTTGCGCAGATACCAAGGACTGTAGTTGATACAACTTCATCAACGACGATATGTCGTTCAGCTAGACCTTCGAAAAATAAAGAAAGTGCTTTGTCTGGAAGCACGTTTCTAGCATACCCGCAAATCATTGATGTCCATATACTTGAACTATTTCGGGTTAATGAATTGCAGTAAAATATTTCTTCCGCATCGTCCATCCTTCCACACCTTGAGCACATATCAAGCAATGCAGATTCAATACGGTCATTTGACCCAAACCCACACTTTAAAACAAATCCATGTATCTGGTTGCTGGTATCTTTATCTGCATACAACCCACACGCGTTGATGACAATGGTTAATGAAAAATCATCCAACTCCACACCTTCTTCCACCATTCTGCAAAACATACATAACGCGCTAGACGGGAAACCATTCTGGCAAAACCCTTGTAACAAAGCATTATAAGAGACACAGTTTCTCTCAGGCATTTTATCAAAAACCTTCTCCGCCATTTCAACAAGTCCAGACTCCATACAAACAGATATCATTTGCGTCCACGTTATCACATCTTTAACCGACATCATATCAAACAGATACACCACATCCTTTAACCTCCCCCACCTGCTATAAAATCCTATTAACGCATTACCAACGCTCAAATTCTTTTCCAAATCGACTTTTAACGCACGGGCATGCACTTCGCGCCCTTCCATAACCTTACCATCTTCCATACAAGCATTCAAAACAGTCGAAAGCGTAAAATGGTCAACTTGAATTCCATTAGTTGTTTCGCTTCGCAACAACTCACGAAACAATCCCAAACCCTTTTCATACTCACCCACCTTAACCAAACCCGATATAACCGTATTCCAAGACGAAACATCTCTCTCAGACATTTCATCAAACACCTTAAGCGCATAACCCAAACACCCACATTTACAATAAAACCCCATCAAAGCATTACAAACAAAAGTATCATTAACAAATCCCATCTTAACAGCCAAACAATGCACTTGAAAACCCAATTCAACATCCAAAACCTTTCCACAAGCAGTAAACATAGCCACAAAACCATACCCATTAACCTCAACACCCAACCTCCTCATTTCATTAAACAACCTTACAGCCTCAACCACTTGATTAATCCTAGCAAACCCAGAAACCATTGATGTGTAGGTAACCACATCTGGGTTTTTTATAGAATTAAACACTTTGTATGCCTGAGTTGTGAGGCCAAGTTTAAGGTAAGTAATAATAAGGGGGTTGAGGATGTGGAGTGGAGTGTTGTGGAGCTTGAGGATTGAAGCATGAATGGCAAAGGCAAGTTCATTGTTGTTGTGTCGGACTGCAAGATGAAGTAAGTTAGTGTAGTGTTTCGTGGTTTTAGAGAGAGAAAGTGAAGGGGTGTAGAGAGAGAGAGAACGGGGTGAGTTTGGTGGTTTGGGAAGAGAGGATAAACGATGGGGATGAGAGAACGGGGCTGCAATGGATGGGAGGTTAATTGCAGCCATGTACATGAGGGCGTTGGTTCAGTGTTTCAACTTTGAAGTCATTATAATCTTCGTAAACTTGTTTATCTGCCAAGGAAAGGATTAAATGCTCAACTAGACGAGGTAACTTAAAAAGTGTTTGGATTAACTTTTGGATGAGATACGTTAAAAAGTCAATAGATTGTTGTTTTTTTAAGTGTTTCGCTTAACTTATTGTGAATATTGGTTGTATGGGTGGTAGATTTGTAATTTTTTTCCAAAAGTCAAAAGCCAAAAGCCAAAAGCCAGGATTTCTAACTTCTCAAAAACAGTTTTTCCACCCTTAAAAGGCAAAACCCAAAAGTCAAAACAGAAAGTGTTTTTGGGTTACACAAACAGCTTATTGACTTATTGCTTCTTGAAAAAACCAATAAGTTAATAAGTTGTTTTGAAACTAGGGTTGTAAACAAACCAAACGTTTGGCAAACAGTATGTGAACTGTTCGGCGGGAAGTTCGTTTGTGTTCGTTCGCTTAACAAATGAACGAACACAAACAGGAAACTCCGTTCATTTATTTAAACAAACGAACATGAACAGAGGCCATGTTCGTTCATTTATGTTCGTGAACGTTCGGTAACGTGTTCGTTTATGTTTGTTTGTGTTCGATAGTTCATTAGGGTTTTTAATTTTTATATTTAATTTTGTACTTCAAATTTTCCAGTAGTAGATTATTTGATATACATTAGTGTATCGAATGTTAATATTACTTTAACTATTTTGATTAACTGTTATTTTTTGTGGATTAAACGAGGATTTCAAGTTTAGTATGAAACCTTTGTGTTTTTATAAGACATTATGTGATCAAGATTATGTCAAGTATATTCAGTAATGCCCATTTATGTTCGTTTACGTGCATTTGTGTTTGTTTGTGTTCACTTTTGTCCGACATCTAAATTTAGCAAATAAATACAAACGAACAAGAACAAAATCTCGTTCGGTAATTGTTCATGAACCGTTCGTGAACACGTAATTTCCTTAACAAACAAACACGAACAAAAATCTCGTTTGGTAAGTGTTCATGAACTGTTCGTGAACACGTTAATTCCTTAACAAACGAATACGAACAATGCCTTGTTCGTGTTCGTTTGGTTCATTTACAGCCCTATTTGAAACTCAATCCCAAACACCCTCTAAAAGCTTCATAATAATATTAGCCATATATGGTTGTTAATGAAAATTCTTCTACTCAAATCAGCCCCAACTTTTGTACAAACCAAAACCAGTATATAATTAACAATAAAACCAAAAAAAAGAATATGAACAAACACTTTGATCACTTCAAAATTTTCAAGTTTTTTCTACACACTTGCTACTGATCTCATAGACATTGACCGCGTTGACCCGTCCTTAGCCATACAATATAAGACCAACTTCTTGATCACTTGTCGATACTTTCTTCTGTAAGTTGGCAGCTTCGACGCACCACGTGTTAGCCCTATCAACCTGCCAAAATAGTTCTTAAATCAATTAGTAAACGAACCACATAAATGATAAAAACTAGCATATGCAAAACAAATGGATCTCTACCTTCTGCTGATCCCTTGAATCTGAGCTAATCTAAGAGTGTCTTCAGGTTCATAACTGCCATTATCCCAAGATTTCATACGCTGCGAATCGCTTCCAAACAGAATTACTTTCTCTATGTACCTTATCTCGCCTTCGCTCAACTGGATCACTCTAATCTGTTCTTTTATGACCAATATAGGATGAAAAAACCAGTCTAGTAATCTGTCTTGGGGTCGATTCAAATGTGTTATTTCTAGCCCATCAAGAAGCACTAGACCCTCAGAACCAACTTTGATCGAACGAAGAAGGTTTTGGAAGAACGAGTAACATGGTAACCCAATACCGATGATGGCTGATTCGTTTCCTTTTTTGGCATTTAACCAATCATAAAGTTCACCAGGAGTTATTATATTTGCATCAAGTAGTTCCTTCCCCACACTTTCAGTAGACTGCATCAAGTTTCCCCAAACCTGTATAACAATACAATATATATATTTTTTTAATAATATTTGGCTAAAAAATTTAACAACAATGAAATATGATACACAGTTTATGATTTTGATTACGCCCCACTTACGGTGTGCGCATATAATGTATATATGTGTGGCCCTCGGGGGGCAAAAGTAAAGTTGCACTAGTTTTAACGTTATTTTACTAATTTCGTGAAAATAACGTTAAAAACGACGGACGGTTAATCATGCATCATGTGGTGGCGTTGATAGCCAAAAGACAAAGGGGTACATGCACTGATCAGGTTTGTCCCGATTGCTAAGTATTTTGTGCCTTATGTCCAAGGCTTGATACCAAACCACATCGAGCCGGGTGTCTCACTGGAAGCAGCCTCTCTATTCTTAGGGGTAGAGGTAAGACTGTCTACATCTTACCCTCCTCAGACCCTACCTTAGCTTTGCTATAGGTGGGATTAACTGAGTATGATGATGATGATGAGTTTATGATTTTGATAAACTTTTGCTATATAATTTTTGTATGTTATTGTTTAGTAATAATAAATGGTTTCTTGGATTACCTGCACCATTTTAACTTCTCTTATGACCTCTCTAACGGATCTTGACGACGACAATGTAGGCATCAACATTACACCAGGCGCCTGCATTGGATGATGATGACCACTGTGCTTGCCTTCTGATGACCGACTACCGCCAACAGAAACATCTGGCGAATGTGAAACTCGCTTCTTTCTGTATTTTGGCCTGCAAATTAAATAAATATGCTATTAGTGTTAAAAATAATAATCAAAAAATAACAACTAACATATTAAAAATGAGCTCTTACTTTGGGAATATAGAACCCTCTCTAAGATACAACCAGTCGTTTGTATACTCATCGAACTCAGCAACCATGGCAATCACATAAGCGACGCCCCTCTTGAAAGATCTTTCCTAAACAATGATATAGATTTTCGTAAGAAAACTAGTCCGGTCCGGTTATAACAACATTGCTATTTAGACCATAAAAGTCAGTTTTGACTTTTATAGTCAAAGGTTAATCTCAAAGTAAGTAAGTCTTAGTGTCTTACAAATTTTGAAGCTAAAAAAGTCACTAAAAAGAAGGTTGTGAGTCCAAACCTGATATACAATAGCAGAGCCATACAAACCAATGAAAATGCTTGAAACAATAGCCAAAATAACACTCCCAATAACAACAATGGGCCAGACAAGAATGGTTAAACCAGCAATGGGTATGCATGCTGTTTCAAGAAACGGGCCTTCGCGACTAATCAGGTCATGGATGAGTCTTTGCCACCCTTTAAACAACATGTACGGACTCTTTATTATCGCGATTGCAGTGTACAGTGGAACATCAACTATTAGTCCAAGTAATCCCACAATTATGCATGCTGGCACATGAATGAACCTGAAATCCATTATTATGAATTACTGGTGATATTTGTAACTTTAACCAAAGTACAAGGACTATTTGTGTAATTTACTTGTAATAGAGTTAACATTTATGTGACAAATGGTTGGGAATCTTAAACTTTTGTTATGTGAAATCAAAGAACTAAACAATACCTAAGAGTTCGAAGCTCGTTAGAAGCAGGGGTTTCGCGGAGCTCCTTCAAGTAGAGTGGGTAGGAATGATTACAAATGTCAGCGAAATCTCGAACAACTGTGCAACTTCCTTTAATCGTTCCCCAAGTTCCATCCTGTTGTCATTAAATTCAAATGTTATAAATTGTGTGCATGTCGCATAATACAGAATCAACTTTAAGTAGAAAACTACAACACTTGTACTTGTTGCTTTAGTTGTAATATATAAGAATATTATGCAAGCGCCCATCTTTCTTTCTCTAAGGGGCTGTTTGGTAGCCTCTTAATCAGTCTCTTAACCATTCACGTCTGAATCATTCAGCATTCAGACTGTTTGTTTCAACATCTGAATGAAATGATTAAGAGGGTGTTTGGGATTGCGTTTTGAATCTGATTTTTAGATTATTGCGATTTAAAAAAGCATATAATCAGTTTCTAGTGTTTGGATCGTGTTTTGAAAACGCAGATAATCAGTTTTTTAGGCTACCAAAACGCAATAATCTATAAGCAGCTCCACCCCTACTTTTCCAAAACACATAATATGTTTTGAATAATCAATCCCAAACACCCCCTAAGTGTTGAACCATTAAGTTAATAAGGGATGTTGAATGATTCAGCTCTTAACCATTGCCTCTTAACCATTCAGACCATCTTAATGATTCAGCAGTTAATCAACCAAACAGCCATATCTAACATGCACTACATATTAGTGTTTATGCGGTTCTCTACAATAAAACTGGCTTTGTATTGAATGCGTCCCTACATTTTTTTTACATGAGGTGAAACAATGAAATAATTAAAGGGGTTGGATTTTTTTTTTTTTTTTTTTTTTGAAACATGTTTGACAAATGACGAGTGGAGAAATCAAGGGATTCTAAGAACGTTTTTTGAGTTCGCCGGTCTGACAAGGAACTTGGATTAGGACAAAAACAACAAACCCAAGTCAAGAGTAACTTTGAAACTCTGCATAGAATGAATGACGAAGTTTGCTCCTTTGACCAACGAACTCAAGGCAAGCTTGCTTGTCACAACAACGAACTCCTCGAGTTCGCTTGCCACCTCAAAGGACTTGCATGAATTCGTTACCCAAAGAAGCAAACTACCTATTCGTCAAACATATAAAATCTCCTAAAAATGCATATAAAATCTCCTAAAAATGCTTGGATAAATATATACTTACCACAATGGAGTGAAAGAACTTGTGAGATTCATCTTCTTGTCTAAAAGCTTCAAAAGATGAAACCAATGGAGCAAAAAAACCATAACCAACACCAACAAGAACACTGCCTCCTATGCTTAGACTCAACCAAAGCCCAAACAAAACAGGCAAACCAAACAAGAATGCTACTTTTAATGGTGCATCAAATCTATGAGTCCTGCCATTTAAATTAAAAAATAATAATAAATAAATTTCAAAAAATTTAAAAATTCCCATAAGTTGAAATCAAAGCCCAACTTTGACTTTCAAAAGTCAAACTACCCATTTTTCTAATTCCAACATCAACACAAAACAAGAAACATCTTACACCAAAATCACTTGATTTTGTTCCTAAAATACTTTTAAAAATCTAAATATTTTTTAAAAACTTATTAAAAACAAGAACATACTTGAGAAGGGTGTAAACAGTCCAAACAACATGTGTAGGAAACAAAGCTAAAATCACTGCAACATTTCCTACAATAAGAATCAAAGCAGCAATCGGACCCACCAACAAACCTGCATCAAAGTTCATAAAATTATAAAATCAAACAGCAATTTCATGTAAGTCAACGAAAGAAAAAGTCAAACATGAAGAAAAGAGCTACAAACTTTGAAAGCTCCAAAGAACAGAGCAGAACAGAAGGCAAAAACCACATAGATGATCTTCAACCAATCAGGCAACAAGTTTAGCATACTTTGTTTGGTGATCAGACTACAAAACTCAATGAATATTGGAAGTCAAAGACTAAATATTTGGTCAACAAGAAGGAATGGAGAGAAATATTATTATGAAGAAGAACAGAGGAAAAGATGGTTCCCAGGATTCATGAGAATCAATATTTGCTATCTCTTGGTTTTAAATATATTATGATGACTTGTCATGTATGTCATGTTTATTTTATTTATTTATTTTTTATAAGTATTCAAATCAATGACACTTTAGCTTTTCAACTGCTATTGTATTATTATTATTTTGAATAATTTTGGTTTTATTATTAGTTTAGGAAATACTTTATTACCATGATATTTACATGGTGCATTAGATTAAATAAGAATTTCTAGATAATAAAACTCTCAATTCTTTAGACCCCGTAGTGGGGCGTTATATATGCCAAAAACACAAAAGTAACGCCCGGAACACCGGTACGGACCGACGCTATTTTTCCAAAAACCTCGGGAGCGTTATTTTAATAACGCTGGACAACATTTGTTTGGCCCAATCAACTATTGACACATGGCGCGAGGGTTTAAAAAAAACGGTCAAAAAAAATTGACCGTTGCACATTAATTTTTGAACGGTAATATCTTTTTTTTAGCTTTTATATATACACACACAAACAAACAATATACCCATCCAATTTAACTAAAAAACACACACACCACAACACAAACATCTCTAAAACACAAACATGTTTCCATATGGTTCACCGTTTGGGGTCCCGGGTCGCCCGGGTGCGAGGCCAAACACTACTACTCCGCTGCCACTCAATTGGGGCGACTTTGACGCGAACACAATGCAATACGCGCAACTTCTTGGCATGCCCGGTCAATTTTTTCCTCCACCAAACATGGCGGGTCAATTTTTTCCTCCACCAAACTATGTCCAAGCTTCTCAAGAGGAGCCCGAGTCCGTGCCAGAAACTCAAGTCGAGACCAACGAACCACGTCAACCCGAGGGTTTTCAACGGGGCGCAGGCGCAGGAGACGCTCGCATAAAAGGAAAGATGCTACTGTTTTTGCAAAATATAACCTCTAGTAATTTTTTTAAGTTTTTTTTTTTTAATTTGGTATTGTAATTTTTTAAGTTGTTTTTTTTTAATTTAATTAATATTAGTTGTGTGTTTTAATATTATTTGTAATTTTTTTATATTTATTTGTCTTTTATTTTAATTATTTTAAGTTAAAAGATTAAAAATAATAATAAAATAAACAACTAATCCGAAACAAAGGCTTTATAAATAAAGTCCCTACCACTACACCTCTTTTTCACTTTCTCTCTCCATGCTACCACATGGACTAATCAAGAAGGAGGGCTTTATAAATAAAGCCCCCCACTACATATGGTCTTATACAAGTGACTAGCTGATTACCCCGGGAGGGTCCCAGGGTTGAAAACTCTAATTTTACGTGATAACCTATTGCAAATGGCTCAAGTTAACTAACCACAAAATCTCTCAATCATTGCATGTTCATAGTATGCTAATCAGTAATAACTCATATTCCCTAATCTAAAACCTAATCAGTAATCATCTAAAGAATCACTTATGTAAGCTGCAACTATTAAAAAACTCATCACATCTCTTTAATTTCTCACATTCTAATGGCTCTTATAATTCCTAACCTAATCAACTAAAAAAACACTTAAGTTGGAAGTTGTAATCATTGCATCTCATTATGCCACGTGGCATAATCAAGAGATGGTTGAGGCCACCATTGAACGCCACGTCAGCAACTATCAATTCTTTCCGGGAGCGTCCCGGGGTTGAAAAATATAACCATTCTAATAATACTAATACTAATAGTAATAATTATTACTATTGTAATTAAATAAATAAAACAAATAAGCTTGCTATAAGGTGACACCATGTGTTGCAGTGTTGCGTGATTCTTTCTCCTAACTTCTCTTGATGAAGTATACCTAGTAAAATTCCAATGATAACATGGCGATTGGGCTGATTTTCAACATCATAGATAAGAACCTGATTTAAAAGAAAAAACATGATTAATGAATAACATGAACACTTTGTGTGTTTTTTTCCTGTATGAACGAAACCCCACAAAAAATAGTCGATTTTTCTCCGTTTTTTATATAGGACTATGGTACTCGTTGGAAAGATAATAAAACGCTCGTTAATTTGGTGTAATTTTTTTCTTTAAAAAATCCCGTATATAATAGATATAAACGTTTAAAAATTATGGGAGGAAACATGAGAGAGAAAATTTTAAATTTATTTTTAAATTCTTTTTTTCCTAAAATAACTCAATTTAATTTAGGGTTTTATGTTTATCTTTTTTTTTAATTAAAAAAGGAAATAGTTCAAAAACACTAAAATCTTTCAATTATGATGTCATGTGGCACTCTCAAGGGGAGGTTGAGGCCTCCATTGCACGTCAAGTCAGCATATACGTTTTCTTTTATATATATAGATAGATTTATTTATTATTTATTTGCCACATGGCATGACACATGGCACACTCAAGGAGGAGAATGCCTCCTTGAATGCCATGTCATTAAAATGGCTTTCTTAAGCATTCAATGAATGACAACTCATCAATATTCAATTCTTTTATTATAAGTTATAGATTTTCAACTATAATTATCCATTTTTTATATATGACTATGGTTGGAAAAATAATAAAACGCTCGTTAATTTGGTGTAATTTTTTTCTTTAAAAAATCTCGTATATAAAAGATATAAACGTTTAAAAATTATGGGAGGAAACATGAGAGGGAAAATTTTTAAATTTATTTTTAAATTTATTTTTAAATTCTTTTTTTCATAAAATAACTCAATTTAATTTAAAGTTTTATGTTTATCTTTTTTTTAATTAAAAAGGGAAATAATTCAAAAACACTAAAATCTTTCAATTATAATGCCACGTGGCACTCTCAAGGAGAGGTTGAGGCCTCCATTGTACGTCACGTCAGCATATACGTTTTCTTATATATATATATATAGATAGATAGATTAGATTAGATGTTAAAACTTAAAAGCTAAACATGATGTTTTGTACTTTTGTACGTTAGGCTTTTCAACTAGCATGTTTGGATTACATCTTAGTTGGGAAAAAAAGAAAGATAAGGCATAAAGTTTATAGGAGATCACTTTTTTTAATTTTTTGTTCGGTTCTTTAATATATTTTTAGAAATGAGCATATAATATCAAAACACTAGTTTTTATTCCGGAGGCGTCCCGGGTTGAAATATCTAATATAACATAATAAAATATATTATTATTATTATTATTATTATTTTAAACAAATCTCTGCCATAAGTTATCATATTCAAATATAAAAAAAAAACGAATCTTTGCGCCGGGTATAAATCTAGTGCCATTACAAATGAATTCGGAAGTTTGTAATCGATCATTCTAAAAAGAACTAACATTAAATAAGGAAAAAAATTAATTATTGAAATATCGAACGCATTAGTCTAAGGGTTATGTGATGCGTTAAAAAATTCATGGGTATATGATCGGGTATGTAGTTCGGGTATTTGGGTATGTTGTTTCGGGTAATCGGGTCGGGTATCACCTAAGCCCAGACCCGACCCAAACCCACAATTTTTTTTAAACTAATCCCAAACCCGACACAATACCTGTCGGGTTACAAAAAATAGTCATCTTTTCTCCGATTTTTATATAGCACTATGGTACTCGTTGGAAAGATAATAAAACGCTCGTTAATTTGGTGTAATTTTTTTCTTTAAAAAATCTCGTATTTTTTTCTCCGATTTTTATATAGCACTATGGTACTCGTTGGAAAGATAATAAAACGCTCGTTAATTTGGTGTAATTTTTTTCTTTAAAAAATCTCGTATATAAAAGATATTAACGTTTAAAAGTTATGGGAGGAAACACGAGGGATAAAATAATAAAGGTTTAATATTTAGATTTAGTAGATTAGGTATTTAATAGATTAGGTTGAATATTATAATAGATTAGGTTAAATCATATTTATTTCTTTTTTTAATTGGTTTAGAGTTGCCACATCACATCCTATGTAGCATCTCTCAAAGGAGAGATTGCATAAGAGTATGACATGTAGGATTAATCCCTTTGCTATATATATATATATATATATATATATAGGGATCGGTTCAAATAAAAAGTTTAAAAAACGTGCGAAGCGTGCGAAGGCTTCTACGCGCGTTTTCTTGAAGGGTAGTATCGTCATTTTACTCGATATTTAAAACCCATATCTTTTATAAAAGGATCAGATTTCAAATTCGTATTTTACTCTGTTTTTAGATTTTGAATTCAGTATAAATCAATCATAAATCAGTTCATTCAATCATAAATCAGCTCATTCTCTTTCGATTATATCTCCAAACGATTTTTCCTTTATTCATTCATTAAAGATGTCTGTGAATAATGATTGTGCAGGTATAATTTGAGCTATCTATTACGTAATGTGTTGTTCGATTGCTTTCTTTTTAATGATTTCATTTTCTGTTTAGTAGAATTTGAATTAAATTCAGCTTTTTTTTTATTGATTGTACGTTGTTTTTCTATTTTTATGGAAGCATTACGTTATTTGTTCTTAGTTTTGTTATTAAATTCATCTTTTTTTGTTTGATTTCTTTGTATTAATGATAGTTTTTACGTTTTTTTTTGTGTTTTTGTTTGTTTCATATCACAATGCCACATTTTTACGTGTTTTTTTTTGTTTGTTTTTATTATATTTCATGTTACGTAACTTTCATTACGTTATTTCATTACGTTATTATATTTTATGCTTTTATTAGGCCATTTTATGTTACTGTGTTAATAGTTATTACGTGATTTCAGGTTTTATTTTCAATGATAGAGGTGAAAGTAGTTCTACTCAGGCTGTTTCAACAGTTTATAAACCACAAGTTTCCTCTTCTATGACGCCATGTGTTGATATGGTATTTCCATCGATTGATCATGCGTATGAGTTTTATGTGACATATGCAAAAAATGCTGGATTTAGTGTTCGCAAAGGAGGTCAATATGTTCATGGTGAGATTCTTAAGTTGAAGCATTTGGTTTGTTCAAAGGAAGGATTCAAACCTTGTAAAGCGTTTGATAGTCTTCAAAATGCTAAAAGTAGGAATAAACCATCGCAGAGAACAGGTTGTAATGCTCATATAGTTTTTTCGTCAGAGAATGGACAAAATTTTAAAGTTTCAAAGTTTGTTGAAGAGCATAACCATTATTTGGTTTCTCCAGAAGATATGCAATTTCTTCCATCATCACGTAATTTGACATATCAACAAATGCAAGTGTTGTGCAATATGTCCAAAGTAAACATGGGTCCTGTTAAGGCTTTTAATCTAATGAGGACGATTTATGGTGGTTTTGAACAAGTTGGTGCTACTGCTGCAGATTTCAAAAATTTTAAAAGGGATTTGAACTTATATATTGGTGAGTATGATGCGGATATGGTAGTTAATATGCTGCAGAAGAAGCAGGAATTTCTTCCTGATTTTTATTTTGAGTATAGTCATGACACTAAACGACAGTTAACTGGATTATTTTGGGCTGATGAGCATGCAAAAAGAAGTTATAAAGTTTTTGGTGATGTTGTTTCATTCGATGCTACTTTCAATTCTAACAAGTAAGTTCATTACGTAATTATGTTATTCATTTTACGTAATTATTTCAGTTTACTTAATTTTTTTTTCTTTTTTAGATACAAGATGGTATTTGTTCCATTTACCGGTATCGATAATCACTGCAACAATATAACTTTAGGTGCTGGATTGCTGAGTTCAGAGACAATTGAATCCTACTCATGGCTGTTAACTTGTTTCAAGAAGTGTTTTGGTAAAGAACCGCTTGTTGTAGTTACCGATCAAGATCCTGCTATAAAACAAGCAGTTGCATCAGTTTTACCAAATAGTAGGCATAGATTGTGCATGTGGCACATCATGAAAAAGGTTGCTGATAAGGTATATGTCATTTTTTGCTATGATTTTTGATTTTTTTATATGTTACGTATTTTTGATAAGGTATATTACGTGATTTTTTTTTATGATATGATTTTTTTGATTTTGTGTATGTTACGTGATTTTCAAGGCTTTTTATTTGCATAACATATTTTTATTACGTGATTATTCAAATTCATAACAATATGTGTTTTTGTTATTTTTATAGGTTGGTCCTGCATTATGCAACAATGAAGATTTTAAACAGCGTATTTGCGACATTGTTTGGACAGATTCTATTTCACCAGAAGAGTTTGAAAAGGGGTGGGAGCAACTTGTTTTTGATTTTAATCTCTTTTACCACGACTGGTTGTGTGACATTTATTCAAATAGAGCAATGTGGATTCCTGTTTTTTATCGCGATGAGCCAATGTCAGGTCTTATGCGTACTACTTCAAGATCTGAATGTGAAAATCATTTTTTTGGTCAAGTTTCAAATGCTCAATTAACGCTTCTTGAGTTTATTAGTCATTTTGATACTGCCATGGAATCTCAAAGGTATACTCATAGGAAAAATGATCATGAGACGAGGTATAAAACACTGGATTTTTGGACTGATTATGCTATTGAGGTGCAAGCCGCGAAATTATATACAAGAAGTATTTTCTTTGATGTCCAAGAAGAAATTTACGGATCTGTGCATAAATGCATAAATGTCTTTCTTTCACATGAAGGAGATATAGGGACGTTTCTAATAAAAGATCGTTCTGCGTATGGTGCCGGTTTGATAGAGGTATGTATAGTTTATTTTTCTATGTTACGTAATTTTTTACATATCATTGTAACAGACATTACGTAATTACTTATTTAATTAGTCTCTCAGTTTCATATACCTCATTACGTATTTTATTTTTTTATGGAGATCTTTTTTGTATTGCAGGTTAAATTTAACCTGGAAGATTTGACAATTTTATGTTCTTGCAAGCGTTTTGAGCGATATGGTTTATTGTGTTGACATGCCTTTTTAGTTTTAAGGTTGTGTGATATAAATGAAATTCCCAGCAGATACATTCTTGATCGCTGGAGGAGTGATGTTATTTGCAATAGTCCCTCTCGGTCGAGCTTGTCGTTGGTGATGCATACTGATGAAAATGGGGACCATCAAAGTGTTAATGATGTTGTTCGTGATATAATGCATTTGAGTGAGTATGTAGTTAATAAGTTGATTACTGATTTTGAAAAGTTGAAGCTGTTTAGAGACGAGCTAAAAGCGACGAAAGAGAAGACAGATGAAGCTGGTATTCAGAGGATATCAGCCAAGAAGAAAGAAATTATTCAAGCTATTATTGGGGCTCCACATCAAACTGAGGCTGCTGTTCGTGTTCCTCATGGTATTAGGAATAAGGGTTGTGGGTCACGCAAAAGGTTTAAATCAAAACGTGAACAAGCGATTAGTCGTGCAGGGAAGAGATCAAGAAATTGCAAAGTATGTGGGGGTAGTGGTCATGATAGGCGCACCTGTGAAGTTCTTAAAGGGACTTCAACAGCTAACAACAAAGGGAAAGAATCCGTCAATGAAGCAGATGCGGATAATAGTCTAGATTCGGAATATGAAGTTTGCGATGATTGATTATGTTTTTTTGTTAAATTGACATTGAAACATTTTCTTTTTTTACATTGTTACGTGATTTTTTTGTACACATATGGTTTTTTTGCATTTCATTACGTAATTAGTTGACATGTTACGTAATTGTATCATAGCATAATCATTCACATATAACCATTACTTTACATTTTTTTCACATGTTACGTAATTTTATGTTAGGTAACCATTATCAGTTTCATACATGATTAACATATAACCATTATCATACATGTTTTTTGTATGTTACGTAATTGTATGTTAGGTAACCATTATCAGTTTCATACATAATCATTCATACATTATCATTCAACATAATCAGAAACATACATAATCATTCATATAATGTAGTATGTGACAAGCAAAATGTTAAATTGTATCAGGACATTTGTCATACATAAACCAAATGTTAAATTGTATCATGACATTTTCCGACACGTGGAATTAAAACTATTTCAAACATGATCATTTTGTCTTTTCACTAGAGTTTGGAATAAGTTCTTCTTGTACTTCGCTTTCTCACTGTATTCCTTTTGATGAAACTCCCTAGCCAGACGATCAATTAAATTTTTATTTTTGTTGGCATCGGAGAGTAGGATTTTTGATAGATATTTGTAGCGAAGGTCATCAATCTGCACTTGTTGAGCTGCTCCTTCTTTTTGAAAATCAGTTACCCATTTTCTTCTATATGTGCTCATGAAAGTCTCCATATGTCTCATTGTGAACACCCCACAATCGATTTTGTTATGTGAAGTTCTCCATTCCATTTGGACTCTCACTGGATTTTTACTTACCATTTTAGGAGTCATGGGGTGTTCATTGACCATCATATAGTTGCATAAAGCTTCTTTCTGCATACATTACGTAATTTTATCATAAGCATTACGTAATTAACTAACATCAAAATAATATTAAGTAAAAATATTTTTTTTACCAATGGCACTACGATGTTGTCATATTTGCTATTCGCTCCAAGCTTGCTGTTGTCTAGTATTTCTATCTTCGGGTTCTTCATGTTGAAACATATTACATATATGTGGTCCGAAGATACGATGGGCATGAACAACAAATCCACCTCATTGATTGATTTTATTTCATTTTTGCTAAGTGCAAGATTTAAGTTCGATGTCATGGTGTCCATTCGCTTTAAATCATCATACTTAGGCGTGAAGCAGTCACTTGGCTGTAAATTTAGCATACATTACGTATTTTAGCATAACCATTACGTTATTATAATTTTATGTATTACATGAAAAAGCTAAGGAGCATACCAGAATATTTGTTTGAACAAACAATCTAAATGGTGAACCCGGAGCTCTTTTCTTCTCGTCGTGGTTCAGCACATGCGACCATGCATCCAAAACATTAGATGATAATGTTATCCCAGGGTATAAGCATTCAAATACCACTTTGAAGAATGGAGTCCCATCTTCTGGCTCGAATACAATGTCACTGTGGAAGATAAGTTTTAATACACATTACGTAATTTTTTGTAATAAACTATGTTTCTGAAAATATTCATTATGTAATTTTTCTAATGACAAATTAAAGTAATATAAGGTTTTTCTTACTGTGTTGCCTTGGTTGCTGCAAATATAAACTGCGCAACTATGTTTTCATCTTCAGTTATCTTGTTCTTCATCACCACCTGCCGTTGAATGTAAGGAGACTTCAGAGGTCCAGCCAACATCCTTCCTCTTTTTGCACGTTCAACGTGTTTATTGGCTATGGTTGACTCCAGTGATTGACTAACTATTAGTCTCCCTACTGTTTTTGGTGTTTCGATATCAGCTTCAGAGTTTTGTAGGAATGGTAGATCTGGAATTACATCTGTAGGTGTATCATCTTGTGAGATATTCAGATCGAAACTTGGTCCTTCATAGGTTTCTTTCTGTATTTCTTCTATTTTGTTTCCTTCCGATGTCTCGATCTGTTTTCCTTTCCTAGATCTCTCTTCAAACTCATTCAATTCTTTCAAGAATTGCGAACTGACATTTTCGGATGATGTTTGTGTGGTTGAAGTTTGCAAAGCTGCATTTTTTTCTTCTTTGTCGGCTGCTTTTATCATCTCAGCAATCATATCTGTGCTTTCACTCTCTAGGGCCTCATTCCTGATTTTAGTTAACAATTTATATATATATTCATATAAGTTCCATTTAGTATAAACATTTTTAATATACATTACGTAATTTTTTTACCTTTATCGGCCGGTGGTTCATTTGTTGTTGCGTCTTTCAAAGCATCCATTATATCTGTCAAAGCTTCTTCTTTATTTGTTTCTTCAAGCTGTTCAGTTGCGGCAATCATTGCATCTAGCATTCCTGTGCTAACACTTTGCGAAGTTGTTGCCGTTTCATTCAAATCTTTTTTTTCACCTGTAATTACGTATTATGAACATTAATAAGTTTTTGACAAATAATTTGTTACGTGATTTTTTTACCTTCATTGACAGGTGGTTCATTTCTTGTTGCATCGTTCAAAGCATCCATTATGTTGTTCACAGCTTCTTCTTCATTTGTTTTCTCAAATTGTTCAGTTGCGGCGATCATTACATTTAGCATTCCGGTGCTAACACTCTGTGAAGTTGTTGTCTTTTCATTCAAATCTTCCCTTTCACCTGTAATTACGTATTCTGATCATTAATAAGTTTTTGACAAATAATGTGTTACGTGATTTTTTTTTACCTTCTAGTGTTTCAGCTGCAATCACTATTGCATCTAGCATCCCTGTGCTAACACTGTTCTGGTTTTCCTTTTCACCTGCAACTACTAATATACTTTTTTGATATCCATTACGTAATTTTTAACTAACTTTTTTATCATTTAAATATACATTACGTAAATTTTACCTTCTATGTTTTTCTCATTACTTGATTTATAACTTGCTACCCATGACTTCCATGTTGTTTGCTTCTCACGTATAATGTTGCTGTCTAAAAAATTTGAAGTGGCTTCTTCGAAAATTTCATCTATTTCAGCAACATATGTTTGAAACTTTTCCATTTTGTTTTCTATTTTTGAAATCCATTCCTGCAAACAATACGTGAATAAATTACATTATTTCTGTTGATGTTTGACATAATAAATTACAGTTACTTACATTCTCATTAACTGGGTAAGGACTTTTGTTTTTCTTCTTTCCCATTGTCTTTTTCCTTGTTGACCCTTTTATGCTCTCATCTGTTGATTTTTGATTTGCAACTTTTTGTATTTTTGGTGTTGTTGCCTTTTTTGCATCACCAGCCTGCAAACATTACGTGATTTTTTTAAAATCATATATACATATGCATGTTATGTAATTTTTATACAGTTATTGCACTTACAATAGGGACTTGTGGAGTGTTGTAATTTTCCAAGATTTCATCAATGTCAGAGAGTGATTTTGTTGTTTCAAAGACGTTGTTGAATTCTTCTGAATCTTGATTTTGAAGATTATCCACAAGGATTTGTTGTTCAAGAAAGATCTGCTGTTCATCATGCTGAATGTATGCATCTTCATTCATTTTTTCTGCATCAGCTTCTTCACCATCATAATCATCTCCACCAACACCACCAGCATCTTCATTTCCACCATCATCTTCTTCATCCTCATCATTATGTCCTTCTTCATCTCTAGGACTTTCTACTTCATCATTTCCTTCTTCATCCTCATCATTATCTTCTTCATCAGTTGAAAATGGCCCATTGTCATACAAATGTTTATCAACATCAGACAAATTCTGGGTGCTAATGTACTTAATTGCTGGTGTTTGTGCTGTTTCAGGAGCATGTGATAACCTCTTTTCATGTACATAAAGCATCTGTCATGTGAATAAAGTTAACATTTGATCATTACGTAATTAGTAATAACACATTACGTAATTTTGTATTTCTTATACATTTACATAATTATGAATAAAAAACATACCGCAAGAAAAGGCAAAGGTCCATTATACATTTCAGTTCCGTTCCAGCTTGCCTTCGTTCTTTTGAGACAGGAAATTAAGTACTCACACCAATTCAATTTTTTGATTGATTTGTCATCTTTCACTCCTTTCAAGAACATTTGATTTACTGTTGAACTCTTTGTTACTTGCCCAAATATAGAGTTGTAAAGTACAAGGAAGTTCAACTTGAAAATCCAGTCTCCGCTTTTGCTTTCAATTATTTTCTTCTTCACATCCGAGATTAAAATCTTGTTATGCTCAAACTGGGACTTCCATACAGTAAGCGTGTTAGATGAACCCTTCCTTGGTTTGTTCTTTTCATTTACTGTCTGGTTACCCATTGGGACACCAAGTACTTGTTAAACTTTGTTGCTTGTAACTTGAATTATGTGGTTTCCTACATTCAATTCATCTCGTCTATCATCATAATTCACTAATAACCATCTTGCTAACTTTGTTGGCACTGTTTTGATGTTCATTGATAAAAAACCTTCAAATCCCATCTGTTTGATTGCTTTTTTCTGTGCACTTGATAAGCTTGCCATCGCCTCATTCATGTTATCAACAGACGCCCTTACTTGTAATTTTATATTCGAGTACAGAACAAATTGCTTTCTCTGTGGTGAATTTTGAGGCTCTTCTGGTGAATTTGCAGGCTGTTGTTGTAGGAGTAATTCATTTTCATTGATCTCTGCGTTATTATCAAATGTTATAATTACGTAACAATGACAGAATAATTACAAATTTCATTACCAAAATAACGTAATATAGACATATAATCATAACTAGTGTTTTTCATTTACCAAAATTGCTTAACAATGACAGAATAACTACATTTTCATTACTAAAATAACGTAACAAAGACATAATCATAAACTAGTGTTTTCATTTACAAAATTGCTTAACAATGACAGAATAACTACTTTTTCATTACTAAAATAACGTAACAAAGACATAATCATAAACTAGTGTTTTTCATTTACAAAATTGCTTAACAATGACAGAATAACTACTTTTTCATTACTAAAATAACGTAACATATACATAATCATCATATATTTATGGCCAGAATCATTACAAATTTCATTATTAAAATAACGTAACAAAGACATAATCATAAACTATTGTTTTCATTTACAAAATTGCTTAACAATGACAGAATAACTACTTTTTCATTACTAAAATAACGTAACATATACATAATCATCATATATTTATGGCCAGAATCATTACAAATTTCATTATCAAAATAACGTAATATATACATAATCATAAACTATTGTTTTTCATTTAACAAAATTGCTTAACAATGACAGAATAACTACATTTTCATTACAAAAATAACGTAACAAAGACATAATCATAAACTACAATTTGCTTAACAATGACAGAATAACTACATTTTCATTACTAAAATAACGTAACAAGGACATAATCATTACAAATTTCATTACCAAAATAACGTAATACAGACATAATCATTTCTAGTTCTATTAATAAAATTACGTAACACAGACATACTTTCCATTACTAAAATGATGTAACATTGACATAATTAGTACATTTCCATTACCAAAAAAACGCAATATAGACATAATTATGATGCACCATAGACATAATCATTTTTCTAAAAGCATTTAACATTTTTGACAGAATCACTACATTCCGATTACTAAAATAACGTATCATATACAAAATCATTTATAGTTATATTACTAAAATAACGTAACACTAACAAAATAAATTCAAAATAAATTTCTCTGTACCATTTTTCCTTGAAGGCCTGTCATGGTTTGCTTTTGTTCTTCTCTCTGATTTGTCAGTTTTATCATTGGTTTTTTGAATTTTGGTAGGGCCTGATAATTAGAAATACGTATTTTAGTAAAATTTCACAACGTATTAACAATATTAATTGACGTAATACTTATTTACCTTCATCAACGTCGTTCTTTTCAGTTTCATACTCTGTTCCTCTCTTTCTTCCTGTAACATGCATAATGTAAGTTATTATATAGTTTTTCAATGTAAAATTTGGTACAGAATAACGTAATGTACTTACTTTCGTATACTTTTGAGTATTTCATGGTTAATCTTCTGTAGAAATGGAGTTTATTGATGATTTTAACTAGGGTTTCAGAGTTTATTATGTAATTTTGGGGAGAAGTTTTGAGCGATTAATGAGACTGAACGGTCTCTTATAATTTGATTTTAGAAAAATTGACGATTATACCCTTATTAACTGTCTAATCTCTCACTTATTTACGAATTTGACACCGCGTACTTTTTTAATTAATGACGTAAGATTGTTGATTGATCGACGGTTAGCATTCCTTCGCACGCTTCGCACGATTGTTTGTTTTTGTAGAATAACCGCCCCCTATATATATATATATATAGATTTGGTTAATAACAAGACTACTTGTTGTGGTACGAGAGAGCACCAACGCGATTACCTCCAAACCATTGCTCCAACAATCGCTCGCTTGGAAGTGTTATGGCTTGCTTCAGGCCATCGCTTGCGTCCCCCTCAAAATCCAAGCAATCACGTTGCGATTGTGGTCGCTTGTGTTTGTGGTAGCTTGCTCGCGCCGACCTTAGCGTGAGGCTGTTGTGGTGTTCGTGTGTCCACAACGGTAGCCTAATTGACAACTATTCGGTTTCGATTATTGTGTGCTTAGTTTCTAATTTAACTATGACATAAGTTTTAACACTATTTCTTCCTTTTTCCCCAACATATATATATTTTTTTTAATTTGGCACCAACAAACAACAATTACGCTAGTCATTTGTGTATACAATTATCCAAACACTTTATAGAAAGTTATGTTTATTGAAGTTGCGTGTTCAATATATTTATCACCGTTCAAGTGGTGGTTGTTTTCACATGTTTGTTTTCGTCTATATTATGGCAAGCGATTGCAAATTGGTGTAGATTTCTGGTTTTTTATGTTTGCGACTTGAAAGATCTTACAAGTAAGTACAAGAACATGCGGCTAAGCTCTACAAGGAACATGGTTCACGGCTTATTGATCATCGGATGTTGGAGACTTTGGAAGGCCCATAATGATCATATTTTTAATAACAAGAACATTAAGATCAAAGAGGTCATTTCGGATGTTAAGATGTATGGTTATTTGTGGTATAACAATAGGAATAGGAATTTAAAATGTACTTGGGAAGAGTGGTGTAATTGTGATATGATGTAACTTTTTTGTTCGTCTTGGTCCTTGCCTTGGGGATCGAGCGTTCGATGTTTTAGAGCATGTTTGGCTCTCCTTATTTCCACCTCCTTATAACTTATAACTTTTTCAAAAAGTTAATAAGTTACAAAAAGTGTTTGGCAAAAGGAAAATGACTTTTTGTTTTAACTTTTTGTAAGCCTATAATAAGTTGTTTTGGAAAAGTAAGGGAGGAGTGACTTTTTAAACCTCCTTATAACTTATTGATGGTTATTTACCTACATGCCCTTATTATATCCTTACACCTTCCCTCCTATACCCTTTTTGGTCATTTTACCTAAATAAGTTAAACCAAACACTTTTTTAAAAACTAACTTATCAACTTATTGTTTTTTCCCACCACATAAGCTAATCCAAACACTTTTTTAAAAACTTCTTTTTAAAAAGTCATAAGTTAATAAGTCCTTTTAACAAAAAGTCCTTTTTGCCTCAAATAAGTTTATCCAAACATGCCCTTAATGAAATCCATCTTTCAAAATAAAAAAAATAAAAAAGTGGTGGTTGTTTTGTTAACGGTTATGAACTAATTTTGACGTGACTATTTAAGATATCGATTTTTAATGTGCACGTATCCATGAAAAGTGTGTCTGTCTCTGAATCATTAGACGATGATAAGAAATCCATTTTTATAAAGAAAATTGATGTTTTTTTAATGAAATGTGATGTGTTTTCTAAAAAATGGTAAGTTTAAATAGGTTAAGAAAATTGATTTTTTAAACGGTTACTTTTCAACGGGAGGGACCGGGATTCTCCATGCACCAACGGTCTTTTTATTCTTGCCCCATGTCCGCGAGCCCAATCATGGTTTTGCCCTACGCCTCGGGTGGAGGCCCACCATGGCGGTGTTTGGCTTCCCATGCCCTCTAACGTGACATGTCTTTTATGTCTACTACACACACCATTAGGAGGGTGGTTTGGAATCTTTGATTGTTCACATTAATACTACCCCTAAATAGTTACATTCTTAATTAATTCTCCTTAATCTTTTGTGTATATAACAAGATAACATCAAAGCTTTGGACCATTGATCATATTCTAATAGTGTAAATTGGTTCTCGTATATATCCCAATATATATATATAGAGTTGTATAGAAGTATCATATATGAATGTATCAAAATGATTGATTTTTATTAATGTTGGAGACTTACATATATATATATACAAAGTGAAAGGCAAATTACTAGGAATAAAAAGCTACAAATAAGGGATTAAAAACTAAGACTATGGTCAAAACATAAGAGCATCTTTGACTTGACTTATGAGCTCAATTGGTGGGAGAATTGATTTTGACCAATGTGATGAGCTCAATTGGTGGGTTTGATATGCCCCGCAAGATGGACGATCGTGAGAGAAGACCAATAGTAGTTGGAACCGTTGTCTAATAGTGGCTTTGTGAGTGCATCGGCTAGTTGATCATTCCCTGAGATGTGAGTCACACGTATCGTGCCGTCATGAACCTTTTCACGGAAAAAATGAAAGTCTAAGGCCAAGTGCTTCATTCTTGAATGAAAAACGGGGTTTGCCGAGTAATGAGTAGCGCTTAGATTATCACAATAGATTGCTGGAGTGACTGATGATTTGTAGCCAAGTTCAACCATTAATGATATGAGCCATTGTACTTCGGTTGTTGTTGAAGCAACGGCTCGAAATTCAGCTTCTGTGGATGAACGAGCAAGTGTCGGTTGACGTTTGGAGCTCCATGAGATCGGATTTTGACCGAGATAAACGATGTATCCTGTTGTACTCTTGTATGATGGGCGATCACCGGCCCAATCCGCATCAGTGAAAGCATGAAGCTGTAAAGGGGAGTTGCGTCTAAAAAATATGCCATGATGTAGAGTGCCATGTAAGTATCGGAACAATCTTTTTAAGGCATCCCAATGTGTGGTTGTTGGTCTATGCATAAACTGTGAGAGTTTGTTAACTGTAAAAGCAATATCAGGTCGTGTTAAAGGTAAGTATTGTAATGCTCCTACGAATGCACGGTATTCGGTTGGTGATGGCAAAGGATCACCATCCAAAATAGTAATGGTAGAGGAACCCGACATGGGTGTGGTTGATGGCTTGCAATTACTCATGTTGGCTCTAGTTAGGATGTCAAGAATGTATTTAGATTGAGACAAGAAGAGACCGTTGTTGTGAGGAATGACCTCGATGCCAAGAAAATAAGAGAGGTCACCAAGGTCTTTTAGAGAGAATCTAGTGGCAAGAGATTGAATGAAAGAGTGTATAAGAGATGAATTTGCCCCAGTGATGATGATATCATCAACATAGACTAAGATAAAAATAGGAGAAGTGCTTTTGTTAATGAATAGAGAGGGATCCGAAATTGAGGGCTTGAAATGAACCGAGAGGAGATAGGTTTTTAGTTCATCATACCAAGCACGTGAAGCTTGACGGAGACCGTAGATGGCTTTGTTAAGCTTACAAACATGAGTAGGATAAGAAGGATCTACAAATCCGGGTGGTTGAGACATGTAGACCGATTCGGATAAGGTGCCTTGTAAGAAGGCATTGTTGATGTCGAGTTGACGTAGGGGCCAATTAAAAGAGGCGGCGGTGGCAAGGATTAGGCGTAGGGTAGCGGGTTTGACTACGGGACTAAAAGTTTCAACATAGTCTAACCATGGGCGTTGATGGAAGCCTTTAGCAACAAGTCGTGCTTTAAGGCGATCGACCGAGCCATCGGATTTGAATTTGGTACGATAGACCCATTTGCATCCAACAAGATTGGGAGCGTTAGTGGCAGGCACAAGGGTCCAAGTGTTGTTGCGTGTAAGAGCATCAAATTCGGATTGCATGGCGGCACGCCATAATGGTTGTTTAAGAGCTTGGGTGATGTTAGTGGGTTCGGGAAGAGAGTGAGGTGTGGAGTGGAATAGGACGAAGTCAGAATTGTGATATTTTGGGTTGGGTTTGCGGTTAGGTCGGGTCTGGTAGGAGGAATTAATAATGGGTTGTTGAGATATGTTGGGTTCGGTGGGTAGGGTAGTCGTAGGGGGAGAGGAAGTGGATGGAATGGTGATTGGTTGAGGGGGTCAGTCGGTGCGTTGGGGGTTGGTGTTGGTGTTGGTGTGGGAGTGGTTGGATTAGAATGTGAAGATGTATCGATAGGAATAGAGGTGGTGGTTAGAGGTGACCATATATCAATGGATGGCATTGGGGAAGTAGATGTTTGGGAGAGAGATTCATAAGGAAAAATGTGTTCGATAAATTAAAAGTGGCGGGATGTATAGATCCGATTTATGAGAGGATCTAGGAGATGGAAGGCACTTTGAGATGAGGAGTAACCAATGAATACACACGGTTTTGACCGGTATTCAAGTTTGTGTTTGGAATATGGTCGTAACCAAGGGTACGAAAGGCAACCAAAACCATGAAGTTTTTCATAATTGGGAAGATTATGAAAGAGTCGAAAGTAGGGGGAATCATTTTTTAAAGTGGGGGTGGGTAGTCTATTTATGAGGTAGGTGGCGGTGGTGAATGCAAATGGCCAAAACTTAAGAGGCATTTTGGCATGAGAAAGTAAAGCGAGACCCGTTTCAACAATATGACAATGACGGCGTTCGGCGTAGCCATTATGTTCGGGTGTATGAGGGGGGGGGAGGTGAGATGAGAAATGCCACAAGAAGATAGATGAGAAGATAGTTTAATATATTCTCCACTATTGGCGGAAAATAATTGTTTGATTTTTGTTTTGAAATAGTTTTCAACAAGTGTTTGAAAACGGATGAAAATATTGAGAGAATCCGACTTATGTTTTAATGGGTAAATCCAAATGTATTTTGTGAAGTGATCTACAAAAATTATGTAGTATTTATAACCATCAAAAGAGGTAATTGGAGATGACCAAACATCAGAAAATAATAATTCAAGAGGTGTGTTAGATTTTAAAGAAGATGTGTGAAATGGAAGCTTGTGACTTTTATTGATATGACATGAATTACACGAGTCATATTTTCTAGAAATAAAAGGAACAAAAGAGGATAAATGTTGTAAAACTCGCAAATGTGGATGTCCCAGGCGATGATGCCAAGAATATGCCTTGTTAGTTTGCAAGTGAAACAACTGTGGAGACTTGGTGGAAGATAGTTCATAAAGACCATGGCGAGATATTCCCCGAAGAATGGTTCGGTGAGTTGGAAAGTCTTTAATGATAAAATAAGAAGAAAAAAATAAGACTAGTATGTTGTTGTCAATGCATAAACGAGAAATAGAGATTATGTTGCGAGAGATAGAAGGGACGCAAAGAACATTTTTTTAGGATAATAGGGACATTAGAAAAATAAAGAGTAATAGTGCCAACGTGAGTAATTTTAAGAGATGAACCATCACCGATGATAAGTTCCTCGGTACCATCATACGGGCTGTGAATGGAGAGTGCACTAAGATCATTAGTAATGTGGTGAGAAGCACCACTGTCTTTCAACCATGATAAATCCGAATCCACAGTATGGTGTGTTGCCATCATGTGTGTGTGTGATTTAGTTTGGGTGTTGTTTCGGTTGTAAGTTGGAGGGGTGATATTAGGGTGAGTTTTTCATGAAAAGTGTGTCTGTCTCTGAATCATTAGACGATGATAAGAAATCCATTTTTATAAAGAAAATTGAGGTTTTTTTAATGAAATGTGATGTGTTTTCTAAAAAATGGTATGTTTAAATAGGTTAAGAAAATTGTTTTTTTAAACGGATACTTTTCAACGGGAGGGACCGGGATTCTCCATGCACCAACAGTCTTTTTATTCTTGCCCCTATGTCTGCGAGCCCAATCATGGTTTTGCCCTATGCCTCGGGTGGAGGCCCACCATGGCGGTGTTTGGCTTCCCATGCCCTCTAACGTGACATGTCTTTTATGTCTACTACACACACCATTAGGAGGGTGGTTTGGAATCTTTGATTGTTCACATTAATACTACCCTTAAATAGTTACATTCTTAATTAATTCTCCTTAATCTTTTGTGTATATAACAAGATAACATCAAAACTTTGGACCATTGATCATATTCTAATAGTGTAAATTGGTTCTCGTATATATCCCAATATATATATATATATATAGTTGTATAGAAGTATCATATATGAATGTATCAAAATGATTGATTTTTATTAATGTTGGAGACTTATATATATATACAAAGTGAAAGGCAAATTACTAGCAATAAAGAGCTACAAATAAGGGATTAAAAACTAAGACTATAGTCAAAACATAAGAGCATCTTTGACTTGACTTATGAGCTTAATTGGTGGGAGAATTGATTTTGACCAATGTGATGAGCTCAATTGGTGGGTTTGATATCATATAATGTTGGATAAAAATCAAATACAAATGCATGAGAACTGAAGAAGAATTTTTTATTTTTTATTTTTTCTCATATGTTTAGGCATACTTTCTAGATAAAGGATACAAAAATGTTTTTTGAGTTAATTACCAAAACCGTCCTTGTGATTTGAGCCAATATGTCAGTCCAGCCCAAAACTTTAAAAATTGTTTGAACAGTCCCTGACTTTTGACGAAATAGCCCAAAACAGTCCACTTCGTTAACGGAGTTAAGTCAGTGTCGTTAAGTTAGGGGCAAAATTATCTTCTTCCCCTATTGTCTTCTTCCTCATCTCATCTATAACCACCACACTCCACCTTCTACAACCCACCTTTACCAAACCCAATCACCACCACAAACCTAAATAACCCACCACCATTAATCAACTTCCACCGTCCAACCACGCTTACCTATGATTTGAAATCAAAGAAAGTATATTGATTCTATTAGAAGAAGATATTATTACTTCATCACCATCGTGAAAACAGAACCAATGCTGCATTGTCTTCCAGTACAAGATGAAATTCCGTACGGTTTTTAGGGTTTTACACCACATAAACAAATTACCATCAATCCAATTGCACACTAAATGTCACACCCTCAAATTCCACATGCGGGGTTTTACCGCGAGGCGCGTGACATACCAGGATCCAAGTCAACGATCACAATAAACAAACACTAAAATATAGATTGAAACCAAAACATTATGCTTTGAGCCATAAACCAGCAGCGGCAGCATTTCTTGTTTACAACCAAAAGACATATTATAGTTTACAAAACATTGTTTAATATGCAACAAAACTCTAGACGCTGTGCAAGACTCCGTGCGCCTAGTCCGTTAACTGCTACCTTAGCGACCTGAGAAAACATGCCAAAAAATGTCAACATATAATGCTGGTGAGTTCACAGGTTTTCTTTTATAAAGGAGTTGTTATAAGTTTGAAAAGATCATATCCGTTACTACTAGGTTATAAGAACGTTAGCTAGACGTTAAGTGTTTTTACTACTACGGTTGGGAACCCATTACTAAACATGAACAAGTAGTTGAAGCGTGCCCAGATGAGTGGGCTATTGTCGAGTGGGGTTTGTGAGGCCCAATAGATCTATCCACATTTCCCTCGCTGTGCAACCCGCACATTCATGGTTTCCCCCTGGGACTTTCCATAAAAAGCCGTATAGTAATGTAAAGTAACCATAGTATAACATGACCTTTAGTAAGTAAGTATGTAGCATGTTTCTCCCCCGAAAGTAAAACAGTAAAAGTGGGGCTGTGACACTCACCTTAGATTGCGTTACTTGAAAACAGTTAATTCAGTAAACTATGATAGCCCCAAATAGCGGCGACCTATCATAAGATGTATATAAGTACCCGGACTAACAACCCGCAGGTTAACTAGTCCCCGAATGTCCAGACCATAACCCTGTACGTTTGAAAACACCTTTGACTGTTAAACCGACCGTACCAGACAAGACCCGACATCCCCTTGGTGACCCGACATCCCACGTGTTAGCCAAATACAAGACATCATGCAACATATGTAGTTAAACATTTAATACGCGCAAGAGTTCACCTAGTCTAGCATAACACTCATTTAACGCATAAACGGGTTCGGACATGTGTTACTAAGTCATTGAACATGTCACGGGGTTCCTATCATGTTCCTAGGTGTCAAATCATGTTTCGGGATGTTAACATACGCTTACAACAGCAGTACACGCGATTAGGAAACTAACATGCAATTAGGAAAAGTCAACTGGTGATTGGGAGAGTCAACAGGCGATTAGGAAGTGTAATCGCCTGATGTTCATGCGATTGGGGCCCTAATCGCCCCTGCATCAGGCGATTAGGATTCCCAATCGCCTGCTGCAGGTGCATGACGTGTTTTCGCGCGTTTAACCCTCCAAATCAGATCCGAAACATGTAAAAACACCCAACATCAAACCTAAACTATTAACCAACCCATTTCAAGCAAAAACCCCCCAATTTATCTCAGCTTTAACACCCTCGGTGCGATTATTTCCAAAAATGGCAAAGTACTAGGTTTCATTAACTATGCAAATCTTTCCTTAAATGGAAAAAATCAGATTTTACCATCTACAACCTTGCAAATCATTATCCCTTTGTTATAACACTCTTCTAGTGTGAATCCTAACAACAAACAATCATTGAATCATATCATAACATCCTAAATCTTCAAGAATCATCCAAATGGGTCAAAATGCATACTTTCATCAAAACACCATAACAATAGCTCAAATCCTTAGATAATCATCCTAATAACTCCTACACATCAGAAGTACATCAATTACATGGAAACATCCATGTTCTAACTACCAAAAATCATCATATGCATGAATACTTCACATATAGCAAGTATAATGGTTTATACTTGTTTTAGAAACTCATTTCAAAGGTTTTTAAAGACACAACCTTAGTAAAACAAGGTCTGGACCTTTGGGAACCAAAGCAATAACATTACAAAGGTTTGGGATGAAGAACACACCTTGGATTTTATCAAAGAAAGGTGTGTAAGCTTGGAAATGGTGAGTTTTGAAGCAAAACAAGTTCCAGAGGTGTTTTGAGGTGTGTGGGAGGCTTAGGATCTGTTAGGGTTGCACAAACGGTGTTTAGGGAGTCAAGGGTTGTATTTATAGGTGTTTCTACTCATCCAAGACATATCAGTCGATTGGGGTGCAGATCAGGCGATTAGGGAGTCCTAATCGCATGACTATCAGGCGATTAGGGCCCCAATCGCTAGTTTAACTAGCGATTAGGCCACTCACCAGTGCCTAATCGCCTGTAGCATCAGGAAGTGGGTTTTTGGCGCGTTAAACACTATTTTAGCATATATAAACACGTATTCACATACCGATAAGTCACATAATGATTACAAACATATAATGCATGATAACTAACACGTTTACATCCGTTCACCAATTCCCGGGACTCGAGACTTGCGTGTGTGCGTTAAACCCGGTGATTCCACGAATCACCAATCCTTGTACACATGGTTATGGACCGACTCCCAATGATCCCGCGGATCATTGTAACGACTCCCGATGATTCCCCGAACCATCGTAATGACTCAACTGACCCTGTTAAGTATGTAATATGCATGACTCGCTAAGGTAGACTTACCAGTTTAGTCAATGTTACTAACCTGAGTTTGCCGGGTGTCACACTGAAGGGATAGGGAGCCTAATCCACGTGGACGCGGCATCTCTATCCCCACCACATGAGGATCCGCGGAATGAGCTCCGCAGAGAAGACATGAACCACAAGACAGCCTCACAGACTTCCCTAGGGAAAAGCAGACGCGCGTCTACCAACGCGCAGACTATTTCACATCATAACATTCCCAGGTACGAGGTACGGAAGATCAAGGGTCAGGAAGATCCACCTGCAGGGGATTATTGACACCACCATCCGGGTAGCGACGCGTGTCCGCGGTAGCCCAACAACCACTGATGTTCAACAGTGACGTGACTAGTTCCATGCTTCCACCATGCTGCCTCTATTGTGCTGACTAGGCATGCTTAACTGCTGTCAGGGGTCACGTCAGACACCAGCAGGTAAGTCAACCATGCTGGTTCAAAACGACATACCGCTGGTGGCCAGTCACATGCTGCCACGTGTCCGCCTGGTGAATCATCGTCAGTCACAGCTGACGTCAGCTATAGTAAACGTCTTTTTCCCGCCATTTCCAGGAACCAAAGGCAGGTGGGCCGAGGCTAGGCCCACAGATTACAAGACTCTTCGTGGGCTTCTTATCAAGCCCACGACCTCCACTATAAATAGAAGACATCAACTCCTTTCTAAGGGATCCGAAAATACTCACTTGTAACATAGATCTAGGTTTATTTGTAATACTTTGTACTCTCCAAAGTAATAACATCACCGGCTCTTCACAGTGGACGTAGGTCGTGCTTGACCGAACCACTAACATCTTTGTGTTCTTACTTTCACCACACACACACACTCACTTGTATTTATACTCTCGGGTTGAACCAAAGGTTTGGGTAAAGGAACGTACTTGTAGTAAACATAAGTATACACCACTCGGTGATTAGTTATAATCTCCGAGATACTTATTGTTTCTTCACACACTTTTCGTCTTTTAGCTCACCTTCATTCATCACCTAATAGGTTAATTCATCCATCAATTTACACTTACTATATTTCTGTAATTTTAACTCTTTTTGTAACTAATAATATGTGGATTTGATTGATATAGACATTCTTCGTTTGGAATTGCATTTGATATCGATGGTTTTATACTTAGTTTGGAATTGCATTTTGGTCTAACAAAAACAACTTGGGCCACCGATCTTTGAGTAATGTAACACCCCGCCACTAATATCATCCAATATTATCCGCTTTGCCTACTAGAAGCTCACGGATTTGTTGTCGGTTGCCCGAGTGAAAACATCCTAGGAGGGAGTAGTACTAGGATGGGTGACCTTCTGGAAAGTTTTCACTCGGGCAACCAAAAACAAATACGTTAGCATCAAGTGGGCAAAGCGGACAATATTGGATGATATTAGAGGCATGGTATTACATAATGGTATCAGAGTCACTCCTGTGCCATCCGGGATGGTAGGGCAAACCTCATCAAGAAGGATGAATCCCTGAGGGGGGGAGGGGTGATTGTAACACCCTAGGCATATCCCACATCGCCCGTGAACATGAGAGATCTTGGTTCATAAGTAATGTCCCGCCTCATAAATTACCAACGCGTTTTGGATGCATATGGATGTGGAGCACATGAAAACTTCACAGTTAAGCGTGCTCAGGTGGGAGTAGTACTAGGATGTGTGACCTCCTCAGAAGTTTTCACTCGGGCAACCAAAAACAAATCCGTGAGCTTCTAGTGGGCAAAACAGACAATATTGGATGATATTAGAGGCAGGGTGTTACAACTAAGGAAGAACCGAGCCAAGTATCGAGCCAAAACGAGCCTCCGACCCTTCACCAATCCTGCGGTATAAAAAAGAATGAACCAGGGACCCTAGAAGCATAGACTTCGACAGGAACATGACAATGGCCTTCCAACACCCCGGTATCACATTTTTCAAAGGGAGAAATACCCAACGACTCTTGCCTTCGTGAATCTATGGCGCAAGGTAATCTGATGTATTTTATGTATCTCATCTGTTCCCGCCCATAAGAAGCCCTTCATAATTTTTTCAATCTGATCTAACCCTTTGGACGCCGCCCTGTATAAAGAGAAGTAATAGATAGGCAAACTAGTCAATACTGACTTGATCAGAGTTAATCTGCCACCCATTGAGAGTGTTTTAGATTTCCATCCCGATAACCGATTTCTAAACCATCTCAAGAACCGGGTACCAGTGGCAACTCAGGTTCATGTTAGCTCCAACTTTGATTCCTGAATAATCAAAAGGGAATTCCCCTTTCCTGCAGCCTAGGATAGCTGCCATATCTTCCACATCTGACCCATCAACTCCAACACCAAACAAATGAGACTTGTGTAGGTTAATCTTCAAGCCCTAGCACATATAAAATACTCTAAGTAATCTGGCTATCTTCCATCCTTTAATGAAACTCTGAAACATATGGAAATGACCTCCATCCATGATGATGGGTAGGGAAATCGTTTACCAAAACCGAAGATCTAGCTGACTTGAGAATGCCCATAATCCAAAAACACCATTTATTGTTGCTTTTTATCATATTTACAAATCCATGAGATTTATGTTAGAATTGTGGTTGCATATATCAAGAATTTACACAAGCTAAATTAAATGCTTTTCCCGTGTTATAGAAAAGATAACGTAGAAGGACTAGCATTTCTAACATAATTAGAAGACATATACAATCAAACATTCAATTTAATAATAAGTGACCATAAATTGTAGATGTGTACATCAAGCGTAATGTGCAATTAATTGGAATAAAGGTAGAGTCGTGACTCGTGGTGATGTGTTGCTGGCCATGTATTTTCGAAAAGCTTGGTCAAAATAGTCATTCGCATGGAAAATTTGGCTGGACAAAGACCTAATGTCACCATTACCATTCTTCTAGAGACCCAATTTCGAATAACTTCTCTTTTTTCATATATATATCTTTTCATACTATAGTAAACTTGATTGGTCTATTTTGGATAAAGCAATAAATATATTTATCAGATGCTACTGCACACTAGGGATGAGCATGGTACCGGTCCAGTACCAAAAATACCGGTACCGAAAACAATCGGTACGGTACGGTACCGGTATTTGAATGTAAAAATTGGTAAATACTGGTACCGTATCGAACTGGTACCGGTACCGAAAAATCAAAAATGTGGGTACCGGTAGTGATACCGAAATTGATTCGGTACCAGAAATTCAGTTCCGGTTCAGTATCAATACCCCGGTACTATTTGCTCATCCCTAGTGCACACTGAGCACCAGATGCAAAAACATTAAAAAAAAAAAAAAAAATCTAAAATCATATCAATTAGCTGCTAAATTAAATTTCCATTTATTTTTAACTAGGTTTTCTTTTGGCGCGCGTTACCATTTTTAAACTGTGTTTTTATGCTAACTGTAAAAAGCCAATTTGCAATATACAAAAGACTTGAGAAACTATAAGGTTTAAAGTGTCAAAGGACAACCTCCAAATTGAAGATAACAATCTATCTAAATATTTACAACCTCCTGTATAAAAGGAGAGTACCAAATCAAGGAATAAACACCAGTACAACATGAAACATCTATGTATATATTATTAGACTATAGGGAGTGGAGGGGTGTGAAACGTCATGTGGCACTTGTAGGACCCATGTGAAAGGGGAATTGTGGGGAGTGGAAGGGGGGAAGAGGGGGGGGGGGGGGGAGTGACATGTGGAAATTATTTTCTTTTTCATTTTCTTCATTAAACTAATAAAAAAAACACAATTTAATAAAAACATAATTAAAAAACATTAATAATTAATAATAAACTACAAACTAAAAAATAAAAAAACATGAAATAAAAAAATACATCAACTAAAAAAATACATAAACTAAAAAAAATACATCAAACATGTTTTTAATCATCATTGTCGGATGGGTATTGTCTTGGTACACTCCAAATATGATCAACCAAATCCGCTCGAAGGTTGTGATATGTTTGGGTATTTTTGATTTCCAAGTTGTTTAACGCTATTTCTGCATCAATAATGCTTCCTTGACTTGATGGTGGTTCGTCACCAAAATACTCGCATATTGCACGCCTTCGTCTTCCAAAATCATGTTATGTAAAATAAGGCATGCGTACATCACATTTCTTATTTGCGGTTTTTCCATCATTAGACATGGCATAGACAAAATGCGCTATCTTTTTTGTAAAACACCAAAAGCTCGCTCAATGTCTTTCCGTGCAGCCATTTGAGCTTTGTTAAACTTTGTTCTTTTATTGTCTAACGTAGTCCTCCGTGTAAACGATTTTACGAAAACGGCCCAATCAGGGTAAATTCCATCTGTTAGAAGGTACCCGTACTTGTATTCTACCCCGTTTACAAAAAAAAGTTCCTTTCAGTGCATTATCATTTACAAGATCGTTGAAAATTGAGGATTGATTAAGAATAGTTCTATCATTCAACGAACCGGGCACACCAAAAAATGCATGCCAAATCCAAAGATCTTGTGATGCAACCGCTTCAAGCATCATACAAGGATTTTTATGATATCCAATTGAGTGTTGACCTTGCCATGCAGTTGGACAAAGTTCCCACTCCCATTTCATACAATCTAAACTCCCGAACATCCCAGGAAAACCATGTTTTTCTTCGTGGAATTCCAAAAGTTGTTGTACGTCACTAAACGTAGGTTTTCTCAATATTTTTTTAAATATAGTTCAATGACGTATGAACAAAAATAGTGGAGAGTTTCCCTAGCCGTTCGGGCCGACATCTTTAGATAGTCGTCCATTATGTCGGAACTTTGCCCGTAACCCAAGTGTCTAAGCGTGGCGGTGACCTTTTGAAACGTGGTAAATCCCATCTCACCACGCGCATCGGGCCTTTGTTAGAAATATTCGTAATTATTTTCTAAATCGTTTGATATTCTTATAAATAAATTACGACTCATACGAAAACGCCGCCTAAAAGTTTTTTCATCGTATCTTGGTTCGGGCGAGAAGTAATCACGTACCAATAAATCATTTGCGGCTTGTCGTTCACGAACTATATACTTTCTACACTTGGGTTCCGAGGTCACTTCATCATCATCCACTACAACTTTAACGAGTGTCTGAACGGTAGCCGTTATCAATTCCGCGTCGTCGTCGGATGAGGAGGCCAAAGCGAATTCATCAAACGCATCAGACGAACTTGAACTTTGGTCCGACATCTTGCAAGTATTTAAAAAAATGAGAGTTTGAAGAGGATTTTATAAAAATAGGAGAATGTGGGTGTGAGTAGAAGAGTATATGGTTGAATATATATATATATATATATATATATATATATATATATATATATAAAGATTTAAAAAAACATTTCTTTATTACCGTTGCCAAATGGTTTAGTTTTTAATTTTTTTTAATAATCTAACGGTCATAAATCTCCCCACCAACCAGAATGAGCCACATCATCTTCCTCCCCTCCCCCCACGCTCATCCCCATCTCCTCGCCACTCCCTCCCGCCCCCTCCTCCACGCCGCCTAGGGGCGGTGTTCCCGCCTCCACGTCACTCCCTGCCCCATTTTACCGCCCCACTCCCTCTACTCTTATATATGATGTACTAGGTTAGAGTCCCGTGGGGACCCACGGTTCACCCGAAAGTAAAATGAAAGAAAAGTAGGAAAATAAGAATTGTATTATGAAATTTGATTTGGTTACTAAATGTTTGATGATGCAATATGTATGAATTTTGATGTTAAATGCAAAATGTCATCTAACAGTTTAATGTAACGAAATGATGGATATATCGAGTAAGTAAAGTTTAATTTGACAACTGCAAACTACATAGCATACTATCACAATATCACACATTACATCATTTGGGTAATATCTATATTCTAATCATAACTAATCTTAAGCATAGAACACTTATCATTTAGTTGGGGCTTAACGAACTTCAACCAATATTACACATTACATCATTTAGGTAATATCTATATTCTAATCATAACTAAGCTTAAGCATAGAACACTTATCAATTAGTTGGGGCTTAACGAACTTCAACCAATGGTCCATTTTCATTACTTCAATCAAAATCTTCCAAGCCTTGCTTATTGATAGCTGATTTTTCACCTTCGAAGTTGTTATCATTGTCATCACGATCCTCGGAGTGCAGCTCATTTCCAATAATTATGAAAACCTCCACCATTGTATTCCATATTTGTGTTCTACATAAAATATAGTTGTTGTAAAGATATGGATACGGTGATAAGTAAATTAAGAAACAATCCTTAATCCACTTACTTGAATGGGTAGCTTAAATTTTACATTTTATCTCTCCAATGGTTCAAACCGATTACATAGCTAAAAAACAACTATAAGAAAATGGGTCCAATGTCACATGCTGTAATATAAATTTCCTATATTTTATTAAAAAAAATAGACACCAAAAGGATCAACCCCAAACCCATTTCAACATGTAGCCAAAAGGACCCATTGTACATACACTTTAGGCAACTTTTGACATGTTACAAAATGCCGTCAAAAAACGTCATTATTTAAACTGTGTAAATATAGTACTTAACAATTAAAAATCTTAATAAATAACATCAAAATCATAATCAATCATTCAAATCAATGACATTAAAATAATCTGCGTCTGAAATTGCCTTACCCATTATATACAAATTATTATTGACATATTAAAATTAGCACACTTATTGAAATCAAGATTATGATTATCGTTTCATGACAATTGATTAAAGGAAAGTCGTAATATCAAAATGAAAGTCGGTCAACAATATTAAAATGAAATTCGTAATATTAGTAACAACAATAAATACGAATAAAAATCTTCATAAATAACATCAAAATCATAATCAATCATTCAAATAAATGACATTAAAATTATCCGCGTCTCAAATTGCCTTACCCATTATATACAAATTATTATTGACATCTTTAGTAATCATTATTAGTTGTGATTGAAGTAATATAATTTTTTAACAGAAAATAACATTTTGAAAAGTTATATTATCATTTAATTTCATTGTTAAAATTGGTATGACGATTAAATGATTTTATTATTTGTTAAGGTTTATATAGTATTGCTGTGTCTCGAACAATTCTGCAAAATCGGAAATACTGTGCATCGATTGACGTGATCAAGTAGGAATATTTATTTATATATTTGAATTATATAAAAAATGGAAGGATTCGTAATTGACGTGAATTGGTCAACAACGCTTAAAATTAGCACAATCAAACTCAAAGACATAAAGTCAAAGAATTGACCTCCATCAAATTAACAAAAACGTAAAAAGTTTTTATTTAGATTGGGTCAACAATATTAAAATTAAGGTCGTAATATTAGTAATAGCATTGAAAATTATATTGAATACATTATATATTTTAGGAAACTGTTAAATAGATTTAAATTATATTTATTATTAAAATAATAATAAAAGTGTAGGAAAATAAATGTACACTCCTATCTTCGTATTATATTTAAATTATAAACTGTTAAATAAATTTAAATAAATGTTTAAAGCAAAATCGTATATGTTTAAAAGGATATCGTATTATGACAATTGATTAAAGGAAAGTCTTTGAATTATAAAAAATGGAAGGATTGATAATTGACGTGAATTGGTCAACAACGCTTGAAATTAGCACAATCAAACTCAAAGACATATAGACAAAGAATTGACTTCCATCAATTTAACAAAAACATAAAAAAAATTTACTTAGATTCGGTCAACAATATTAAAATTAAGGTCGTAATATTAGTAATAGCATTGAACATTATTTTGAATACATTATATATTTTAGAAAACTGTTAAATATATTTAAATTATATTTATTACTAAAAGAATAATAAAAGTGTAGGAAAATAAATGTACATTGTTATCTTTAGATTATATTTAAATTATAAACTGTTAAATAGATTTAACATTGTTAAATAGATTTAAATAAATGTTTGGAAGAAAGTCGTATATGTTTAAAAGAATATCGTTTAATGACAATTGATTAAAGGAAAGTTGTAATATAAAAATTAAAGTCGGTCATCAAGTTTAAAATGAATTTCGAAATATTAGTAATATCAATAAATAAGATTAAAAATCTTAAGAAATAACAACCAAATTCATAATCAATCATTCAAATCAATGACATTAAAATCATCATAAATAACATCAAAATCATAATTTAAATTTCAAAATCAATGACATCTTGTGGTGCAGCCTTAGTAACAAACATTTTGTGCTGGATTGAACACCATTTGAAGACACAATTTTCGCCAATGGAAGTATCTTCTGATTGAAGCAAATCAGGCCATCCAATCACAATAAACCTTTACAAAAGCATTATGTATAGAAAATAAGAATGTGTAACTAAATATAAAATAAGAATATTGTAAACATAATTAGTAATATATTCGTAAAAATAGTAATAGAAAATTTTAATTCGGTTAATAAGATATATATGGGATTAAAATTAAAAATCGTAATATTAGTTTTAGTATTAGTAATGTATTCGTAATTTAATTCGATCAATTCGGTCAATAATAAATAAATGAGCTTAAAAATCGTAATATATAACATTAAATTCGGTCAATTATTATTAATGTCATTAAAACTCATAATAAATAACATTAAAAATGAATAAATCTTATTAATTGCAGCCAAGACCAATAATAATTCATAAAGATAAATTAAACATAATTTCGTATTAATATTAATATAAATAAATGAAATTAAAAAATCATAATAAATAACATTCAATTCGATCAATTATTATTAATGTCAATTAGTATTAGTAATATATTCGGTCAACAATACGAATTTTTACGAATAGTAAAACTAAAATCGTAATATTGGTATTAATATTAGTTAGTATTAGTAATTATTAGTAATTAGTAATATATTCATAAAAATAGTAATACAAAAATTTAATTCGGTCAATAAGATATAAATGGGATTAAAATTAAAAATCATAATATTAGTTTTAGTATTAGTAATATATTTATAATTTAAATTGGTCAATAAGAAATACATGAGATTAAAATTTAAAATCGTAATATTAGTATTAGTATTAGTAATATATTCGTAAATTAATTCGGTCAATAATAAATAAATGAGCTTAAAAATCGTAATATATAACATTAAATTCGGTCAATTATTATTAATGTCATTAAAACTCATAATAAAATATAATTAAAAATGAATAAATCCTATTAATTGCAGGCAAGACCAATAATAATTTGAACGAATAGTAATATAAATAATATTAAGTATACTCTCATAAAGATAGATTGAACATAAGTTCGTAGTAATATTAATATAAATAAATGAGATTAAAATCGTAATAAATAGTATTCAATTCGGTCAACTATTATTAATGTCAATAAATAACATTAATTATAACATACTAAAAATACATTAAAAATGATTAAATCTTATTAAACATAAATTCAAAAAAAAGTAAAAATAAATAAATGATAGTAAAAATCGTAATATATAACATTAAATTTGGTCAATTATTATTAATGTCATTAAAACTCATAATAAATAACATTAGAAATGAATAAATCCTATTAATTGCAGGCAAGACCAATAATAATTCATAAAGATATATTAAACATAATTTTGTAGTAATATTAATATAAATAAATAAGATTAAAAAATCATAATAAATAACATTCAATTCGGTCAATTATTATTAATGTCAATTAGTATTAGTAATATATTCGTAAAAATAGTAATAGAAAATTTTAATTCGGTCAATAAGATATAAAAGGGATTAAAATTAAAAATCGTAATATTTGTTTTAGTATTAGTAATATATTCGTAATTTAATTCAGTCAATAATAAATAAATGATCTTAAAAATCGTAATATATAACATTAAATTCGGTCAATTATTATTAATGTCATTAAAACTCATAATAAATAACATTAAAAATGAATAAATCCTATTAATTGCAGGCAAGACCAATAATAATTCATAAAGACATATTAAATAAAATTTTGTAGTAATATTATTATAAATAATGAGATTAAAAAATCGTTATAAATAACATTCAATTTGGTCAATTATTATTAATGTCAATCAGTATTAGTAATATATTCGTAAAAAGAGTAATAAAAATTTTTAATTAGGTCAATTAGATATAAATGTCATTAAATTTAAAAATCGTAATATTAGTTTTACTATTAGTAATATATTCGTAATTTAATTCGGTCAATAAGAAATAAATAAGATTAAAATTAAAAATCATAATATTAGTATTAGTATTAGTAATATATTCTTAAATTAATCCGGTTAATTCGGTCAATAATAAATAAATGAGCTTAAAAATCGTAATATATAACGTTAAATTCGGTCAACTATTATTAATGTCATTAAAACTCATAATAAATATCACTAAAAAATAAATAAATCCTATTAATTGCACCAATAATAATTCGAACAAATAGTAATATAAATAATAATAAACATAATTTCATAAAGATAGATTAAACATAATTTCGTAGTAATATTAATATAAATAAATTAGATTAAAAAATCATAATAAATACATTCAATTCGGTCAATTATTATTAATGTCAATAAATAACATTAATTCTAACATATTAAAAATGATTAAATCTTATTAAATATAAATTCGAAAAAAGTATTATAAATAAATGAGATTACAATTTTTAATAAATAACATTCAATTCAGTCAATTATTATTAATGTCAATAAATAATATTAAATATTTTAGTAAATAACATTGAAAATGAATAAATCTTATTAATTGCAATCAAGACTAATCATAATTCGTATGTGGAAACTGTAACGTCACTGCATATGATGTTTTTAGATAACAGAAATTTGTTCATGGCCTTCGTCACAGTCTGGAAAGATACGTATAAAAAAAATTAAAAAAAATCATTTTATAAAATGAAATAGGCATTTTTACACAAAAAAAATAAATAACAATCATACCAACACGGTTGACGAAGGGTCATGCAAAACCTTGAAGAATTGAGAACCTTTGTGATAAGACATAATAACGTTGGTGTGGTTGGATGAGATCCTGATTTTTAAAATAAGTAAAACATAGAATGATTAAATCAGTTTAAAGGTAAATCCCGTTCACTGTATATCTATTAATACCAATTTAAAAAGTTGGTATTTCTAAAGAATAATCACAAATGAATACATCAAATTGATAAATTTCTTGAAACGACTAAATGTTAATTATCCATGTTCATTCTAAATCATATAGATCGTATTTTATAAAAAAACCGATTAAAACTTCATTCTAAATGTATCAGTGTTTAATCATTGATAATAATATTATTAAAGAATTTGATTAAATAGTCAAAGATTAAAAAAACGATTAAATCTTCATATGGATCGTATTTTATAAGAAAACCGATTAAATAGTCAAACTAATTTTTGTAAACAAAAATTAAAAAACCGATTAAATCTTCATTGCAGAATTTGATTAAATAGTCAAAGATTAAAAAAAAACCGATTAAGTCAAACTTTTTGATTAAACAAATGATAAAAGTAATGTATTCATAAGATTAACAGTAAAGCATCGAGTTTGTTAACAAAAATATCAACTGAAAAATCGTATACATAGGTTTCATCAAGATGATTAACAGCAAAGCATCAACTTTGTTAACAAAAATAAGTAAAACACAATAATATTAAGCAATGTTAGAAGAATAGGGATCGATGAATACCTTGAATGAGTTGTGAAGAATCAATAAAGTATGAAAGATGAAGGAGGATGATAGAAAGGTTTGTTTTGGAGAAATGAAGAATGATTTGTGAAGAATAAAAAATTTTTCTGAAAATGGTTTATATGGACTTCAATTCGGAGCTCCATATTGTGGTTGGATCCATGACGACCCTCTCTAAGGCCTCCATTCGACCTGAGTGTATTCATTTATTATATAGATAGAATAGATGGAAATATGGTATGCATTGATCCTACCAAAGCATAAAAATGTAGTTTTAACTATTAGATCGATGTAACCTCCGGTTGACTCCATGTAATTAAGTTTTGCACAAGCATCAGATCCAACACCAACACTAACATAAATTTATCATTCACGTACACTCGATGCATATTGAGTCTCGATGCGAATCTGCCACTAATATATTATTCACAATTTAATTCTACATTAAATTGTATATCTAAAAATATTATAAAAGTGAAATTCGTATACACATAAGGAGCTTCAGAATTAAAATGGTGGGAAAATACCTAGCTTTCTTATACTCCCTTTAGATGCGGTTTATAATCTCTGTCGTATTCTCAACCTGTTACAAAACATTCCTCAATTAATACCTAACCATACATGAGTAATTAAATAAAAAATAATCGTAGTTTGGATACTCATATGAGCTACTATTACATAACAAATCCATTGCTAAATACCCTCTCTTTTAACTTGCTATTATTTAACCCAACATCAACTTTACACCACTTTGTCCACCTCTAATGGAACATATCCCAACTGCAATTTTAGTTTGCGTCCACTGCAGTTCACGACGACACACAAATATGTGGGTTGGGGTACTACCGGCGTAACAACTTGGGTAAAGCAGGTTGCAGCCTACCTGAAACTTAAAAATCTAACACGATAAACCATAAAAACCAAACGACTCTTTAGGACATACAAACAATTTACATCAAAAAACATTAAAAACATAATCAAACCTCACTCAGTTCGACCCAATTGAGTTTGAGCCATGTCTTTGAACGTCAACAATGCAAACCTCTGTTGGGTTTGTGAAGTCCTTGGTTATTGGGCTTTTGAGGTTGACAATAGAAGACATGGGCTAGGCCCGGTTTAGTTTTCTTGGTCCCTAACTTGTTTAACCTAATTGTTCTCTATATATACCCTAGTCATGTATTGTAATCTTGTGTGCCTTGAGCTTAATGAAATAACCTAGTTGCAGCCCGTGGACGTAGGTCCCCCACTGGGACCGAACCACGTAAAATTTTTGTGTCGTGTTTATTATTTTTTGTTCATCGTGTGATAATCGTGTGTGCCGTTTGTGTGTTTGATTCCGTTGCGCCGACTAATACCTAACAAGTGGTATCAGAGCTTTGGCTCGTTGTACACACGGTTTTGCACTGATATACGATTCACAAGGAAGGTGTTTATCTATTTTTTTAAAGATTGAAGGTTAGGGTTTGCGATAACCCTTGGAGCCGTAGTTATCTTTTGTCCGAGATAAAAAAAAAAAAGAAGTCGGTCAAATTGATATCAATTAAATGGTCTTGGGAGCTGTGACTAATTCTTAGAAGAAACCACAAGAAAGAATTAATTTGGGAGGCATGCTTTATTTTGTTTCTTGATTCTTTTTGTTGCACGAAAAAAAAGAATAGTGTGTCTTGTGGTGGATTCTCCTCTTAAAAAGGTAGACTGAGATAGAGTGGCGATTTAGAGTTTGTGGTTGTTGGTTTGGTTAGTTGACTGGAGCCAAGTAAACTCTTGAAGATTGCTAGGTTTGATTGATTTGATCGAGGTTAGTATCAAATAAAAATCCATTTTAGCCGTGTTTGTTTTTTGTTAATTCGATTGGAGCCGCTGATAAGGTTTATTCAGTAGTTGGTCGAGTTTGGGTTGCGAATATAGGATTTGTTTTCTAAGTTCGGGTTTTGACAATTATTATTATCAACCGTGATTGTATAACCGAGTTTTGTGATAACAGTTGGGTTGGGTGGGATTTGTCTGCAAGGTTATTTGTAGGAGCAAATCGATTTTGATTGACAGTGTTCAATAGAGCAGCCGTCAAGTTCAATCCCGTGCCATTCCTGTGTTTGTTCACTATTTCCGATTTGTTCTCGTTTGTTATTATTATAACTGAAGACGAGATGGTAGTAATCGGAATGTTAGACGGTTTTGAGTGTTGGTTGATTGGTTTGTCAAGGGAACTTGGATGTGGTACTTAACGATGGTAAAACCTGTAGAAAATGGAACCAGCCAATTTGGAATACTTTGGGTTTAAGATATTCCTACTCGGGCGTGCTGGTGACGACATAAGTGAAAAAAAAGTTAGTATCAAGTCATGTGAACTATTTCTAGCTAGTTGGATGATCTTTCGGTTAGGGTTTGCGTTAACTGGTCGTGTGTACGGTCATAGAACCCTTGGTACCGCTTGTTTTCCATGAAAGCTCGACTGCTGTTATAACCATTTGCCTGTTAGCTGGTCTGGAACTATGGAGTTATCCTTGTTCGTTGGTGATCAGTGGTTTGACTCATGAGTGTCGGTTTGGCATGGGTTGGGATAACATGGACAGTGGGAGCTGGGCGTAGTTGACTTGTTGGGGCTGCATGGAGGTGTGGACATTTTTTTTAGAGTCGATGTCATAGATAGGAAATTCTACTTCTGAGAATGTGTCGGGGTTTGATACATTTGGACTCAGTGAAAGGTAGTGAGACTCTTGGGTTCAAGATTCTATTTGGCTTTATTTCTTGTTACCTACTTCAATGAAGCATTAGTGAATCTATTGTTGAAGACTTTTGAAGTGTGCAGATTGCTGTGCAACCGGAAGAAGAGAACCAACTTCCGTGTAGTAAAGTCTTGGCTCGCTGATTCGAGAGTTAAACGAGTCTAGTTTACAGTAAAGGGCTCTGGGACTCCAGGTAATCCGCTTGAGCGTATTCGGAGCATGGACGAGATTTTTGTAACAGTGGGAGCACATGGGGTGTTCTGACATAGTCTGTAAATCGACGTTTGGTTTGGAAGACCAAGGATCTGAATGAAATCTCTCCTGGGAGGTTGTTGTTAGTGGAGAGTGTTCTTTCCTCTGGAGTCTCTGGAGCCGGCAATTTGAGTAAGTAGGGGCCGGTTGAGATTGAGGATGTGTCTATGGTGGGTTTTGCCATGACTGGGTCTTTGATGACCATATTGTAGTTGTTGGGAGCTTCAATGGGCCTTTCAGGTTACTGATGAGAAGGGCCGCTGGAGCTAGGTGGATACATGGACAGGTTTGGAGTTTGGTATGTTCTTTGGGAGCTGGACCTGGAAGATTTCTGTTCTTGTCTGTTTAGAGATTACTGAGTACTAGATGATTGGGTTGTTGGCAGGCTAGAGTTCCTCGCAAGGCCTTCAATTGGGAGATTGTTGGGTTTGTGAAGTCCTTGGTTATTGGGCTTTTGAGGTTGACAATAGAAGACATGGGCTAGGCTCGGTTTAGTTTTCTTGGTCCCTAAGTTGTTTAACCTAATTGTTCTCTCTATATATACCCTAGTCATGTATTGTAATCTTGTGTGTCTTGAGCTTAATGAAATAACCTAGTTGCAGCCCGTGGACGTAGGTCCCCCACTGGGACCGAACCACGTAAAATTCTTGTGTCGTGTTTATTATTTTCTGTTCATCGCGTGATAATCGTGTGTGCCGTTTGTGTGTTTGATTCCGCTGCGCCGACTAATACCTAACAACCTCGACATGTTTTTGTCTTCCTTCGTCAATAACTTGTAAAAGCTCAAACTGTCGTAGATTTGATTGGCTCGCATGCGTTTACATTGACTCGCTCAATTGCCTTTGCATGTGTACCTACATAGTTTGAATCGTCTTCTGTCTAACCCTCTTAGTTCAACACCTATTCTCCAACAATGAAGTTACAGTGAACCAACAACAATGTGCATTCATCCTGTAATCGTTAGCCTATACAATATTCACATTTATTAGAATTTTACACACACTAAAGCAACTCAGCACATAAATACTCCTGAACCAAAGATAACCAAAAAAAAAAAAAAAAAATGTAAGAAAAATCAAAACATTTACGAATCCAAGCTAAATGTTTCACCTTTAATTCCATAAAATTTCCTGGTGGTGGTGGATCATTACTAGTTACTGCTCTCATGCACGTTTCTGACCTCTACACAATACCGAAAACAAAGATCTATCCTTAGTGTTAAACACCTATTACAAGCACATAAGGCTTTGATTGTGAATGTCAAGAAAAAGAAAATGGTTAGAATTGTCATTCTAGCCATATGTCGGATCATATGGAAGGCGCGGAATGATGTTATTTTTGCCGAAAAAGGTTAAATATTGATGGGATTTTTGAGGAGATTCAAGCTACGACTTTCTTGTGGGTCAAACATAAACATAAAGCTAATTGAAACGACTTTACTTGGGAAAATTGCCTGTCTTTTAATTTTCATGTAACATGAAATCCATATTGGCGTAGGGGGTTGGGTGAAGTATTTAGTTTGGGCCAGTGTCTTGCTATTGACCTATTGTCAAACTGTTGTATATATATGGGCGAAGTGATGCAAAGTTGTTTGGTGTTAAAAAAAAATTATCTTTAAGTTCATAAGTTGTCACTTTTCGTTTCTAGAATTAAGGAATTAAATATAGAGATTTAGAGAGATCATTAGGCTACCCGGTACACAGACAGCCCTCCCTCCCGTCCCTGAACTTTTTGGCTTGTCCTAGACTAGAACACCACCCCCCTGCTTTAGTCCCACCCCTGCCCCGTCCCCCGTCCCCCTTGAGACCCAACGGACGCACCAATGGCTGAATTCCTTTTATTTATTTTTTTACTTGTCTCAAACATGTACACCGCCCCCCTGCACTTTTTTGCTTGTCTCGGACATGAAGTATTGGTGTCTCTACACCTCACTCAAGTCTCAAAATATTTGAGACTAAAGATATCCTATGTAGTATCTAGGTGGCATTAAGACTAATAGTGCGTTTGGTTGGTTAAAGGAATGAAATCACCCATTCCACAAGGCATTCCATTCCCTCAAAAGCATTCCATCCATCCCCTTGTTTTTTTTTCATTCCATCCCTCATTAACCCTTTACTAACAACACTATAACCCACCACCACCACCACCACCTACCACCATCGTCTCCACCCACAACCGCCGTCACCACCTTCTACTATCGCCCACCACCCACCACCGACGCCCACCACCGTTGCCGCCACCAACCACCACCACCCAGCACCGTCACCACCCACTGTCACCGCTGCCCAACATCACCCATCGTCACCCACCACTATCACCGCTACCCACCACTACCCACCATTGCGGCCACCTCCACCCACCACCACCCTCCACCGCGGCTACCTCCACCCACAACTACCACGAATCACCATCGTCAAACCACCCACCATCACCGCCATCCACCTCCACTCATCACCATCGTTGCCACCACCCACCACCGCCATCGCCACCTACTGCCACGCTACCGCCACACACCACCACCTACCATCACCACCACCGCCGCCACCACTAACCATCACGGTCTATCCAACAACATAAAGTAATGTTTTGTTTCATTCTCATATGACAACCAAACAAGACATGGAATGGTAATGATCCATTCCATTACCTTGTCCATTCCATTACCTCTTACATTCCATTCCCTCATCCATTCCATTACCCCATACCAAACAGACCCTAAACCTTATTTTAGTCTGCACACCCACTAGCGTTAGTGGATACCATCATTGAAAAGTTGCATAGAAACGAGGGCTTCAATTGTGAACAAATTAAAAAGCATTTGAAATTCGATGAGGAAACACATATGTCATATGTGTGAAAATAACTTCGGTGATTATTTTCTGACATTGTGTTTATTCATATTTTTCTATGGTTTTTTTTGGGTTTTTTCGTCTATTTTATGCAGATTAAAATTTAGTTAACTTTTACTTTAGCTGAACTGAACTGATTTACAAACTTATAACCTTGTTCTCATAAATAACGAGCTACGTATTTTCAAGCATATATAGGTTGCTCAACACAACCATTGATTGGATCCTATGTTTCACACGCCTCACGAAGTCACGATAAAACCTCTCAGGTAGAAATTTGAGAAATTTGAGGCTGTGACAAGTATACACACTAAATGACAACTCTGTGAGAATGATTTGTGGAATCATGTTCTTACCAATCTATCTATCTATACATATAATAAACCAAAGCCATTTTAATGACATGTCATTCAAAGAGGGTATTCTTTTTATTGAGTGTGCCATGTGTCATCCCATGTGGCAATACCTTTATTTTAAGAAAATAATAATTTAAAATTTGAAAACAAAATTAGATTTTTATCTCTAATGTTTCCTCCCATAACTTTTAAACGTTAATATCTTTTATACACGAGATTTTTTAAAGAAAAAAATTACAACAAATTAACGAGCGTTTTATTATCTTTCCAACGAGTACCATAGTGCTATATAAAAAACGGAGAAAAAAACGACTATTTTTTGTATCCCGACAGGTATTGTGTCAGGTTTGAAATTAGTTTTAAAAAAAAATTGTGGGTTTGGGTCTGGCCTGAGATTACGTGATACCCGACCCAATGACCCTTTTTTTATATTAGAATATGATAACTTATGGCAGAGATTTGCTTAAAATAATAATAATAATAATAATCATTAATCATATATTGGCAAGTCATTAATTATGTTGTCATATTAGATATTTTATTATGTCATATTAGATACTTCAACCCGGGACGCTCTCCAACAGGTAATTGCTATGTTTTCTTTTTCTACCATATTCTGAAATAGCTCAAATCTTATTGTATGCAGTTAAAGACCCTTGACTGAATGTATTGGTGCTAAACAATCTATGTCCCTTGAAGTGCTTGGGATCTTAATATTCTGTTTTAGGTGTTGATGTTGTAAGGTGAAATGGATCTTTTGGTATTATTTTTTTAAAGTATCTAATGTAAGTTGATACATAGATGCCATTTTTATAGTTTAAATACTTCTAATTTTATCACTTTACTTAGATTTTTCAACCCGAGACGCTCCCAGGGTATAAGCAAGTACACGTGTATAAAGTTAGTGTTACATGAATATAAAAAGGAAAATGAATGACACGTCAAGTCATGTGTATTGACCAAAGAAGACGGCCAAAACATGAAATTTGGTCTTAAGCCGCATTTATCGAATCCTGCTAATTTTAAAAACAAAAATAGAAGCTTCCAATCAGGCGACTTTTTGCAGCGGCCTTCTCCTTCAAACATAGGTGAGACAATGACTTTTTGTTTGTTGACATCGCTAAAAAAATATTAGGTAAAAATATAAAGTTTTTTCTCTTATTAATTAATTAGCGATCTTAATTAACCTTAGAACTAGTCAAAACTATTAAAACAAATCCAATTACAAGGTTTTCTTCTTTTAAATAAAATTAGCCTTTCTTCTTATCTACTCTAAACCTAACAACTTTAGAGTTTAGATCCATGATACTAAGACTTTTGGGTGTGGAGGAGGCCCATCATCCATGATGGTCTTCCACCTCAGCTGTCACGTCAGCGTGGGGTAGAAGCATCAAGAGATGATGGTCCAAAGGTGTGGAGGAGGTCCATCATTCATTTAATATTCTTTTATAATTAATTATACACACACACAAATGGTCCGGCATCAAAGTCATTGTTTTGCCGCCCTTGCCGTGCCGGGGCTAAGGGGGCGGTGTTGCCCGACCCAGCAACCCATTGACTTGCCTATGCCTTGCCTATGCCGGTTCCACACCCATGGGTCTGAGACCATGTGTAGTGGAAGGAATTATTTATAACGCCTCTGATTCTGATTGGTCCACGTGACAGCTGAGTCAGCATGTGGAATGAAGTGAAAAAGGGGTGTATTGATAAGGGGTTATTTATAATGCACATGTTTCTAATTGGTTGTTTATTTTATTATTTTTTTTAATCTTTTAACTCAAAATAATTAAAATAAAAGACAAATAAATATAAAAAATTACAAATAATATTAAAAACACACAACTAATATTAATTAAATAAAAAAAACAACTAAAAAAATACAATAGCAAATTAAAAAAAAAAAACGCATCATAAAAAAAACTAAACACACTAGAGGCGATATTTTGCAAGAATTTCTTCCCTATGAAGTTGTGCAAGGCGTAGGGCTTCTCCGTCGAGGTGGTCGATCGATTTGGACAAAAACTCAATGTCCTTTTCCCTTTGCCCCGCCTCTTGAATGTCGACGAACCTTTTATTCTCGGCCACTCTCTGGTGCATCGTTTCCAAACGTCTTTGGCCGAGGTCGCGAATATCCTGTAGTCGTCGATTCATTTCCTCAAAATCCTCCCTCAATGCACCACCTCCTGTCGAAGACGACCCCGCCTTGCCACCCCTTTTTGATCTTCTACCGGGTGGTCTTGGAATATCCTCCTCCTTCTGCTGCTGCTCCTCCTCATCATCATCCAAATGAATAGGATCATCTAAACTCACAAAGCGAGCATCGGATGACGGTGTATCCGGATCTCGCGACGAGGAGGTTTTGCTTCGTTTTGATGATCCTCCTCCTCCTCCTCTCCTGATTTTGCACCTATTACCAGACCCCATAGGCGATACATTAGCCCACTTAGGACTTTTTCTCAACATGTCCCAAATCCTAAAATATGGAAACGGGCCACGGGTTTCTCTCATCTCGTCCAACGCTCTTGCCAACAAACCATCATCACCTTTCCCACTGCCCTGTTATCTTTACAACGTTGGTAAACCTCCGAAAACGCATGACATTTAGTATTTATATCCGGCCACTTTCCCGATATCGAGTCGTTCTCTCGATACTCCCCTCTACCCATGGCGTTAAAAAACACCTCTCGAATTCTTATCCAAAAGAGCAGCCTCTCTTGATAGTTTGCTACAAAAAAATATTATACGATTAGAACACAAAAAAAATATTATACGATTAGAGCTACAAAAAAAAATATTATACGATTAGAACACAAAAAAAATATTATACGATTAGAACACAAAAAAAAATACTAACCAACTTCGGGATCTTCCGATATGTCGAGCCAAGCCCGCGCTAAAGCAAACTCCTCGTCTTTTTCCCACCTTTCTTGTTTCTTTTTTTGACGAGGCTCGCTAGGATCTTTTCTTCGGTGGGAGCGTCTCCCCCCCCCCCCCCCCGTTGAGAACCCTCAGGTTCACGTGGTTGGTTGGGCTCCCCTTGAGTTTCAGGCACGACCTCGGGCTGCTGTTGAGAAGGTTGGACATAGTTTACGTTCATGTTTGGCGGAAACCCTTGAATATATTGACCTGGCATGCCTAGAAGTTGAGCGTATCCCATTGTGTTCGCGTCAAATTCGCCCCAAGTGGGTGGCAGTTGAGTAGTGTTTAGCATCGTAGTGTTTGGCCTCGTAGTGTTTGGCCTCGGACCCGGGCGAGACGGGACCCCAAACGGTGAACCATATGGAAACATGTTTGTGTTTTAGTAGGTTTGTTTGTGTTGTGGTGTGTGTGTTTTTTAGTTTGAGTTTATATGTGTATATTGTGTGTATATATATAATCTTAAAAAAATTAAGTTACCGTTCAAAAAATAAATGGCCCAACGGTCAAATTTTGTTTGACCGTTTCTTTCCCTAGTCCACGTGGCAACACGGTATTGGGCCTAAACATTTTAACGCGCGTTAATAATATAATGCTTGGAACCAAAAAAACACATATAACGCCCTCCCGTTTCGGTGTTCCCGGTGCGATTTTCAAAAATCACGCTCAAATACGCCACCACTACGGCAGGTCTAATATTAAACTACATCAACATACATTTGATTTGATATCAGTTGTAATTATGTCAAGTTAATGATGGATTTACAACTTTTAGTTGTTAAAATTTGGAATTGTTCTGTTATCAGTGTCACACAAGATTTGGATACTTAAAAAAAACGTTTTTTTTTTTATTTTTTTTTACTCAAAATGATTAAAAATATGTTTGTTACATTGTGTATTTTTTTCAAACAAAAAAACCTTTTGTAACTTGAGTTTTTATAGGTTTTCTTAACTCAATGGGGTTTTCAATTTATCCTCCTCCTATATATATACACACACGTGTGTGTGTGTGTGTGTGTGTGTGTGTGTGTGTGTGTGTGTGTGTATATATAGGGGAAAGTTAATTTGAGAACATCTATATTTCGTGCGAACCGTGAGAACGACATCTAAAACCATTCAAATTCAAAATTTCTTTTTACACTTGTCTTTATTATTAAAATACAATCCCAAAAACACAATTTACGCAAAAAAAATTCAAACGTATACGGAAATAATTTGTTTTTTACACATGTGTAAATTTACTGTTTATATATGTGTAAACTGCTTCATTTACACATGTGTAAAAAGTTAATTTGAAAGTGTTTTTGCAAGAAAAGATGAATTATTTGGAAAGAAAAATCATCTATTAATGTTGTATTTTGATTATAATGAAGCTTGTATTAAAAAAATTTGATTTTGATTGATTTTTTTACTTGTTCTCACGGTTCTCACGATATTTAGCGTTCTCAAGATAACCCTTCCCTATATATAGGGATCAGTTATCGTAAAAAGTAACAAAAGCGTGCGAAGTACGTGATAATTACGTAATCTGTTCTTCCTAATTACATAATGAAAAATACATAATTACGTAATGCTTTCATGAACAGATAAAACACATTCATAAACAGACAAAAATGTTACGTAATTATCATTACGTAATTATCACGTACTTCGCACACTTCGCACGTTTTGGAGGCTTTGTATTTGAATCAGTACCTATATATATATGTATATATATATATATAGGAAAATGGTAAAACGAGAACCGTCATTTCGTGAAAGAACACCGGGAACTCAATTTTTAACCACAAACTTATTTTAATCAGAAAAGAATATGTGGTTGGAAATTAAAGGGGAATAAAATATTAAAGAGAATATTTCCTTTTTGAAAAAGTCAACATTGGTGGACCCAGATTTTTACACCACTGTAAACCCATCGTAAATTTTTTTTTTTTTTCATTTTTTTACGGTGGGGTTACCCATTTTTATATTGGTGTGTAATTTTTTTTTTAAAATTCACATTTTATGTCGGTGTTTTTACGGTTCTTTCATGAAAGGTAGGTTTTTCATTGAAACCTAATCCTATATATGTATGTGTTGAGCTTAAGAAAGGTCTATAGTATGTATGTGTGGACCTTAATTTGCTAACTTTTGTGCAAATTGGATACGTTTTTAATTTAGTTTGTTACAAAGAATGGAAACTTTTGTCAAAGTTAATAACACTAAAGAAAAGAAGAAGAGATTAGCATGCAACATATAATTGCACTTTGTGTAAAAAATTTGATGATTTAATACAATTAATCCCTCAATAAATAAAAATAAATAAATCTTCAAACATATCGATTTATTAATTTGACATTTTGGTGCCCTAAAAGTGAAAAAACAATATACGTGAAACACAATTCAAAAACATCATCAAACAAATTGAATATATGTCAATCTAAAGTTCGAATTATATCCCATCCAGGTTTTACCGCAGCGAGCCTTCTGACGGAGAAATCTTTGTCGGTTTGGGAACTTACGGACTTAGTCTACCCAACGTTATTGATAAACCTGAGCGTATGAGGAGGTTTAACCCAGTGGGCAAGCGTTCCTGGATAGTCAGACATTAGTTTCGTTTGCCGTTAAAAAAAAAAAAAAAAGAAACACCTGATATAAGTCTTCACCAATTTCTGACTTTAGAGTTTAGCCTAAACACCCAATTTGGGTGAAACATTTATAAAAAGTCTTAGGCCCACCCGGATAACCTTAACCCGAAGCCCATAAACTTGTTACATAAAAATTCCAAGGCCCGGTCCAAAATATGTTGTGTAGAATCTATATCTATATCAATATTCTATATCTATCTATATCTATCTATCTATATATATATATATATATATATATATTATCTATTAATGGGTTAGGATCAAATACACAAGACACTTTTTCTAGGAAGGGTGAGAAGGATTGTGATCCATTGATCATATATTTGAAGGGTTGAGATTAGTTTGTTTGAAAAAAATAAATAATAAATTAGAGAAAGGGCATAAAAGGAAAACCACATTTGTTGACTTTCTCTCTCCACATGCAATGCGCATGTCAATTCCCCCATCATTTTAAAACGTCTATACTTTTTTCATACGACATTTTTTTTTCAAAAAAATTTCACCATATTAACGAGCGTTTTTTTATCTTTAATATGAGTACCACATTGCTACATTAAAATTGAAAAAAAAAATCATGCTAAATGGGTTTTTTTTTCTCCGTTGTGTCTTCTGCACGTTCATTGTGTTATAGTATGCATGTGTGCTTTATAAATATGTTATTTATGTTTTTTTAGTCTACACATGATTTAACTTTGTCCATTGTGTTTTTAGTATGCTTTTAATTGTGTTTTACGCAAATGAGTTTTGTATTTAGGCGTACATTGTGTTTTATTATGTTGTTCATTGTGTTTAAGTCTATTATTCATTGTGTTTTAGTATTCTGTTCATTGTGTCTTTTATATGTCGTCAATTGTGTTTTATTAGACTGTTCATTGTGTTTTATAGCATATTGTTCATTGCATATTTAATTGGTACTCATTGTGTTTTACGTTATCTCCATTGTGTCTTACGCAACTAGGTTTTCAACTTTTTTTCCAAAAGTATTCACTGTGTTTATTATGTTGTTATTATGTCGTCCATTGTGTTTTACACAATTGGGTTTTTAACTTTGTTTTTTCAAAAGTATTCATTGTTTTTTAGTCTTTTGTTCATTGTGTCTTTCGTATGCCATCCATTGTGTCTTACGTAACTGGGTTTTCAACTTTTTTTTTTTCAAAAGTATTCATTGTGTTTTAGTCATCTATTCATTGTGTCTTAGTATGCCGTCCATTGTGTTTTACTAGACTCTTGATTATGTTTTATACCCTATATTTAATTGGTGTTCATTGTGTTTTACATTCCATTGTGTCTTATGCAAGTGGGTTTTGAATTTTTTTTCAAAAGTATAGCAATATGGTACTCTTATTAAAGATAAAACGACGCTCAATTTTATGGTATAATTTTTTTTTAAAAACGGATGACGTATAAAAAAGTTACGGGCATTTAAAAATGAAGGTGGAAATGGCATGTGACTTGCATGTGCATATGTTTTTGACAAAATTACCCCTCCCACTTGTTAATCCTTTGGACACATGTCATTTTCTAGTGGCTTCTCACCCTTCTCATTTTTTGTAGCCTTTGTAGAATAGCCCAACCCATCTATTATCTATTATCTATTAATATATATAAAAGAATTGAACATTGCTGACGTGGCGTGCAATGTTGCCTTCAACCCCTCCATGAAAGTGCCACGTGGCATCATAATTGAAAGATTTTAGTGTTTTTAAATTATTTCCTTTTTTTAATTAAAATAAAGATAAACATAAAACCCTAAATTTATCTCTCTATCTCTCAATTCTCAATTACTAAAATTAAATTGAGTTATTTTAAGAAAAAACAATTTAAAAACAAATTAAAATTTTTCTCTCTTATGTTCCTCCCATAATTTTTAAACGTTAATATCTTTTATATTCGAGATTTTTTAAATAAAAAAATTACACCAAAATAACGAGCGTTTTATTATTTTTTCAACGAGTACCATAGTGCTATATAAAAAACGGAGAAAAAACGACTATTTTTTGTGGGGTTATGTTCATACAGAAAAAAAACACAAAGTGTTCAGGTTATTCATTAATCGTGTTTTTTCTTTTAAACCGGGTTCTTATCTACGATGTTGAAATTCAGCACAATCGCCATGCTATCATTGGAATTTTACTCTTCTAAAGATGGATATGTATACTTCATCAAGAGAAGCTAGAAGAAAGAATCGCGCAACACTGCAACACATGGTGTCACTTTATAGCAAGGTTATTTTTTTATTTATTTAATTACAAGAGTAATAATTATTACTATTAGTATTAGTATTATTAGAATGGTTATATTTTTCAACCCTCATCATGAATTTTACATCTATATAAGTCAAAGTCAAATTGTAACATATTTTAAATTACGTGAAGATGATTATATGTTGAAGGTTATCTTTTTAATACTGTATTATGTTTAATATGGTTTATGCTTTTTATTTTTTTAACTTTTTAATTAAATGTTTTTTTAACTAAGATTGATTATGTTTAAGTTATTTACTCTTTTCGTGATTTGAGTTTTCTTCTTTTATCATTTTTTATTAAATCATATTAAAATTTTCAACCCCGGGACCTTCCCGGGGTAATCAGCTAGTATATAATAAACCAAAGCATTTTTAATTACATGTCATAATATTATGCAATCTCTCTTTTGAGAGATGCCACATAGGATGTGATATGGCAACTCTAGACCAATTAAAAAAAGGAATAAATATGGTTTAAATATGATTTAACATCTATACATATAATATTTAGGAGCAATTTTTGACACATGGCATTCATTTACCCCCCTAGCAATTAATTCTCCTCCATTGGTGATCCTACATGGCACATTGAGAGAATTAATAAAATTTTCTTTTTTTTTTTTAATCAAAAATCCCGAAATTATATAAACTCTCAAAAAAACACACAGACATAACATCGCCTCCTCCAAAACCTAAACCCTAATCTTGGCGATTCATACCTATCGATCATCTCCAATCCAAGGTAACCTCCATTCAATTCTTCTTTTGAATAGATCGATGTTTTCTTCTATCTTTGATTATTATCTCAGATCATCGATTAACTTATTTTCTATATTTTTTTTATTTCGATTACTGTTAATGTCTTTGTTGTACTGATTGTTCTTGGTTTTTTGTTTATTATTCTTCAGTCATTCAGTCCTGTTAATATCTTTGATTTTGTGTTGATTTTTTTAGGGTTTATGTCCGACGTTTCGATTTAGGGGATTTTACACTTCAAGCGTTAATACAAAATTTTGATTGATTATTATTTATTAAGACTGATTAGGGTTCGACTGATGATTATTATTTATTAAGACTGATTACGGTTCCACTGATGATTATTATGGAAAATATGTTTTAGGTTTCTATTTAGCTTGAATGTTTTAGGTTTATGATTCGATTGATGTTTTATAGAAACCTTAGAATGGATTGTTATGATTTAGTTTTTGATTAGTGGTTTATGTTTTAGGTATCGATTTATGGTTTAAGAAATACTTTATTGGTTTGTTACTATTTAAGCGTTCAACTGAGAATGATTTTGCATTTATGTTATAGGTTTGTATTAAGGTTGAATGTTTTAGGTTTATGATTACGTTTCAATTGATGTTTTAAGGATATCTAAGAAAGGATTCTTATGATTTAGTTTTTGATTGATTCTTTATGTTTTAGGTCTCGATTTAGGGTTTAAGAAATACTTTAATGGTTTGTTACTATTTAAGCATTCGACTGAGAATGATTTTGCATTTATGTTTGAGGTTTGTAGTAAGGTTGAATGTTTTAGGTTTATGATTACGTTTCAATTGATGTTTTAAGGATAACTAAGAAAGGATTCTTATGATTTAGTTTTTGATCGATTCTTTATGTTTTAGGTCTCGACTTATGGTTTAACAAATACTTGAATGGTTTGTTACTATTTAAGCTTTCAACTGAGAATGATTTTGCATTTATATTTAAGGATTCTATTAAGGTTGAATGTTTTAGGTTTATGATTACGTTTCAATTGGTGTTTTAGAGACATCTAAGAATGGATTGTTATGATTTATTTTTTGATTAGTCGTTTATGTTTGAGGTATCGATTTCCATTTTTTAGGTTTCAACTGATTTTATGAGGTTTCTTTCATTGTTCATTTACTTCTGTTTAATATTTATTGACAATGATTCCTGCTTTATGTTTTATGTTTGTATTTAGTAAAAAAATTTTATGTTTCCATTTTCTTCTCAAGTTATGAGTAATATAAACCTACAAATGGATTGTTAGCTCTGAAAACTTATAGTCAATTGGTTTTTAATGTTTCCATTTACTGATTTATGTTTCATACTAAGTCACTTTTTTCTAATACAGATTGGTAACTGCTTGTGTGATAATGACTTACGGTTTTTGGGTACGGTCAGAAGCCAACGATCGTCTTTGCTTGGTAATATTTGATTTATTACATTAATTAAACAAAGATTTTTAATGTTTATTCATAAATATAAAATTATTGCAGTCTGTTAGATGGGTTGATAATGTTCATAAACCAGCCCACAATTTTATATGTGGTTTACTTTTTCCATAATTATATACCATATATTGTAATAATATCAAATTCTTTCTTATATGTAGGCTTTACCTGAGGAGTACACAGAATGGGTTGAAAAGTATAAGTATCCAACAGGTGATTGTACGATTCATACACTGGATGAAAAAAGATTTCGCGTTAAGGTCATGCAGATAGCTGGGAAGTGGTTTATTTGTGACGGATGGAAGCACCTGATGACTACATTAAATTACCCATCCGTTTGCAACTTTGTTTTTGAATACGAATCGGTGATCAACTGTTTCAATATGATTACGTTTCATCAAGATGCTATAACTGCACCTGGTAGATTTTTCTACTGCAAGATTGATGACCCTCAAACTGATGAAGAACGTCTGGTATGTGTTTTGTACTATCATTTAACTACATTATATAACACACTGATCATATAGTAATATGTATTAATGTTTCATTCCATTTGTTGCAACTTATCAGCATATCAGTTGCTTTGTTATGCATGGATTATACAACAGGACCCTTCCGTTGGAACCAATTATAGTCAGCTCATTTCTAGGTCGTGTTTTCAAATCCAAATTCCTCATTTAATTTGATATTTATTAAAAGAAAAACATCCTTAAAACTGTATTGATTATATAGGTTATAATATTTTATCATTCATATTGTATGTGAATTATTAATTGAAATAAAGACTTTATTTCCATTTGATTGTTTAATCTCTTTTTGAATGATTAAAAGTAATATTAAACGGTGTTTGCTTCAGGTCATGTTTTCCAAATCCAGCTAGAAAACGATGGTGCCGCTACTTACATAACTCAAGGATGGCCTTATATGAAGGAGATTTTTGAGATAACCAAAGATCATCTGATTGTGTTTGAGATTTACAATGAGGTTTGTTTCTCAATTTGTAAATGTTTGTTGTATTATTTTGGCTAATCTACATCACAATTAACTCTATACATTATTTTTCATTAATTTCTAAACTTTTGATTTTTTACTTTGTTAAACAAGCAGAAAACATATGAGTTGACATTTTTTAAGAAAGGGAAGCTTACTCTTCCTCCCCATTTGTGGGAGGACGATGACAATTCTGAGGATGATGAACACAATGATAATGATATCATTGTTGTTTCTAATGATCATGGCGAAGAGGTGAATGAAGGAGATGATATGGATCATGAGGATGATCAATCTGCTGCTAGCGAGGATGTAGGTTATTGTGAGGATTTCGGTGTTCCGGTTGTTTTCACCATTGACAATTATTTTGTAAGTTTCTAAAATTTAACAAACCGTATATTATAATCATATTTATGCATATGTTAGTTTGTTATTAAATTTGAAAATTATTTGTTATTTTTTAGCTTATGCAGGCGGATTCGGCAAGAGAAAATGGTATGAACAGGCAGAGGGGTTTGACAATTAAAGATGGTGAGGGTTACACTTGGGGAGTTTCTGTTGGTGTAGAAAGTTTGAGGTCAAGTAAGCGTTACTACATCAAAGGTATGTCAACCTTTGTTGCTTATAAGGATCTGCAGGCAGGTGATCAGATGCATTTCCTTTTTTTCCAGAATCGAGGTTTGTTAAAGCTCTCTAAAGTAGTTAGGGTTGCTGGTAATTAGTTCTGTTAGTTTTGGCAGTTTTTTGGTGAACATAACATTTTTGGTGGGTAACTTTTTGCACCTTAGTGGTGGTAGTTTTTTGAATATGGTTTACGTTTAGTGGTCACATACATTTGCACGTTTTACTGGTTTAGTCAACGGTGTGTTTTTTGGGTTGATGTGTGTTATAAACAGTACTATTATGCTATGGTTTGTTGACAATACATATGATACTTGATATGATGTTCCTGACAGTAGTCTAATCTATCTATATAATAAATGAAAACACTAGGGTTGAATCCTAGCTTTTGAGAGGGTCTCCTAGGATCCAAATGGTAAATGGAGCTCCATGAAATGTAGTATATAAACTTCTTTTTTTTTTTTTTGTTTTCTCACAATCCATTTGTATCTTAAAACATTCTTCCTCCTTCCTAGCCTAATACATTGTTCATCCTTCATATCCTGATTCCTTTCTCATTCCTCATTCCTTTCTCATTGTTCTTTTTGCAAGGTATGTTGTCCATCTAATCTTATATTTATCATATTACATCAATCTTCTATGAAATACAATCGGTTTTTTGTAATGATCAAAACGTTTTACGATTAACATAAGTGTCGAAATTGTTTTATTATCAATTTTCTGATTTGGATGAGATTGATACCTAACTGCTTACAATCATATTACATCTAAACTGTTTACGATTAAGTTTCTGATTTGGATGAGATGCATACATAGTTGTTTACGATCATATTACATCAAACAGAAATACAATCGGTTTATATATTCATTTTTCTACAAAGAAAAATCACCATCGTATTACATCAATATTCTACCAAATAAAATCGGTTTTTTCGTAATGATCAAAACGTTTTTTTATTAACATAAGTATATAAACTACTTAGGATCAAGTTTCTGAATTGGATGAAATGGATACACAACTGTTTACGATCAAGTTTAATCATTGTATTATTGTCCAAATAATTGATGTAATATGATTGTGGTTTTAATAACAGGATTCAAATGAAACCAGTTTCGAGTTTTCGTGAAAATGAAAAAAAAAAAAAAAACTTTCTTGAGTTTATGGTTACATTAACAATTATTTGTTTTGCATTTGAAAAACAGGATTTCATTAGGACAAAGAACTTGATTATGGCTTATCACAAGGGTGACAAATTCTTCAAGGTTATTCATGACCTTCCGCACGAGTTTTGGTATGAGTCTTTCTAATTTTTTTTAAATAAAAACGTTATTCCTTATTATAATGTTGTTTTTTACGTGTTCGTCCAGACATTGCCGAAATCCATGAACAGGTTTTTGTTATCTAAAAACTTACGCAACAACAACATTAAAGTTTCCACATACCATGGTCAATCTTGGTATGTTAAAAACATCATATGCAGTGACGTTATACTTGTCACATACGAATTATGATTAGTCTTGATTGCAATTAATAAGATTTATTCATTTTTAATGTTATTTATTAAGATGTTTAATATTATTTATTGACATTAATAACAATTGACTGAATTTAATGTTATTTAGTAAAAATTTTAATCTAATTTATTTATATTACTTTTTTTGAATTTATATTTAATAAGATTTAATCATTTTTAATGTATTTTTAATATGTTAGAATTAATGTTATTTATTGACATTAATAATAGTTGACCGAATTGATTGTATTTATTACGATTTTTTAATCTAATTTATTTATATTAATATTGCTACGAAATTATGTTTAATCTATCTTTATGAAATTATGTTTAATATTATTTATATTACTATTTGTTCGAATTAATATTGGTCTTGCCTGCAATTAATAGGATTTATTCATTTTTAATGATATTTATTATGAGTTTTAATGACATTAATAATAATTGACCGAATTTAACGTTATATACTACGATTTTTAAGCTCATTTATTTATTATTGACCGAATTAATTTAAAAAAATATTACTAAAACTAATACTAATATTATGATTTTTAATTTTAATCTTATTTATTTCTTATTGACCGAATTAAATTACGAATATATTACTAATAGTAAAACTAATATTACGATTTTTAAATTTAATGTCATTTATATCTTATTGACTGAATTAAAATTTTCTATTACTCTTTTTAAGAATATATTACTAATACTAATTGACATTAATGATAATTGACCAAATTGAAGGTTATTTATTACGATTTTTTAATCTAATTTATTTATACTAATATTACTACGAAATTTTGTCTAATATGTCTTTATGAATTATTATTGGTTTTTGCCTGCAATTAATAGGATTTATTTATTTTTAATGTTATTTATTATGAGTTTTAATGACATTAATAATAATTGACCGAATTTAATTTTATATATTGCGATTTTTAAGATCATTTGTTTATTATTGACTGAATTAAATTACGAATATATTCATAATACTAAAACTAATATTACGATTTTTAATTTTAATCCATTTTATATCTTATTGACCGAATTAAAATTTTCTATTACTATTTTTACAAAGATATTAGTAATACTAATTGACATTAATAATAATTGGCCAAATTAAATGTTATTTAATATGATTTTTTAATCTTATTTATTTATATTAATATTACTACAAAATTATGTTTAATCTATCTTTATGAATTATTATTGGTCTTGCCTGCAATTAATAGGATTTATTCATTTTTAATGTTATTTATTATGAGTTTTAATGACATTAATAATAATTGACCGAATTTAATGTTATATATTCCGATTTTTTAAAATCATTTATTTATTATTGACTGAATTAAATTACGAATATATTCATAATACTAAAACTAATATTACGATTTTTAATTTTAATCCATTTTATATCTTATTGACCGAATTAAAATTTTCTATTACTATTTTTACAAATATATTACTAATACTAATTGACATTAATAATAATTGGCCGAATTGAATGTTATTTAATATGATTTTTTAATCTTATTTACTTATATTAATATTACTACAAAATTATGTTTAATCTATCTTTATGAATTATTATTGGTCTTGTCTGCAATTAATAGGATTTATTCATTTTTAATGTTATTTATTATTAGTTTTAATGACATTAATAATAATTGACCGAATTTAATGTTATATATTACGATTTTAAGATCATTTATTTATTATTACTTTTTTCGAATTTATGTTTAATAAGATTTAATCATTTTAATGTATTTTTAGTATGTTAGAATTAATGTTATTTATTGACATTAATGATAATTGACCGAATTGAATGTTATTTATTAGGATTTTTTAATCTCGTTTATTTATATTAATATTACTACGAAATTATGTTCAATCTATCTTTATTAAAGTATATTTAATATTATTTATATTACTATTCGTTCAAATTATTGTTGGTCTTGCCTGCAATTAATAGGATTTATTCATTTTTAATGATATTTTATTATGAGTTTTAATGACATTAATAATAATAATTGACTGAATTTAATAATATATATTACGATTTTTAAGATCATTTATTTAATATTGACTGCATTAAATTACGAATATATTACTAATATTACGATTTTTAATTTTAATCCCTTTTATAACTTATTGACCGAATTAAAATTTTCAATTACTATTTTTATGAATATATTACTAATACTAATTGTCGTTAATAACAATTGGCCGAATTGAATGTTATTTTTTATGATTTTTTAATCTTATTTATTTATATTAATATTATTACAAAAAAGTATGTTTAATCTATCTTTATGAAACATTATTGGTCTTGCTTGCAATTAATATGATTTATTCATTTTTAATGTTATTTGTTATGAATTTTAATGACATTAATAATAAATGACCGAATTTAATGTTATATATTACGATTTTTAATATCATTTATTTATTATTACTTTTCTCGAATTTATGTTTAATAAGATTTAATCATTTTTAATGTATTTTTAGTATGTTAGAATTCATGTTATTTATTGACATTAATAATAATTGACCGAATAGAATGTTATTTATTAGGATTTTTTAATCTCGTTTATTTATATTAATATTACTACGAAATTATGTTCAATCTATCTTTATTAAAGTATATTTAATATTATTTATATTACTATTCGTTCAAATTATTGTTGGTCTTGCCTGCAATTAATAGGATTTATTCATTTTTAATGATATTTTATTATGAGTTTTAATGACATTAATAATAATTGACCGAATTTAATGTTATATATTACGATTTTTTTAATTAAAAAATACTTTCATTCCAGAACAAAAAAATTACATCAAGATAACGGGCAGACGGGCAACAAGCTGCGCCGCGACCCCTTTCTGAATTAACCGAATTAATTTAAGCTCATTTATTTATTATTGACCGAATTAACCGAATTAATTTAAGAATATATTACTAATACTAATACTAATATTATGATTTTTAATTTATAATCTTATTTATTTCTTATTGACTGAATTAAATTACGAATATATTACTATTAGTAAAACTAATATTACGATTTTTAAATTTAATGTCATTTATATCTTATTGACCGAATTAAAATTTTCTATTACTCTTTTTTACGAATATATTACTAATACTAATTGACATTAATAGTAATTGACCAAATTGAATGTTATTTATTACGATTTTTTAATCTCATTTATTTATAATAATATTACTATGAAATTTTGTTTAATATGTCTTTATAAATTATTATTGGTCCTGCCTGCAATTAATAGGATTTATTCATTTTTAATGTTATTTATTATGAGTTTTAATGACATTAATAATAATAATTGACTGAATTTAATATTATATATTACGATTTTTAAGATCATTTATTTATTATTGACTGAATTAAATTACGAGTATATTACTAATTCTAAAACTAATATTACGATATTTAATTTTAATCCCTTTTATATCTTATTGACCGAATTAAAAATTTCTATTACTATTTTCACAAATATATTACTAATACTAATTGACATTAATAATAATTGACCGAATTGAATGTTATTTATTATGAATTTTTAATCTTATTTATTTATATTAATATTGCTACAAAATTATGTTTAGTCTATCTTTATGAATTATTATTGGTCTTGCCTGCAATTGATATGATTTATTCATTTTTAATGTTATTTATTATGAGTTTTAATGACGTTAAGAATAATTGACCGAATTTAATGCTATATATTACGATTTTTAAGTTCATTTATTTATTATTACTTTTCTCGAATTTATGTTTAATAAGATTTAATCATTTTTAATGTATTTTTAGTATGTTAGAATTAATGTTATTTATTGACATTAATAATAATTGACCGAATTGTGTGACACCCGGCATATTCAGGTCAATACTTTTATACTTTACATACATGCGTTTCATACTTTACATACATACGAGTCTATCTCAACGAAAACATTGAAAACAACTACTTAATATCATACTTAACTGGGTCAGTTGAGTCGTACCGATGATTCGGGAATCATCGGGAGTCGTTACAATGGTCCGAAGGACCATTGGGTGTCGGTCCATAACCATGGGTACAAGGATCGGTGATTCGTGGAATCATTGGACTTAACGCACGTACGCAAGTCTCGAGTCCCGGGAATTGGTGATCGGGTGGGAACGTATTAGTTATCGTGCATTATATGTTAGTAATCATTATGTGGCTTGTCGGTATGTGAAAACGTGATTACATATGTTAAAATAGGGTTTAACGCGCCAAAAACACGAACACATAGACTATAGGCGATTAGGCTAGTGTGTGATAGCCTAATCGCCAGTCTTATAGGCGAGTAGGAGGTATTTGGGGCGAATAGGGGGCTATTCGCATGATGCTTCATGCGAGTAGCAGCCCTACTCGCCTCTACTGCTGCGTACTCGCCTGAAATGCTTTGAACGATCAAAAACGCCTATAAATACCACCCTTGACCTCTAAAACATCATTTATACAACCCTAGCCGTCCCATAACCTATCTCAACCCACAAACACCCTCTGGAACCTATTTTTACATCAAAACAACCATTTCCAAGCTTATTCCATCATCTCCTCTTAAATACATGGTGTGTTCTTCAAACCCAAACCTTTAAATGATTATGTTTTACTCCCTAAAAGTCCAGACCTGACTTATAAACGTTTTTGTCTTTGAAAATCCATTTAAAACCGTTTTTAAACAAACCCACACCTTTACATGTGTTATATGTGTTATATGTGATTAAAGATAGAATTTTTAGGATTAAATCATGGTTTTTTTTTTGTGTTATTATGATGTTTATGGATGTTACAAGTTAGTATGATGATGTCCTAGGAGTTTGAATGGTTTTGGTTGTGTAATATGGATACTTGATGTTTTGACCCATTTGAAGGATTATGGATGATTAAGGATGTTATGAGGTGTGTTGTTGATTGTTTGATGTTAGGGTTTGCTCTAGGATGATGCTAGAACAGTGGGATGCTATCGGACAACGTGGTTATGTGATTTAATCTGAATAATTGCTATTTAGGGCAAGTTCTTGCATGTTGATGTGATGTTTACATGCTAGGTTACTATTTTGGGAAAACGCTCGCATTCGGAACTGTTAGAACGATGGAAACTTAGGGGTTTTGCTTGACATATGTTTGTTAATGTGTTAGGATGATTATTGGGCATTTTTACATGTTTCGGGTCTGATTTGGAGAGTTTGACGCGCAAAAATGCGTTACAGACATGCAGAGGCGAGTAGGAGCCTACTCGCATGAAGCTTCATGCGAATAGGACTCCTAATCGCCTAAACTTAAAGCATTTAGAACCCTAATCGCCTAAACTTAAAGCATTTAGAACCCTAATCGCCTAAACTTAAGCATTTACAATCCTAATCGCCTAAACTTAAGCATTTACAATCCTAATCGCTTAAACTTAAGCATTTACAATCCTAATCGCCTAAACTTAAGCATTTACAATCCTAAATGCCTAAACTTAAGCATTTACAATCCTAAATGCCTAAACTTAAGCATTTACAATCCTAAATGCCTAAACTTAAGCATTTACAATCCTAAATGCCTGAAGCTTAAGCATTTACAATCCTAAATGCTAGTTGATTTCCTAATCGCGTATAATGCTGCTGTATGCATATTTTAACATCCCGGAACATGATTTGACGCCTAGGAACATGATAGGAACCCCGGGATACACCCAATGACTTAGTAACACGTGTTCGGACCTGTTTATGCGTTAATCGGACATTATGCTAGACTAGGTGAACTGTTGCGCGTATTAAGTGATTAATTGCATATGTGGCATGATGTCTTGTATTTATCTAACACGTGGAATGTCGGGTCACCAATGGGATGTCGGGCCTAGTCTGGTACGGTCGGTTTAAACGTTTGAAACATCATTTCATATATACACGGTTATGGTCTGGACTACTAGGGACTAATCAACCTGCGGGTTGTTAGTCTAACACCTTATACGCTCGTCATGATAGGTCACCGGTATTAGGGGCCGTCTATTGAGCAGGTTTACTTGTCTTAGTGCGAAGAGCCGCATCAGGTGAGTTTCACGGCCCCACCTTACGCTTTACATTTTGGGGGAGACACATGCTTATATTTATTACATAAATTATCATGTTATACTAGTGTTGATTCATTTACATACTATACGATACGTAAAGTCCCGGGGAAACCATGAATATGCTGGATAGCATAACGGGGGAAATGTGGATAGATCTATTGGGATTGACAGACCCCACCCGTCGGCTGGGAGCCGGGCGGGTGCATATTGTCTCGGTCATAAGCTAAATCATTTCGGGCAAAAATCATATTTCGTTGTCTGTAATGGTTTCCGGTCGTGGTAGTATAACTCATGCGTCTAGCTAACGCTATCATTTCTGACATAGTGGTAACATGATGGCTTTCATTACTTAAAACATTTAATATAAAACCTGTGAACTCACCGGCATTATTTGCTGACATTTTTAGCATGTTTGTCTCAGGTCGTTGAGGTAGCAGCTTATCATAGGCGCACGGAGTCACACGGCGTCTAGGATTCATATGCATTGTCTTATCTTTTTCAGACTTATGTACTTTTGCATTTTGGGTTGTAATAAAGATACGCTTCCGCAGCGAATGGATTTCTGAAAACTTGATGGTTGTTTATTTCATTTTCGTATCATATAGTGTCGTTTATTGTGACTGTTGACTTAGATCCTGGTTTGTCACGCGCCTCGCGGTAAAACCCCGCACGTGGAATTTGAGGGTGTGACAAATTGAATGTTATTTATTAGGATTTTTTAATTTCATTTATTTATATTAATATTACTACGAAATTATGTTCAATCTATCTTAATTAAAGTATATTTAATATTATTTATATTACTATTCGTTCAAATTATTATTGGTCTTGCCTGCAATTAATAGGATTTATTCATTTTTAATGATATTTTATTATGAGTTTTAATGACATTAATAATAATTGACCGAATTTAATGTTATATATTACGATTTTTTTAATTAAAAAATACTTTAATTCCAGAACAAGAAAAATTACATCAAGATAACGGGCAGACGGGCAATAAGCTACGCCGCGACCCCTTTATGAATTAACCGAATTAATTTAAGCTCATTTATTTATTATTGACCGAATTAACCGAATTAATTTAAGTATATATTACTAATACTAATACTAATATTATGATTTTTAATTTTAATCTTATTTATTTCTTATTGACTGAATTAAATTACGAATATATTACTAATAGTAAAACTAATATTACGATTTTTAAATTTAATGTCATTTATATCTTATTAACCGAATTAAAATTTTTCTATTAATTTTTTTTATGAATATATTACTAATACTAATTGACATTAATAATAATTGACCAAATTGAATGTTATTTATTACGATTTTTTAATCTTATTTATTTATAATAATATTACTATGAAATTTTGTTTAATATGTTTTTATGAATTATTATTGGTCTTGACTGCAATTAATAGGATTTATTTATTTTTAATGTTATTTATTATGAGTTTTAATGACATTAATAATAATAATAATAATTGACAGAATTTAATGTTATATATTACGATTTTTAAGATCATTTATTTATTATTGACTGAATTAAATTACGAATATATTACTAATAACAAAAACTAACATTACGATATTTAATTTTAATCACTTTTATATCTTATTGACCGAATTAAAAATTTCTATTATTATTTTTACAAATATATTACTAATACTAATTAACATTAATAATAATTGACCGATTTGATTATTATTTATTATGAATTTTTAATCTTATTTATTTATATTAATATTACTACAAAATTATGTTTAGTCTATCTTTATGAATTATTATTGGTCTTGCCTGCAATAAATAGGATTTATTCATTTTTAATGTTATTTATTATGAGTTTTAATGACATTTATAATAATTGACCGAATTTAATGTTATATATTACGATTTTTAAGATTATTTATTTATTATTACTTTTTTTTGAATTTATGTTTAATAAGATTTAACCATTTTAATGTATGTTTAGTATGTTAGAATTAATGTTATTTATTGACATTAATAATAATTGACCGAATTGAATGTTATTTATTACGATTTTTTAATCTCATTTATTTATATTATATTACTACGAAATTATGTTCAATATATCTTTATGAAAGTATATTTAATATTATTTATATTACTATTCGTTCAAATTATTATTGGTTTTGCCTGCAATTAATAGGATTTATTCATTTTTAATGATATTTTATTATGAGTTTTAATGACATTAATAATAATTGACCGAATTTAATGTTATATTTTATGATTTTTAAGCTAATTTATTTATTATTGACCGAATTGACTGAATTAATTTACGAATATAATACTAATACTAATACTAATATTACGATTTTAAATTTTAATCTCATTTATTTCTTATTGACCGAATTAAATTATGAATATATTACTAATACTAAAACTAATATTATGATTTTTAATTTTCATCTCATTTATATCTTATTGACTGAATTAAATATTTGTATTACTATTTTTATGAATATATTACTAATTACTAATAATTACTAATAATTACTAATACTAACTAATATTAATACTAATATTATGATTTTCGTTTTACTATTCGTAAAAATTCGTATTGTTGACCGAATATATTACTAATACTAATTGACATTAGTAAAAAAAAATTTATGTTTTTCTTAAATTGATCGAAGTCAATTCTTTGTCTATATGTCTTTGAGTTTGATTGTGCTAATTTTAAGCGTTGTTGACCAATTCACGTCAATTATCAATCCTTCCATTTTTTATAATTCAAAGACTTTCCTTTAATCAATTGTCATAAAACGATATTCTTTTAAACATATACGATTTTACTTTAAACGTTTATTTAAATTTATTTAACAGTTTATAATTTAAATATAATCCGAAGATAGGAGTGTACATTTATTTTCCTACACTTTTATTATTCTTTTAATAATAAATATAATTTAAAGAGTTAATAGCCATTTTCGTCCCTGGGGTTTGGTCCAGTTTGCCACTCCAGTACAAAAGTTTTTTTTTTTTTTTGCAATCTCTTACCTGTGGTTTGGATTTTTTTGCCAAATTCGTCCTTTTCACTAACCCAGTTAAAAAATCTCGTTAGTGTCAGGGGTAGGGTTGTCTTTTTATCAGTCAGGGACGAATTTGGCATTTAAAATTCAACCTTACCTCAGGGACGAATTTGGCATTTAAATATTCTTAGAGCTAATATCTAAATAAACGAAATATTCAGGAACTGCATACATAGACGTAACCATACCAAACCAATTGCTCATATAATGCATAAATATGAAGATTCTAGATTGTTGCTACTACTCAAGCCAAAAACAAAACAAAACAAAAAACAAAAAACAACCATTAAAATAAAGGTAAAAATTGGAAAATACATATGAGAAATCTTACTTTCTCAAGGGAATTACATGTAGTAAAAGTTGAATACAGATATAAATCCTTACCTCTTAAGCCCAAATGAGACTTCAAACCGCCAATGTCTATAGAATGAAAAAGGAGCACCGATTACAATAACATGTTATAAAAGAATTTAAATAAAAGAATTGAATATCTTTTTAAAAATTGAATTGCAACATCTTGTAAACTTAGAGCAAAAAAAAATCATATGGATGAATATAATCATATATTGAGGCACAGAACACTATCGATGTCAATATGGATCATAGTTAAGACTTAAGAGTACCAATTAAAGAAGAGAGTGATGGATTTATTTCCTAGGACAAATGGTAATTATTGGTTTAGCATGGATTTTTCTAAAGTTTGAAACAACCTTAATTTGAAAAATATGTTTAAATTCTTATCAGTTAAGAAGGGTAACATATGCTCCTTTACAGTTAATCAGTTATTAGTGTTGACTGCCTTTATAATGCACATATATCAAGCCTCTATATGCACCAAAGCAAATTCGATAAAACAAAGTAAAATAGATCAGTACACTCCCAAATTTGTTCCCCCCAAAACAACAATCTTGCATCATCCTTTTCTTTATTAAACACATTATCATATATAGAGTCAACATCCGTTCTATACAGTGATGCAATATCACAATGATAATAACGTAAGCCCATTAAATCGATTGACAAACAACGCTTCATTCGAATATGTACCCACATTAATTGCCATCATAAAATCCGAAGACATACTATAACGCATTAAATGCACCAACAGCGTGTCCAGATTACTCTGGACAGAAACAAAACTTGATCTACGACCCGTCTCTTCCGAGCTATACAACGAATCCTCTCACGTTTTGTTTAACGGAAAACCAAGAATCATGGTCGTCATTCGTCAAAGCAAACCACAGTTACAGATCAAACAACTGAATTAAAAGTTCATGAAAAATCTATCCAAATGCTAATCCCTTAAAACTTAAAAACGAAACATACCAGCATTATCGCTGTGTCTTCAAAAAGCATAGACAAAGGGAAAACTGCTTAGGGTGGAATGAAGAGAGAGCTCTGGGGGTGTGTAGAGCGGGTAGGGAAGAGAGAGGGATGACGCGTGTATGTATGGGAAAAAACGTGTCACACAAAAAGCACAGACAACTGGCAAACCATTTTAAACATTTTTTGAGGAAAAACAGGAGCCAGCAAGGCTCGAACCAAGGTGAAAGGCAGTTACTAAACTAAGAAACCACCTGCTCTTCAAAGATATTTGGTAACATTTTAGAAAAATAAAACTATATACGTTCATAGAAGCGAGCGAAAAAAAAAAAACAGGCAACTCCAGCCACGTGACCTAAATACTATTCATGAAAGTTTGTATTTTAACATATAGGAGAATTATTTAAAAATTCATAATAAATTATTTAATTAACAATTATTTTAAATTAAGAGTTAAATGCCAAATTCGTCCCTGAGGTAAGGTTGAATTTTAAATGCCAAATTCGTCCCTGACTGGTAAAAAGACAACCCTACCCCTGACACTAACGAGATTTTTTAACTGGGTTAGTGAAAAGGACGAATTTGGCAAAAAATCCAAACCACAGGTAAGAGATTGCAAAAAAAAAAACTTTTGTACTGGAGTGGCAAATGGACCAAACCTCAGGGACGAAAATGGCTATTAACTCTAATTTAAATCTATTTAACAGTTTCCTAAAATATATAATGTATTCAAGATAATTTTCAATGCTATTACTAATTATACCACCTTAATTTTAATATTGTTGACCCAATCTAAATAAAAACTTTTTACGTTTTTGTTAATTTGATGGAGGTCAGTTCTTTGACTTTATGTCTTTGAGTTTGATTGTGCTAATTTTAAGCATTGTTGACCAATTCACGTCAATTATGAATTCTTCCATTTTTTTATAATTCAAATATATAAATAAATATTCCTACTTGATCACGTCAATCGAGGCACATTATTTCCGATTTTGCAGAATTGTTCAAGACACATCAATACTAAATAAACCATAACAAATAATAAAAATCATTTAATCGTCATACCAATTTTAACAACTAAATTAAATGATAATATAAATTTTCAAAATGTTATTTTCTGTTAAAGAATTATATTACTTCAATCACAACTAATAATGATTACTAAGATGTCAATAATAATTTGTATATAATGGGTAAGGCAATTTGAGACGTGGATGATTTTAATGTAATTTATTTGAATGATTGATTATGATTTTGATGTTATTTATTAAGATTTTTAATCGTATTTATTGATGTTACTAATATTACGAATTTCATTTTAACATTGTTGACCAACTTTCATTTTGATATTACAACTTTCCTTTAATCAATTGTCACTAAACGATAATCATCATCTTGATTTCATTAAGTGCGCTAATTTTAATATGTCAATAATATTTTGTATATAATGGGTAAGGCAATTTCAGACGCGGATTATTTTAATGTCATTGATTTGAATGATTGATTATGATTTTGATGTTATTTATTAAGATTTTTAATTGTTAAGTACTATATTTACACAGTTTAAATAATGACGTTTTTTGGCGGCATTTTGTAACATGTCAAAAGTTGCCTAAAGTGTATGTACAATGGGTCCTTTTGGCTACATGTTGAAATGGGTTTGGGGTTGATCCTTTTGGTGTCTATTTTTTTAATAAAATATAGAAATTTATATTACATCATGTGACATTGAACCCATTTTCTTATTAGTTGTTTTTTAGCTATGTAATCGGTTTGAACCATTGGAGAGATAACATGTAAAATTTAAGCTACCTATTCAAGTAAGTGGGTTAAGGATTGTTTCTTAATTTACTTATCACCATATCCATATCTTTTCAACAACTATATTTTATGTAGAGCACAAATATGGAATACAATGGTGGAGGTTTTCATAAATTATTGGAAATGAGCTGTACTCTGAGGATCGTGATGACAATGATAACAACTTCGAAGGTGAAAAATCAGCTATCAATAAGCAAGACTTGGAAGATTTTGATTGAAGTAATGAAAATGGACCATTGGTCGAAGTTCGTTAAGCCCCAACTAATTGATAAGTGTTCTATGCTTAAGCTTAGTTATGATTAGAATATAGATATTACCCAAATGATGTAATGTGTAATATTGCTTAAAGTTCGTTAAGCCCCAACTAAATGATAAGTGTTCCATGCTTAAGCTTAGTTATGATTAGAATATAAATATTACCCAAATGATGTAATGTGTGATATTGTGATAGTATGCTATGTAGTTTGCAGTTGTCAAATTAAACTTTACTTACTCGATATATCCATCATTTCATTACATTAAACTGTTAGATGACATTTTGCATTTAACATCAAAATTCATACATATTGCATCATCAAACATTTAGTAACCAAATCATATTGCATAATACAATTCTTATTTTCCTACTTTTTTTTCATTTTACTTTCGGATGAACTGTGGGTCCCCACGGGACTCTAACCTAGTATTCTAAATTTCAATGCAAATTAGTGGTAACTATGTTATCCATGTTTCAAGTTATAGTAATATAGTATAGTTACAATCACTTTTTATGATGTATGGTTAGTAGTCGTATATTTTAATTTTTTTGGGTTGTATAGCAAGTAAGTTAGCAGTGCTTGAAATATGTTAGTAAACAGTGCTTTGAATGTTCATAAAAATGTTTTACATTTTCATATAGAAAACAATGAAGTTTTAAAACATTGGTTGCTAAACTATTTTTTAAAAAAAAGTTGTTATAAACATTAAGTTTTTAAATTTTACAAAGTTTTAGGTTTTACCGGATTAAGTTTTTAAAAGTAATTAAAGATTTGACATCCTTGTAATTTATGAATTGTCATTAGTATTAATTACTTTGATATTAACAACAATAACTTTTATCAATCATTGTTAACAAAGTCAATTTAAGAGTATTAGTGGTAAGTAACAATCCACATAAATGTAATGAGTTTCTTTTTTAAATATTAAAAACCAACCCTTTATTAACTAAAACCGGTTTTTAAAACATTCAACATTAAAGCATTTAAAATCATTTTAAATGTAAATTTAATCTGGTGGTTTTTTTTAGCGTTTTAAAATCAATGTTTTACTATGTCATTTAAACTTGAGTAGACTTTTCAAATTTTCTTAAATTTGTGACTTTACAAAATTTTGTTCAATTTATATATAATTTTATTAAAAACCTATCGGTTTGAAAAGTTAAAAACTTAAACTTCAAACTTAAAAATGGAAACATGTAAGAATTGAAATTTACGATTTTTATTTAATAAACATTAAACAAAATTTAAATTAATCATGGAAACACTTAAATGTAAAATCATTTTCATTTCAATTATAAATTTACCTTATAATAATTCACTAATCTTTACTAAAAATAAATAAGTCAACATTTCTTATTACATGTTTAAGTTACAGTATAAATACAGAATAGATTGTTCAATTTTGATTAAGGTTTCGATCAATCAAATCTTCCTCACTTTGTCAGGTATCTGTATCACTACTCTTTCTAATTAGAAATTGCAATGTTAATTCATTTATGTTTAAAAAATTAAAGCGTATCTAATACCTATATTGTCAACAAAGTTGCAGCATTATGGATCCAAACAACATCACTTTTTTGAATGACATCACTTGGCGCATGAGTAAATACACGATCAAAGTTAAGGTGCTTAGGCTTTGGAAGCGAGCAAATCGAAAGATACCCGGAGAAATTATTTCTCTTGATATGGTTCTGATGGATGAACAGGTTATGTTTTTAACATATTCGGTTTTTATTTTTTTTAATTACGTTTTATTTTACGTTCTGTTTTTTGTTAACTACGTTTTTTTTTTTACTTTTAAACAGGGTTCGAAAATGCAAGCAATTGGATGGACATTCAGGTTATGATTATCATTTAAAAATTTAGTTATAATTCGTCTTATGAATGATTCTTAATAAACTGTTGTTGTTATTTAGTTATTGTTTAAACGCTTTACCTTAATCTTTTTATTATTACATTTTATTGTTTTCTAGATCGATCAACCTGTCCTTGAAAATATTGATCTAGGTGAATCTTCAACACAAAATGCAGTGTCTGTGAAGGTTAGTAGTTTAGTTAGTCAATCATGTATTCAGATTAGATTTTAATGTAGTTTATTCTAACAATTTCGACATGCCTTTTAATATTGTAGGATTCTGTTGGAGATAACACTACTCCAGAATCATCTTCTAGAGTTAGTTTGATTCGTGATGAAGCGGAAGTAAAGCGTAGCCTGGACAAAGTTTATGAAACGGAAGATGATGAAGTGAATCAACAACTAAAGTCCTTAAGGCATGTAAGAAGAAATACGCTAACAAGTCACTTGACAAGCCACTTTTGATTCCTAAGGTTGAAAAATAGGATCAATGAATCCTTTTTTGAACATTTCTTTATTGTAAGGATTTTTATTTGATGTGTGTTGACATTTTCTTTTCATTTATGTTTGGTTTGTTTCTGAGACAATTTTCATCTAAATAAAATGTGTGTTGACATTTGATGTTTGTTTTTTAGTTTTGTAAAAATTCTACATGCTTCAATAGTTTTTTGTGATGCCACATGGTTGTTGATACTTTATAATTCGAGAGTTGGATGGTTGTACATTACAATGTGAAAAGCATTTTTTATGTTAATTGGACACTTGCGAAATATTAATCACACAATATCCAAAAATAAAAAAATTAAAGTTAGTATTATGAATTTATAAATTAACAAATATGTATTTATGACTTATTTTTACAAAATGGTAACTAATCTAATTAATTTATTACATTAAAAGTAGAAACTTTATTAACTTTTAAAATTATAAATTTAAAAAGTATAGAGTTTCTAAAATTTATTAGGTTCATTTAAATATATTTATACTACTTACAACCAAATTTAGTAAAAGTACAAATTTCAAAATTTAGTATTTTCGGAAAATTCAAACTCCATTTTCACGAAAATATTCAAATTCAAATTATTAGCATTCTTTAATTATGGTAAATCATTAAAATTATTTATTATCTGTTTTAATTATACATTTAATACATATGCTCTATATAAACCACAATTATCTATATAAAAGAGACTAAACTCAATCAAAATAACATAAAAGCTTACACAACAATCAAACATTCAAGAGAATTCCTGTTTGCTGTTTCATGCGCGCTTGAGTCTTCTTTTGTACAAGTTGATTGTATGTCATTCTTTTCTTCTATCAGTCCGTTTTTTAGTACTTAACATCTTTATTATATCTATTTTTTGTAGATAATCATTGATTATCTATAAAATTTCTAGATAATCATTGATTATTTCTATGTTATGTTCCTTTATAATTTAGTTCTACTTCATTATTATTTAGGTGAAATGGGACGTAAAAGACTGTCTAGCACCTCAAATGATAAACGAACACCGTTATCTAATATCTCTAACGGTAAACATATCTTTTCATCTTTATCAATCGTATACATAATATCATGCAAACAATTTATTTTTCTTCACAGTTATCTCCAATGAACAAAAAATTAAGAATGCGGCCGAGTGTCGTAAATTTAGGAAGTTACAACTAGATGCCAAGAGAGGCAAGGTCAATAATCATAATAATGGAATAGAAAATGTACCACCAAGCGTACAATTTAACCGTGAGTCCATTGGACCTTCACACAATTATATTCATCAAAGTTCGTTGGTCCAATCTACTTTCAATTTGTCTACACCAGGTAAAATTTTGTTACTCCACTCATTATTTTTATATCTTTGTATACCGTTTGACCTCTCTATCTCTAAAGATAGGGGTAAGGTTTGCCTACATCTTACCCTCCCCAGACCCTACTAATAGCGTCGCTATTCGTGGGATTTCCTGGGTTCGGTTGTTGTTGTTGTTGTTGTTGTTGTTGTTGTTGTTGTTGTATACCGTTTGAACTTGACATGCCTATTAATAATCAGATTTAATAATACGAATTTATTTTTCTATTTTGTTAAGGTCAAGTGCAACAAACTCCTCTGTCTAACATCTCAACTGGTATCTTTTATAATTTTCATGACATATTTTATGTTACTCGAAATTACTAATTTGGTTATTTTTTTGGGTATAAGACTATTATTATTTAATAAATTTTTTCTATGGTTGAAGTCAAAAGTAACCTTACCCGCGATTGCCGAATTTTTGGAAAATTACAAGTTGATGCTAAGAGACAGAATATTAAGCAATACGGAAATACTAATCCGTCAACATCCACCAACAATGTATTTTCACTTGATATATCTGCCTTTAGCTCAACCTTCAACACCCCATTTAATGCATCTTTTTCCGGTAATAGCTATTGTTTCCATTCAGTAATTTATAACATTTTATTAATTTCGTATTTTTTTATCTAATCGTAACTTATTTTTTTACTTATTTATAAACAGGTTCAACAGAACGTACTCCTTTGTCTAATATTACAAATGGTATCATATTTCTATGTTGCTTACGTTTGTCTTTGTAATGTTATAACACTCTATAACTAAAAGTTTATTTACTATCTAAACATTACAATTTTATTTGTATTCATAGTGTCAGTGCATGATATTAATAGACCAAATTCTGTCGAGGCTAGAAGTTTTAGAAAAGCACAACTTGATGCTAAAAGACATAAACTTAATTCTGTTATAGGATTGCGGAACCAATCCATTGTTACATCTGGTACCTCTTTCTTTAAATCCATTACTTATATAAAGTTGTTACTTTTATTAATGTTAAACTTTAATTTAAAGTATTATATTTAGGTGCAGGTATTAGCTTTGATAGACGCTCAAATGCAACATCTTCTGTTCAGACAACAAGCATGAATACATCAAGTCATAATTCCATGTTACCAGAATCTTCAATTTTAAGTAACGTAGAAAATTGCAGCAATGGATTAAGAAGTAATCGACGTTGCATCTCACCTGTTCGCATGGTTAGTTTGTCAGACGAAGAAGATATGAATCCTCAACCCATGTTAAATTATCAATATAAGGGTGTCTCTAAAGGTAAATGTTATTTTTAATAAACCAATTACGATTTTATTATTTTTTTTATTTAACGTAATATGAATTCAATTTATTCTATTCACGAGATTATTTGGATCACGGTGATCAAACGGTTGTATGTGAGATGTGTAACGCCAAACTGTGGAAATCGGAAGCTGGCAGATCACTACAAGTTAGTGGTAGAACATGTTACTATCTATGTTGTGGTTATGGAAAGGTGCAACTTCCAAATTTCAAAGAAAGCAGTGTCGATTATCAGAATCTTTTTAAGAACATAGACTTCCGAAGCAAGTATTTCTTAAAGCACATTCGAAGATTCAATTCTATGTTATGTTTTACTTCACTAGGAGGCAAGGTCGACTCAAATATTAATAAAGGCAAGGCTCCCTTCATATACAGGATAAGTGGTGAAAATTATCATGCCCTGGGTGGTCTTCTTCCTAATGATGGGACAAAACCAAAATTTTCTCAGTTGTATATCTATGACACTGAAAACGAAGTCTCTAACAGGAGTAAAATTTTCAGGTAATATTTTACAGTTTATTAAAATTAATTTTTACTTATAGTTTGTTTTTTTCATATAAAACAACTGTTCATTTTTTGAAATTTTAATCTATTTATTACAGTAAGGAAAAAGGGGAGTCTAACAAAATTGATGAACAACTTGATGTTGAAATCATTCAGTACCTCAAGTCGATGTTAGACTCTAAAAACCAGCTTGTGAAAAGCTATAGGAGTGTACGCGATCGATTTAATGAAAATCCTGAAGTTAGCATTAAGTTACGTCTTATTGGGAGGCGAGCTAAAGATGGTCGACTATACAACTTACCAACTTCAAATGAAATCGCTGCACTTATACTTACAGACAATGATGATGAGATTGACAATCGAGATATTGTTGTGGAATCAAGAAAAGAAGGTCTTCAGCGGATAAGTGAACTTCATCCAAAATATTTAGCTCTTCAGTATCCATTGCTTATTCCATTTGGAGAAGATTGTTATAGGGTTGATATACCGCATCGTGAAGAAAGGAAGTCTAAAAAGAAAGTAGACTCAAAGTGTTCAATGAGAGAGTATTTTGCCTATCATATTCAGGACAGAGTTGGTAAGTTCTCTTTGATTTTGAATGCAAGGCGCCTTCTTCAACAGTTTTTGGTTGACGTTTATACTATGATCGAGAGTGAGAGGTTGTTTTATGTACGTTATCAGCAACAAAAACTTAGGTGTGACTCTTATTCCAGTCTTCAAAAGTTGCATCAAAATGGACCTACAGATTTGGCAACAATAGGTACACCTATAATATTACCATCTTCTTTTACTGGTGGTGCACGTTACATGAGGGAAAATTATCTTGATGCAATGGCCATTTGTAAAAAGCATGGATACCCTGATTTTTTCATCACAATCACATGTAATCCGAAATGGCCTGAAGTTAGAAGGTTTCTGAAGGATAAGAAGACAAATCCTGAAGACAGACCAGACATTTTAGCCAGATTATTCAAACTGAAGCTAGACTCACTGATGAAAGATTTACGTGATAAAGCAATATTGGGGAAGACATCGGCAGGTAACATACATTAATAACTTTGAATAATTCTTTATTATCGTAACAAACTAATAAAGTTAGTTAATATATTTTTTGTTTTATCTTCAACCAACTTTTTTATTTACAAAATTTAAATTTAAATTTTAGTACCATTTATTTTTACAGCTGTTTATACTATCGAGTTCCAAAAGCGTGGTCTTCCTCATGCTCATATCTGTCTGTTTCTTAAAGATGAAAGCAAGCTTCCCACGATTGATCATGTTGATCGTTTAGTTTCTGCTGAAATCCCAGATAAGAATTTAGATCCTGAGTTGTTTAGTCTTGTGAGTGACTTTATGATTCATGGACCATGTGGACGTGAATATCCCAACTGCCCGTGCATGATTGATGGTAAGTGCTCCAAGAAATTTCCAAAGAAGTTTTCTCCGGCATCAATGATAGATTCAAAAGGATATCCGGTTTATAAAAGAAGAGACTCAGGAGTATTTGTTGAAAAAGGAGGTGCTTAGTTAGATAACAAAAATGTGGTTCCTTATAACCCAACACTTTTGAAGCGTTAATCAAGCTCATATTAATGTTGAATGGTGCAACCAAGCTGCTTCAATTAAGTATCTATTCAAATACATTAACAAGGGACCGGACAGGGCTAAAATTGCTTTTGTAGAAGATGATGGAGAAGGTCAAGAAGTACAGCAAAGAGATGAAATCAAAAAACATTATGATTGCAGGTTCCTTTCAGCATGTGAAGCTTCATGGAGGATACTTAAACACGACGTGCATTACAGATACCCTCCAGTGATTAGGCTTCCTTTTCATCTACCTGGTGAGCAAACTGTTGTATACGGTCCACAAAAGCAACTTCAAAACGTACTCAACAAGCCATCAGTGTCTTCTACAATGTTTCTACAATGGATGAAACTAAACCAGGATGAACCTGTGGCACGTGAACTGAGCTACATCGAAATCCCAAGTAAATTTGTTTGGAAACCTGATGAAAAAATGGGATTTTCGAAAAACAGGTAAGGCAATTGGTCGTGTTCATATGGTTAATCCATCAATGGGTGAGGCTTATTTCTTGAGAATTCTTCTTAATAAGGTCAAAGGTCCCAAATCTTTTGCTGAGATAAGAACGGTGAATGGAAAAGTTTTACCAACATATCGAGATGCATGTTACGCTCTTGGCCTCTTGAAAGATGACAAGGAATATATAGAAGCTATTGAGGAAGCTCATTATACCGGTTCAGGATACTCTCTTCGTAATTTGTTCGCGATGATGTTGTTGTTTAACAGCTTATCTAGGCATGACCATGTTTGGGAGAACACATGGAAGTACTTGTCAGACGGTATTATGCGTAGACACGAAGACGTATTCCAAATTGAAGGTAAAAAATTTATAATTCAACATTTTATTTATTTTACGTTATTATTAATTCTTTAATTAATAATTACAATCTTTATCGTTATCAGGTTTGTCTCTTCCTGATGATCAAATCAAGAACCTTACGTTGCTTGAAATTGAGAAGCAGTTAATTCGGAATAACTCCAGCCTACGTAGGTTTCCTTCTATGCCTTTTCCTAATAATGATTCAATTGCATCTGCAAATAACCGTTTGATACTTGATGAACTCAATTATCAAGTAAGTACGCTGGCTGAGGAATTTCATAGCAACGCACCTTCTTTAACAGATGAGCAGCGTTTAATTTTTGATGAAATAATTGATGCGGTTGATTTTAACAAAGGTGGGCTTTTTTTGTTTATGGGTTTGGAGGCACTGATAAAACCTTTTTATGGAAAACGTTGTCTGCTGCCATTAGATCTAAAGGCCAAATTGTTTTGAACGTTGCATCTAGCGGTATTGCTTCTTTGTTGTTATCTGGTGGAAGGACGACTCATTCTAGGTTTCGTATACCTTTGAATGTTACGGAAGAATCCGTGTGTTCTATTAAGGCGAATAGCGATGAGGCAGATTTATTGAAGCAAACTAAGTTAATTATTTGGGATGAAGCTCCAATGATTCACAAACATGCTTTGAAGCTCTTGATCGCACGATGAAAGACATCTTGAAATCAAAGGATTCGGTTAATTCGGATTGCCTTTCAGAGGTAAGGCTATGGTTTTGGGTGGTGATTTTAGACATGTAACACCCCAACCGATGGCGGAAACATCGGGGTGCCACGTATTGAATGATTGTTCAGTAGCTCATGGTAAATAATAAATTCCATTAAATAATTTAAATGAATTACATACGATTGTTCTATAATTTGTACATCAAATTGGATAAAACTATACACGTATCTTCAAGCATCAAATCAAATCTTCAAGCAAACAGAACCTGAAACATGTTAGGTTGAAAATATTTTGGGTCAACAAAAGTTGGTGAGAATTACATAGGTTTTTGATAATTGAGTAAAAAAATGATGTGCAATTCATGTGTCATGTCAATCTAGCCCATATGTGAGAACATACTAGAAATAAATCGAGTGCATAATCAACCCTTGTGACTGTTATAAAATGATACATACCATACACTTATGGTCCCAATGAATATGTTATGCGATAACAAACACCCACGTAACCTTTGTAGGAGGCACGTATCCGGGTGGGATTGTCAGTCCAATAGATCTATCAATGTATACCGTCGGCTGATCAATGTTAATGATTATGCTAGAATGGTGCTTACTCTAATCATGCTCAAGACAATATGCAACATAGAAAACACATAGACACATTGATGATTGAATTGCAATGAAAATGTTATAACATGTTTCACCCCAAAAATGGTGATAAAAGGGGCTATGTAAACTCACCTTAGCAAATGTTAACTTGTTGAAAAGATATGATAATTGTGTTGCCCAAAGTGATTCCAAATATTACCCTATAATGAGGTAATATATAATAAGTCTAAGTCTAATAACTAATATGTGTATCCTAGGGTTTCGATTTGGGGATAATCAATTGTTAAATTTAATTTAAAAAATGTTAATTAAATAAAGAAAATTGGATAATTAATGAAAAATAGCCTTTTTATAAAGTTTGAATTTTGAATGAGTACAATAAAGTGTTTGAAGCAATAAAATAATTTTTATAAAATTATTTCATTTAAAATAGATTTTTAAATCTATTTATTTATAAATAGCCAATTATTAACTTTAATATTCAAAAATACTAAAATTAAAGAAATCTTATTTTAAAAATCATATTTCTGTTCTAAATGATTAAAAATAATTTGTATAAAATTTTGGTGCAAAAATGATGAAAATTGGATTTATTATGAATTAATTATGATTAAATCTAATAAAAATTGATTAAAAATATAAAATAAGTGATTTTACTGAATTAAAAATTATTTCAGTAAAGTTTGACTTTATAAAAAGTCAGGATAAATTTTGGAGAATTTAAATAAATTGTTTTGATATATAAATGGATTTTTATAATTATAATTGTATAAAAATGATTTAATTATTATAAATATTAAATAAAAGAATTTCTGAAAAATAAAAATTGTAAATAACACTTTTATATCAGATTAAACAATTATAATTTTTTTAGAATTTATAAAATAGTTTAGGTATTTTAAAAAGAATTTAAAAGATTAAAGGATTTAATATATATATATATAATTATTTGTTTGTTTAAAAAGAAAAGAAAAGGAAAAAAAAACACAAAAATCCGGTCAGAGCCGGGACTCGAACCCGGGTGACCTCAGTGTCAAACAAGGGTCACAACCACTTGGCCTAGGCCGGTGGTTGTGTTATCCTTTGATTTAAAATATATAAATATAATACACGTTTCCAGTTTTATCCCCAAATCAATCACGAAGAACCCTAGATTTACAATTGAACGATTCAGACAACAATAGCCCGATTAATGTTAGGGCTATTGTTTCTGGAACGCCGATGAACTAAACCCACCAAAGAAAACATACTCACAGTGGTGGATTGATGTTGATGGCCGGGTCAAGGCAAAAGTCAAACTACGAGTTTGATGATAATAACTAGAGTATAATTGCAAGAATTGGAGATGTAGAGAGTGTTATGAGCGAGTTGTTAAGCCTCGCAGACCATCAATTTATACTAGAGGATTAGGGTTAGGGTTAATTAGGAGGTTGACTTATAATTTAATAATACGCGTATAATAATAGAATTAGTCAATGATTAGGTGTAATTGACGTGTAATTGAATCACATAGGACCGATAATCAAGTATATTTACCATGTATGTGTTTTTTTTGATTGTGAATCAAAGATTAAAAAAAAGAATAAAAAAAAAAAAAGAAAATGTCTACTGCTGCTGCTCGCTGTCTGTTTACAAAGAAGGAGAAAGAATCAGCTCAAAAAGGTGTTAAATATATATTAAGTTGGGATAAAACCAACTAAAGGGCCTAGAGCAGGTGGTTGTGACACGCGTGTGGGGTGTGGAGGGTGCCGGTTCGAAACCCGGGGTAGGCATCTTTTTTTTGATTAAACTGAAAGGGGGAGGGAAAGGGGCTAATGGGCTTCAACGTTTGGGCTCAGATCAGAAGGGGGTGGGCTGAGGTCTGTTGGGCCTCAGTTTAAGAGAAAAAAAATGGGTTTGGACTATGGTTTATATATGGTTTATAGTTTTTGAAAAAGATTTACATAACTATAAATCTGAATTTTTTTTTTTTTTTATTATTATTATTATTATTATTATATATATATCTATATACATATTATGAGTTAGGGTAATGGAGACTTAGTGACGTTTGTATACAATGTAACGAAAATAAGGGCGTTATTTTTTTTTTTATATTAAAATTTGGGGAAAATTTTCGCGATGTTACAGTCTCCCCTACTTTTAGGAACTTCGTCCCGAAGTTAAGAGAAACACTAGGTTCACAGTTGGTCAACTACTGAAAACCTTGATAAAATTTCACACTACCTTAACGTACCTGTAAATTCATGATTACGTTCCGGACCGTAATAACCTATTTACCTTACGTTAGGGTTTTGCGTCTTTTTATGACTTTCCGATTGTTGAGCAGGTCTGATAGTCTCCACCAGTCGTTGAGCAGGTGGTAGGGCCTCTCCCGACTGTTGGAAAGACATGATGACCTCTACCAATCGTTAAGTAGGTTGTTTGGTAGTCAACTAATTGTTGTACAAGTAAGCAAGTATTGATAAAGCAATCAATTCACATTAAAACAAACATACACACAGATGTTATGATAATACTTGAATTTATTATCTGATTCAAAAGTGTCAATACATGAAATTAAGGAGAAAGTAGATATTATTCAAATGGTAGGGTTTGATGTTGAGCAGTCGGAGGTCTCAAGCGGGATTATTTGGAGCATCAAGAGCGTTTGTAGCAGGGATTCGACAAGCTTCCGCAAGATGCCCATACCTCTGACAATTGGTGCACTGTCGACAGGGTACTTGAGTTGGATGGTGATACTGGCAGGTGTCACACTTAGGTAGGTTCCCATTGTATTGTTTCTTGGTGGGTGGAGTGGTAGTGTCTATTGCAAAATTCCTGACCTTGTTCTTCCCGTTGGTTGAGGCCTCGGTTTTGATTTCAACGGCAGGTTGGGGAGTATCCTTTTTCTTTTCCCCTTTACGAGTCAGGGTTCCTGCCTTCACATGGTTATCTGTTAGGGTGGCAGCCAAACGCTTTGCTTCTTCCAATGTAGCAGGGTTCCTTCCCCACACTGTGTCTTGAATCTGCATCGGTAAGCCACCAATGTATTTTTCGATTGCAATGGGCAAAGGAGTGACTTTGTGGGGTAGCAGTAAGCTAAGTTCGTGAAAGCGAGTGTTGTAAGCAAGGTTTTCCCCACTGTCTTGAGCAAGATCATAAAATTCGTCTTCCAGTTTCTTGATTTCATTACGAGGACAGAACTCTGCCTTCATAATGTCTTTAGCTTGATCCCAGGTTAAGGCTAGTGCAGCTTCAGCTCCGCGAGTGCGTTTTTCTTCATTCCACCAAGTGAGTGCTCGTTTGTGAAGAACACTCATGGCATAACGGACTTTGAAGTTGTCGGGGCATTCACTGTTGATGAAGGCATTCTCAATACCCTCAAACCATTGGAGGAGTCCAGTAGCTCCTTCTTCACCACTAAACTTTGGAGGGTTACAAGAGTTGAAATGCTTAAGGGTGCAAGCTTGGGGTCCATTACCATTGCCATTGCCATTGTTGTGACCATTCCCGTTGCCGTTCAATTGGATGACCTGGGCGAGTAAATTGGGAACCAGAGTTGCGATTTGCTGTGCCATTTGTTGAGAAATGATCGCAGCCAGTTGAGCATCGACCCCATTGTTGTTGTGGTTAGGAGCTTGGTCATGGTTGTGGTTATGGTTATCACCACCTTCTTCGTGATTCTCACCATTGTTGTTGCGAGTGCTGCGACGAGGAGGCATGATCTGTAATAGACACAATGAAATGAATGAGAGTTTATATAAGGAATGTAATCATTTATTCATTAATTAAAACGAATAAACGAAAACGTTGACTTATCAAAGATTCTAAATTCTAATAACATATGAAGACATGCTTTAGCCTATAAGTGAACACTCATCCCGAGAATTCCCAGGTAGGCATCCGGGTCCCTCGTCTGATTGGGATATATGCGCAATGCCAGCCTAGACAGAAGACTCAGAATACAGGCGTTCACCCTTCCAGATTGCACGTGTTCGTTATTAAAATCTAGAACTTCGACGAGATCTCAAGGGGGTTCAGGTTAAACCTGAGGGATTTGTCCTATTAGTCTAAGAGTAGATCCACTGATGGAGAGCAACCTTCTTGTAGGGGTGAAAGTAGGGATAAGAAGTAGGAGGGAGATAGAGAATAGCAAGTAAAGGAAGCAAGTACTGTTTTAGTCCCTAAGGTTATAGTCTAGATTATTTCTAATAACCTAATTCCCTATAACCAAGGCTCTGATACCAATCTGTAACACCCCAACCGATGGCGGAAACATCGGGGTGCCACGTATTGAATGATTGTTCAGTAGCTCATGGTAAATAATAAATTCCATTAAATAATTTAAATGAATTACATACGATTGTTCTATAATTTGTACATCAAATTGGATAAAACTATACACGTATCTTCAAGCATCAAATCAAATCTTCAAGCAAACAGAACCTGAAACATGTTAGGTTGAAAATATTTTGGGTCAACAAAAGTTGGTGAGAATTACATAGGTTTTTGATAATTGAGTAAAAAAATGATGTGCAATTCATGTGTCATGTCAATCTAGCCCATATGTGAGAACATACTAGAAATAAATCGAGTGCATAATCAACCCTTGTGACTGTTATAAAATGATACATACCATACACTTATGGTCCCAATGAATATGTTATGCGATAACAAACACCCACGTAACCTTTGTAGGAGGCACGTATCCGGGTGGGATTGTCAGTCCAATAGATCTATCAATGTATACCGTCGGCTGATCAATGTTAATGATTATGCTAGAATGGTGCTTACTCTAATCATGCTCAAGACAATATGCAACATAGAAAACACATAGACACATTGATGATTGAATTGCAATGAAAATGTTATAACATGTTTCACCCCAAAAATGGTGATAAAAGGGGCTATGTAAACTCACCTTAGCAAATGTTAACTTGTTGAAAAGATATGATAATTGTGTTGCCCAAAGTGATTCCAAATATTACCCTATAATGAGGTAATATATAATAAGTCTAAGTCTAATAACTAATATGTGTATCCTAGGGTTTCGATTTGGGGATAATCAATTGTTAAATTTAATTTAAAAAATGTTAATTAAATAAAGAAAATTGGATAATTAATGAAAAATAGCCTTTTTATAAAGTTTGAATTTTGAATGAGTACAATAAAGTGTTTGAAGCAATAAAATAATTTTTATAAATTTATTTCATTTAAAATAGATTTTTAAATCTATTTATTTATAAATAGCCAATTATTAACTTTAATATTCAAAAATACTAAAATTAAAGAAATCTTATTTTAAAAATCATATTTCTGTTCTAAATGATTAAAAATAATTTGTATAAAATTTTGGTGCAAAAATGATGAAAATTGGATTTATTATGAATTAATTATGATTAAATCTAATAAAAATTGATTAAAAATATAAAATAAGTGATTTTACTGAATTAAAAATTATTTCAGTAAAGTTTGACTTTATAAAAAGTCAGGATAAATTTTGGAGAATTTAAATAAATTGTTTTGATATATAAATGGATTTTTATAATTATAATTGTATAAAAATGATTTAATTATTATAAATATTAAATAAAAGAATTTCTGAAAAATAAAAATTGTAAATAACACTTTTATATCAGATTAAACAATTATAATTTTTTTAGAATTTATAAAATAGTTTAGGTATTTTAAAAAGAATTTAAAAGATTAAAGGATTTAATATATATATATATAATTATTTGTTTGTTTAAAAAGAAAAGAAAAGGAAAAAAAAACACAAAAATCCGGTCAGAGCCGGGACTCGAACCCGGGTGACCTCAGTGTCAAACAAGGGTCACAACCACTTGGCCTAGGCCGGTGGTTGTGTTATCCTTTGATTTAAAATATATAAATATAATACACGTTTCCAGTTTTATCCCCAAATCAATCACGAAGAACCCTAGATTTACAATTGAACGATTCAGACAACAATAGCCCGATTAATGTTAGGGCTATTGTTTCTGGAACGCCGATGAACTAAACCCACCAAAGAAAACATACTCACAGTGGTGGATTGATGTTGATGGCCGGGTCAAGGCAAAAGTCAAACTACGAGTTTGATGATAATAACTAGAGTATAATTGCAAGAATTGGAGATGTAGAGAGTGTTATGAGCGAGTTGTTAAGCCTCGCAGACCATCAATTTATACTAGAGGATTAGGGTTAGGGTTAATTAGGAGGTTGACTTATAATTTAATAATACGCGTATAATAATAGAATTAGTCAATGATTAGGTGTAATTGACGTGTAATTGAATCACATAGGACCGATAATCAAGTATATTTACCATGTATGTGTTTTTTTTGATTGTGAATCAAAGATTAAAAAAAGAATAAAAAAAAAAAAAGAAAATGTCTACTGCTGCTGCTCGCTGTCTGTTTACAAAGAAGGAGAAAGAATCAGCTCAAAAAGGTGTTAAATATATATTAAGTTGGGATAAAACCAACTAAAGGGCCTAGAGCAGGTGGTTGTGACACGCGTGTGGGGTGTGGAGGGTGCCCGGTTCGAAACCCGGGGTAGGCATCTTTTTTTTGATTAAACTGAAAGGGGGAGGGAAAGGGGCTAATGGGCTTCAACGTTTGGGCTCAGATCAGAAGGGGGTGGGCTGAGGTCTGTTGGGCCTCAGTTTAAGAGAAAAAAAATGGGTTTGGACTATGGTTTATATATGGTTTATAGTTTTTGAAAAAAGATTTACATAACTATAAATCTGAATTTTTTTTTTTATTATTATTATTATTATTATTATTATTATTATTATTATTATATATATATATATCTATATACATATTATGAGTTAGGGTAATGGAGACTTAGTGACGTTTGTATACAATGTAACGAAAATAAGGGCGTTATTTTTTTTTTATATTAAAATTTGGGGAAAATTTTCGCGATGTTACAAGACAGATCCTTCCTGTTGTTCCCAATGGTAATAAAAGAGATATTATAAGTGCCTCAATAACTTCCTCTAAGATTTGGAATACTTGCAAAGTCCGTACGTTAACTAAAAACATGAGGTTAACATTGGGTAACAACACATCTGAATCAGAAGAAATAAAGGAATTTGCAAACTGGCTTCTACAGTTAGGTGAGGGTAAAGTTGGTGCTTCAGTTGATGAAAATGAGGTAGATGTCGACATTCCAGATGATCTTCTTATAAAGCATTCATCAGATCCGATTTGTAGCTTAATTGACTTCGTCTACCCTTCACTTCTTCAGCTTTACAAAGATAAAGATTACTTTGGTGAACGAGCAATACTTGCACCAACAAACGAAGTGGTACATGAAATTAATGACAGGTTGCTTGCATTGTTTACTAGAGATGAAGTCGAGTATTTGAGCTCTGATAGTATATGCCAGATTGAGAATGGTAATAACCGTTCACAGGAAGATTTATATTCTCCTGATGTGCTTAATGGTTTAAAAATTTCTGGAATTCCTAATCATCGATTAGCACTAAAGATCGGTGTTCCCGTTATGTTGTTGAGAAACATTGATCAACAAAATGGCCTGTACAACGGCACCAGATTACGTATCACCAGACTTGCGAAGCGTGTTATTGAAGCCGAAATCATATCAGGTGGTAACATTGGTACCAAAACTCTTATTCCTAGAATAAATATGATACCATCTGATAACAAGATTCCAGTCAAGTTCTAAAGGCGCCAATTCCCAATAAGCGTATGTTTCGCAATGACCATCAATAAAAGCCAAGGACAGTCTCTATCCAAGGTTGGGTTGCATTTAAGAGACCCTGTATTCTCACATGGCCAGCTTTATGTCGCATTGTCAAGAGTTAAAAGCAGGGCAGGAGTGAAGTTACTTATATTTGATGCTGATGGCCAAGTGAAGACTAAAACCAAAAATGTGGTGTATAAAGAAATATTTAGTGATATTTGAATAGAATGTGTATTGGTTTCTTTTAAATCTTAATAAAATATTTCTGCTACATTTTTTTATATGTTTTACCACTCAAAATAATTGTACGTTGGTGAGCCGCGTGTAACGCGGGCAAAGATCTAGTAATCTATTAAATACCTAATCTACTAAATGTAAATATTAAAACTTTATTATTTTCTCTCTCATGTTTCCTCTCATAACTTTTAAATGTTAATATCTTTTATATACGAGATTTTTTAAAGAAAAAATTACACCAAATTAACGAGCGTTTTATTATCTTTCCAACAAGTATCATAGTGCTATATAAAAAACGGAGAAAAAAACGACTATTTTTTGTAACCCGACAGGTATTGTGTCAGGTTTGAAATTAGTTTAAAAAATTGTGAGTTTGGGTCGGGCCTGAGATTAGGTGATACCCGACCAATTACCCCTTTTTTTATATTAGAATATGATAACTTATGGTAGAGATTTGTTTAAAATAATAATAATAATAATAATAATAATAATAATAACAACAACAACAAAATTCATTAATCATATATTGGCAGATGCCATTTTTATAGTTTAGATACTTCTAATTTTATTCACTTTACTTAGATTTCTTAACCCGGGACGCTCTCGGGGTATAAACTAGTATATAATAAACCAAAACATTTTTAATGACATGTCATAATATTATGCAATTTGCTCTTTTGAGAGATACCACATAGGATGTGATGTGACAACTCTAGACCAATTAAAAAAAAAGGAATAAATATGGTTTAAATATGATTTAACATAATCTATTAAATACCTAATCTACTAAATGTAAATATTAAAACTTTATTATTTTCCCTCTTATGTTTCCTCTCATAACTTTTAAATGTTGATATCTTTTATATACGACATTTTTTTAAAGAAAAAAATTACACCAAATTAACGAGCGTTTTATTATCTTTCCAACGAGTACCATAGTGCTATATAAAAAACAGAGAAAAAAAGACTATTTTTTGTAACCCGACAGGTATTGTGTTAGGTTTGGAATTAGTTTAAAAACAATTGTGGGTTTGGGTCGGGCCTGGTTTTAGGTGATACCCGACCCAATTACCCTTTTTTTTATATTAGAATATGATAACTTATGGCAGAAATTTGTTTATAATAATAATAATAATAATCATTAATCAAATATTATTAATCATATATTGGCAGATGCCATTTTTATAGTTTAGATACTTCTAATTTTATTCACTTTACTTAGATTTTTCAACCAGGAACGCTCTCGGTGTATAAACTAGTCTATATCTATACATATAATAAACCAAAGCCATTTTAATGACATTGCACTCAAAGAGGCATTCTCTTTCTTAAGTGTGCCATGTGTCATCCCATGTGGCATTGAGATATTTTAGGTAGAAAATAATTTATAAACAAAATTGGATTTTTCACCCTAATGTTTCATCCCATAATTTTTAAACGTTAATATCTTTAATATACGAGATTTTTTAAAGAAAAAAAATTACACCAAATTAACGAGCATTTTATTATCTTTCGAACGAGTATTATAGTGCTATATAAAAAACGGAGAAATTTTTTGGTGGGGGTTTTGTTCATACAGGAAAAAAAACACAAAGTGTTCAGTTAAATCATTAATCATGTATAGACAAGTCACTAATTATGTTTAAATCAGTAAATATGATTTTTTTTTTTTTTCAACCAAAGCCGAATAGGTTAATAGAGTTATACGTTGTTTTAAGTTAGGTATCAATTTTAATATGTTAGAGTTGTACATTTGTTTAGTCTTTAGGATAGGTGTTAATATTAGAGTTACATTAAAGTTCTACATTCTTTTGGGTTAGGTGTTAGCATTGGAGTTGTACATTGTTAATTTATTTTAGGTTAGATATTAATATTAATATTAGAGTTATACGTCAGTCTATTTCATATGTAAAATTGATGTATCATATTAAATTTCTCAACCCGGGACGCTCCCGGGGTATAATCTAGTCTATATCTATATCTATATCTATATCTATATCTATATATATAATAAACCAAAGCATTTTTGATAACATGTCATAATATTATGCAATCTCTTTTTTAGGAGATGCCACATAGGATGTGATGTAGCAACTCTAGACCAATTAAAAAAAAGGAATAAATATGGTTTAAATATGATTTAACATAATTTATTAAATACATAATCTACTAAATGTAAATATTAAAACTTTATTATTTTCTCTCTCATGTTTCCTCTCATAACTTTTAAACGTTAATATCTTTTATATACGAGATTTTTTAAAGAAAAAAGTTACACCAAATTAACGAGCGTTTTATTATCTTTCCAACGAGTACCATAGTGCTATATAAAAAACGGAGAAAAAAACGACTATTTTTTTGTAACCCGACAGGTATTGTGTCAGGTTTGGAATTAGTTTAAAAAAAATTGTGGGTTTGGGTCGGGCCTGGGATTAGGTGATACCCGACCCAATTACCCTTTTTTTTATATTAGAATATGATAACTTATGGCAGAGATTTGTTTAAAATAATAATAATAATATTCATTAAACATATATTGGCAAGTCATTAATTATGTTATCATATTAGATATTTCAACCTGGGACGCTCTCCAACAGGTAATTGCTATATAGATGTCATTTTTATAGTTTAGATACTTTTAATTTTATTCACGTTACTTAGATTTTTTAACCCGGGACGCTCCCGGGGTATAAGCTTGTTAGGACAAAGAGGATTGGAGAAACCACTTTTGCAAACCTTAGTCTAATTCACTTTCTGTCAAAATACTCTAAGTATGGAACTGCTGAAGACAAGGAATCAAACTGCTGAAGAAGAGATTCAGAAGTACTGAAGAAGAAGTCATCAGAAGTTCTGAAGTTCAAACCAGACACTTCAACTGAAGAACTGCTGAAGACAAACTACTCCTCAGTAGTTTGTCATTCATCAGTACTTAAAGAAGATCTTTTCCACCGCCCTTGTATATCAGTAGTTTAGTATTATAGTATTTCTTTTTGCTTTATGTACAAGTTCCAAGACTGCAACTTGTTGCAACTTGTTTCTGAACTTGCTTTTTGGCAAGGTTCATGTATTTGTAAAGTCTATAAATAGAAGGATTCATCCTTCTGTTTTAGACATTGATTTTAATACAAGAAATCCTTCAACACTTATTATTGTTATTTCCATTTCGTGTTTACTGAGAATCTGTCAAAGTATTTCATTCTCATTCAATACTTAGATTCTCAACAAACACTTCTCATTTATTGTTCTTGATTCTAGGGGGAGTAATAACTCCTGTTGACAAAGTGTAGCTATAAACTTATAAACATTCCGCTGTGCTAACACTCACAAAGAACTTGCTAAACACTTAAGTGTCTACTAGCAAGTTCAAACATAAGAGCAGCTTAAACACTGATCCAACAATTGGTATCAGAGCTCTGGTTTATCTGATCACATATCAATCTAACAAATTGAGAATCAGACATAGGCTCTTGTTGATATTCAATAAAGGATTATAAGCTCACTTTTATCAACATCCATCACTTTAAGAGATATTTAACAAATCAATACTCTTTAAAATGGATCCTCATAATACTGGTTTCGCCACCAAACCTGCCATGCTTGTAAGAAATGAATACAACATATGGCAAAAGAGAATGGCGCATACCTTGTCACAGACCAACACAGGTTGTTGGAGATCTGTGATATATGGTCCTCATAAACCAGTAAACATAAATCTTGAAACTAAGGAAGAGATTCCAAAAGAACCAAAAGACTATACTGATGATGATTTCCTAAAACTTGAGCTTGATGCAAAAGCTTTTTCTATGTTGGCAATGGCACTCCCAAATGAAATCTATTTTGGCCTATTACATTGTGATAGTGCCAAAGAGCTTTGGGACTGCCTTAAAGAACAGTTTGGAGGAACTGAAGAGGTGATTGCCAACACCAGAGAAATCTTGGCTCAACAGTATGAAACTTTTGCTCACATTAATGGAGAAACGTTAACTCAGCAATTTGAAAGATTTTCCTCATTAATATCTGAGCTAAAACTAAATGGTCAGACCTATACAACTGTATCTATGCTTCATAGATTTTTAAGGTCTTTACCTGACAAATGGGAAACATACTCAATAGTCTTAAGATCTTCACCAGATTTTAGCTCCCTCACTCTTACAAAACTTCATGGGAGATTACTTACTTTTGAGAGAGAAATTGATCAAAAGAAAAAGTTACAAAACTCTGGTAAAACTGCTGATGACTATCTACCTGGTAGTACAGCACTATTGGGACAAGACTCACCAACTTGTTCAAATAGTTTTGGATCTTTTGACCACATTGACATAACTGCTGGGATCTCATCTGAAAGATCATTCCCAGGTTATGACAATAATGACTTTGGTCAAACTACTGATAACATGTGTTTTATCATGGATGACTTAAATAGTTTCAGCAGTGATGACCTTGAAGAAATGGATATTTTGCACCAACTGGCCATGTTAAGTTTAAAAACAAACAAATTTTACAAAAGGTCAGGAAGGAAGTTTCCAGGACTTAACAGTTCTACAAAAATTGGTTTTGACAAATCTAAACTTAGATGTCATAAGTGTCAAAAGTTGGGACACTTTGCTAGAGAATGTAGAAGCTCTGGCTTTAACCAATCTCAGTCTGGAAACAATTTTAACCCCAATTATAACAGGAATAATGGAACACAAGGGAGTGCACATTTTGTACAGGCACAAGCTCCTCAACACCAATATGTGCCACAAGTACAATATGTACAGATGCCTGCTCAACAGATGCAGAGCCAACAATCAATCCCTCCCTTTCCAGCTGCTCAACAACCTCCACAGCAACAACAACCCTCTCAACAAAGTCTATTTACCTCAGGGTATGTTGACTGGAGCAGTCTTCCTTTTGACACCACAGAGTGCAATCCTGATGCAGACAACAAAATGTTTGACATCAACTGGGGAGAGCCTGACAATGGAAGAAAGAACTTTGCCTTGATGGCATTTGAGGGATGCTCCTCAAAATCTGCCTTGTCTCAGGTATCAAAAGAATCTTTGACAAAATTATGTTCAAACTCATGCAAAGAATCTTTTGCTCTCATAAGAGAGACAAATTTGCACTTACAAGGAAAAGCCAATGATTCTGAGAGAAAACTCACTCAGATAAAATGTGATTTAGAAAGAAAACTTTCTGCAAAAACAAAAGAAGTTTCTAAATTGACTAACTCAGCTATTGAAACCCAAGCACAAATCAAAATTATGATTAATGACCTAGGAAATGTCAGACAAGAGCTTGCTGACACCAAGGTCACATGTGAAAAATGGGTGGAATCTTGTAAGGGGTACCAACTATTGCTAAACAAACAAAGTGCTTCAAATGTTAGGTTTGGCATAGGGTACAATCACACTGAAACACCAACTGATTTCTCTCCCAAAACTACTGAAGATGGGAGAAAAAATTGTTTCAGGTGAAACTTCTGAAGAGGAAGAATGCACATCTTTCCATGAAAACTTTCTAAAATCACACAAAGAAAGTTCTTTAGAAGTATTGTTTAAATCTGACTTTAAGTCATCGGCAGTTTCAACTACATCAGGAGTCGAGAACCTGAAAACTGCTGATGACCTAAAACCTATCAAAACTGTCAGAGATTTGTCTTTGAAAGAAAAGACAAAAGAGTGTGAAATTTGTGGTCTGTTCAACCACAAAACAGAATTTTGCAGATATAGAAAGGGAATTCAGTTTAATAAGAAAAATCAACAACTGGTTGTGGGAGAACAAATCAAAAATGATTATACAAAAACCTTTTCTCCCAAGAAACAACAACCAGCAAAAACCCTTTCTTAGAAAAAGACAAAATCTCAACAAAAGTCTTTTTCTCAAAATTCTCTTTCAGTAGTTAGACCTAAATCATCAGCAGTTTCACAAACTGCTTAGATTAAAGATCTAATGAACATGGTACAACTACTGATGACCAAAGTTGATGGTGGTCCTCAAAAGGATACCACCATTGTGCTTAATGCAAAATCCATTGCCAAAAAGACATGGATTTCTGAACTTGGTCAAGAACAAGCTGTAAATGTTCTCAAGAGCAAACCCAAAGCCAAACTGGCTTGGGTTCCTAAATCTAACTGATTTGCTATATTGTGCAGAGAGTTTCCAGAGGCTTGAATAGCATTTGGTATGTAGACAGTGGAGGCTCAATGCACATGACAGGATGCAGATACCTGATAAACAATTTTATCAGTCAAAGAGATGGATCTGTGTCCTTTGGGAACAATGCTAAGGGATATGTGCTAGGACATGGCAATGTCTCCTCTGGCAAAATACAGTTTGACAAGGTCAATCTGGTTGAAAACCTTGAGTACAACTTGCTTAGTGTGTCACAGATGTGTGATAAAGGATATTCTTCCTTTTTCACAAAGACAGCATGCAAGATCATATCACCAGAAGGCCAGAAGTTGATAGAGAAGATCATTGAAGATCATACTTTGTTAATTGCCAAAAGATGTGGCAATGTCTATGCAGTGGACATTGAAAAAGACAAAGTACTGAACAACACTGCCTGTTTCTTCTCAAGGGCATCAACTTCAGAAACTGATCTCTGGCACAGGAGACTTGGCCATGTGAACTTTAAAACCATAAATAAAGTCACAAAAATGGGCTTGGTCAGAGGTCTACCCTTAAAAGTATACCAGTGTCAAGAACACTGTGTATCCTGTTTAAAGGGTAAACAGCATAAGTCCTCCTATAAGTCTATTGAAGAATCAAAAACAACTGCATGTCTTCAACTACTCCATATGGACTTATTTGGGCCTGTAAAGATCATGAGCCTTGGTAAAAAGAAGTACTGCTTAGTCATCATTGATGACTACTCAAGATTTACATGGGTATTCTTCTTATTTTCCAAGGATGAGGCTGCTGAAATCATCAAGTTCTTCATTCTACAAGTAGAGAAGCAATACTCTCTACCTGTCAAAACCATTAGAAGTGATAATGGGACAGAGTTCAGGAACAAAACTCTGAATGACTTCTGTTTGTCTAAAGGGATTATTAGACAATTCAGTGTTGCCAGAACTCCTGAACAAAATGGTGTGGTAGAAAGGAAGAACATAACTTTAATAGAAGGAGCAAGAACAATGTTAGCTGATTCTGGCCTACCTTTATACTTCTAGGCAGAAGCAATTAACACATCATTTTATGTTCAAAATAGAGTTCTTGTGGTCAAGAGACATTCAAAGACTGCCTATGAAGTTCTTCATGGCATGAAGCCCCTTATCTCCTTTTTCAGGGCTTTTGGATGTCAATGTTTCATCTTGAACATCAAGGAATCTATTTCAAAGTTTGCTGCCAAAGTTGACTCAGGTTACTTTCTTGGTTATTCATCAACTAGAAAAGCCTACAAGGTTTTTAACTCAAAGACTAGGATAGTAGAAGAAACACTGAATGTCAAGTTCAATGATTCAAAACACACTCTCATTCCAGCACATCCTGCTGAACTCTTTGACCTTGACAACTTTCATTTTGAACCTGCAAAGACTGTCACTTCATCCAAACCTACTTATTATGGTGATCAAAGGTTTGATGATGAGGATCCAGCACCATGGACTCCTCAAACAGTCATTAAGTCAACTTCAAAACCATCAGAAGTTTCACAAACTTCTGATTCAACAAATACTGAAGGCCAAACTCAAACATCTGCTTCAGCACCTGCAACTACTGAAGACACTGAAACTGCTGAACCAGATATAATAGACCTCAGTAGTCTGTTTGAAGAACATGAGCCACCAACACCTGTCAGTGGTTTACAACAACTGATCGAACACAAAGATCATCCACTTGATCAAATCATGGGTGATATTGCATCAGGTGTTCTTACAAGAAACCAGCTCTCCAACTTTTGTCTATTCTCAGCATTCATTTCACAGTTGGAACCAAAGAAGTACCAGGAAGCCCTCAAAGACAACAATTGGGTGCAGGCAATGCAAGATGAATTGCTTCAATTCAACAAGCAACAGGTATGGGAAATCTGTCCCTTACCACCAAACAAGCAACCAATTGGCACAAGATGGGTTTTCAGGAACAAACAAGATGAAGCTGGTATGATAATAAAGAACAAGGCAAGACTGGTAGTACAAGGTTATTCTCAAGAAGAAGGCATTGACTATGATGAAACCTTTGCTCCAGTTGCAAGGCTTGAAACCATCAGGTTATTTCTGGCCTATGCCATTTCCAACAAAATAAAAGTTTATCAAATGGATGTCAAAAGTGCATTTTTGTATGGAAAGATAAAAGAGGAAGTGTATGTTTGTCAGCCACCTGGGTTTGAGGATCCTTCTCATCCTGAGTGGGTGTACAAACTAGACAAAGCTCTTTATGGGCTCAAACAGGCTTCAAGAGCCTGGTATGATACACTTTCAACCTTTTTACTCAAAAATAACTTCACAAGAGGTGCCATTGATAAAACACTTTTCATAAAACATGTTGGAAATCATATCTTACTTGTTAAAATATATGTTGATGATATCATTTGTGGTTCAACAAACGCAAAATTGTGTGATGAATTTAAGAAACTCATGCAATCCAAATTTGAGATGAGTACAATGGGGGAAACTGCAGTACTTTTTGGGACTGCAGATTAAACAACAAACAAATGGAACTTTTATACATCAATCAAAATATGTTAAAGAATTATTAAACAAATTTTCTTTACAAGACTGTAAATCATGTTCCACCCCCATGACACCAACCACACAAGTTGAACCAGATGATCAAGGAAAACAGGTTGATCAAACCATGTACAGATGTATGATAGGTTCCCTTTTATATCTAACTGCTTCTAGACCAGATATTATGTTTTCAACATGTATCTGTGCTAGATATCAATCAGCTCCTAGGGAATCACACCTTATTGCAGTCAAAAGAATATTCAGATATCTGAAAGGAACTCCCACACTTGGAATTTGGTATCCTGCTTCAAGCAATACCAAGTTATCAGCTTTTTCAGATAGTGACTATGCAGGGTGTAAAATGTCAAGAAAATCAACATCTGGTGGTTGTCAATTCTTGGGAAACTGTCTAGTGTCCTGGCAATCAAAGAAGCAAACATCTGTTGCAAACTTCAACTGTTGAAGCTGAATACATTGCAGCTGCAAGTTGTACATCACAGATACAATGGCTCCAATATCAACTTCTTGATTATGGAATCAAAGAGACCAAGACACCATTGCTTGTAGACAGCAAATCTGCCATTAGCATCATTCAAAATCCTGTTCAGTTTTCAAAAACTAAACACATTGAGATCAGGTAGCATTTCATAAGAGATTGCTATGAAAAAGGCAAGATTGAAGTGAAACATGTAGCAACAGCTAATCAAATAGCTGACATTTTCACTAAACCCCTTGACACATCAACATTTCAGAAGTTAGTATCCATGCTAGGGATGCTAAATTTGTAAGTGTTTCTATTTATTTTTCTGCACATTTTTATTTTTCACTTACATCTATTTTTCAAAACACTTGAAAAACTTCTGAAAAGAGAGAAACTACTGATGAACAAAACATCAGTATGGGGATAATTTCTGAAAAGTGAATAAGTTCTGATAAAATAACCTTCAGAAGTTATGAATAAAAGTATTTATAAAACATTTCTCATCAGCTGTTAAAACTACTGAAGAGGAAATGGGAACTACAGATGAAGATAATCCTTCATCAGCAGTTTAGTCAAAAAGGACAAATCTGACTTTTCCCATCATCAGAAGTTTGACCTAGTCGGTTTAAAACTTCTGATAAAGAGATTTTTAACCTAGGCGGTTTAAAAACTTCTAATAAAGAAGATCCAAGCGGTTAAAAACTTCTGATAAATATCTTTTTTCAACACTTATCCTTTCAAACTCAAAAATTCCCTCCTTCTCTCTCAAGAAAGCTCTCAAACCCCTGAACCTGCAACACCAAATCACTGTTCGATTCATCAACACACACACAAACCACATGGCTTTAGTTCTCAAACAGGGACACAATCTCAGAGCCTACTTAGAAAAACAAGAAGGCTGGTCCCAATACGATGAGATCATTGATCTTGTCGTCAAATCCCAATATTTCACCGCTCTCACCATAGACCCACCAATTCATCCTGAAACTCTAAATGAGTTCTGGGCTAATGCTGAGACAGTGATGGTGGATGATGAAGTTATCTCCTCAACTCAACAATCAGAGGAAGACAAATGGCTATTACACCGGCCATACTTGCAGTCAAACTGGGGTTGAATGATGTGAATGCCCCTGAGAAGTTTGACAACTCTGCCATCCACCTAACCATGACTGAGTGTGGTTATCAAGGTACTCTCTCACAAGCTACAATCTTTAAAAAGTATTTTGAACCAAAATATAAGCTTTTGTTTCATTATATTATCATGTGCTTGAGTCCTAAAACTGGGTCTTATGACCAGATGCCCTCAACCTTTCAACCAATATTTCATTCCATTGTGAATGAAACAAATTTCAGGGCATCAAAACTTTTCTTTAATGAGTTGGTGTTACATCACAATAACACTAAGAAAAAGTTTTTGTTATGTCCAAGGTTCATTATGCAGTGCATAATATCTGAACTAGGTAATGAGGTGCTTGTGGGTAAAATTGAAATTTTAAAACCATTAACCTCACAAGCATACTCAAGGCACAACAAACAGGCTGCCTGGCCAGAAGATGACCAAGGGGAACAAGCACCAGTCCCCATGGAACCCTCATCTTCCAAACCTACACCACCAAAGGCCAAGAAACCCAAGATAACAAAACAACAACCCACCAAACCTAAAAGAAAAGCTGTTCAGGAGGTTAAGATGCCTGAACAGACTAATGTGCAATCTGCACTTCTAAAAGATGTGACTGAAACATCCTCTCAGTCTCATCCATCTCAAACCCCACCAAGAGCACCAATAACCATCCTTTTCAAAAGAAAAAGACTTAGAAAAACTATTCCAATAGACTCATCTTTTGAAACTGCTGAACCCACTGCCCAAACTACTGAACCAGCACCCCAAATTTCTGCACCAGACATAGAAATTGCCAAACTTCTCTCCGGGCTAAAAGAGAAAGTCCCATCAACACATGTCAGTCCCCATCAAACACATCAAACAGGGGACATAGCCTCAGACAGTGACATGGATGTGGACACTCATAGCCCCAACCAAAGAGATGAGGATGAACCAGGGTCTCTAAGCCCAAACTTAGAAACCTTTGCTACTTTTGAGGCTGCTACTACTCATTTACCACCCAGTGGTGGACCTGAGGACAGAAGTAAAACAGCTAAGACCTCAACTGTGGCAACTACTGATGAAGGCTTAATGCCTGAGGTAGGAAATCCTCTGTACCAAGAACAAGAGGTACATGAGACAACTGAGTTGGGCTCAGCTCATGATGTAACTGATACAGTCCTCATTGAGGATGTAATCAGGGATTCAGATGATTCCATTAATTTGGATGATGTTTCAACACTTAAAACTACTGAATTGACGGCTGCAAGTGAAGGTCCTGCACCTGGTGTCTCTAAGCTCAAGAAGCTAGTCACACCATCTCAGGTTAAAGCCCACTCAATCCATGATTCCCCTAGAGTGGCATCTCCTGTACAACAAGGAGATCAACCAAAAACACACCCCTCACTGCAAATGCCTACCCAATTCCCTGGGCAACCTAGCATAGACCTGAACCAACTATGCAGCCCAGATGGTCCCTTGTTGTAACACCCCAACCGATGGCGGAAACATCGAGGTGTCACGTAGTGACGATTGTTCAATAGCACATGGACTAAATTGTAAATATTAATAGTAAATAACTTCCATTGTTCAAAACGAAATACAAAGAGTCTTAATAGAAATTTCAAACATAGATAATAAATGTTCAACTTTTATTTAAGCACTAGGTCCAGCCTAAGCGTGAAAGCATGTAAGATCAAACGTCACCTGAAACATGTACAAAACAATTTTGTCAACACATATAATGTATTGGTGAGTACACCCGTTTGATATATATAGTATAAAATGTTTCGCAATTCATGTGTTGTATACCGTTTGCAAATATGTAATTAAGTAGTATCAGTCAAAACCAAACCTGAGAAGAATGGCTAACACATGACTAACAAACTGAATAATGAATTAACATGACAATGACAATGACCAAGATCCTCTCAAAAGAGTCTCAAGGGGGTATACCATAGTACTATTCACTGAAATGCTAGGCCGCCCAGCGGTTAATGATTAAGCATAATACACACCAAATCACATAAGGCAAACACACATGAGAATTGCATTAAGTATAAGAAATAAAACTTGTTTAATAGGTACATGAATCATCCGAAATAGTAAAACAGTAAAGAAAAGGGAAAGATATACTCACAGTTCGCTAAATATAAATTCTGAGAAAGTTCGTCGTAAAGGCTTAAGAATTCCGAAGAATTCAACCTATATATAAAAATACTAAATGAGGAAAATAACTAAAAAATCTAAGACGACGAATCATCTAAGGCATTAGGGCTTGCTAGACTCGTATTAGGGAAGATGAAATTATTAGTAATGATTTGAACGACAGTTTTTGAAATAAATATATTTACAACGAATTTAGTAAATGACTAAAACTCTTATGTTTTTCACATATAGGTATAAATTCCATTTTATAGAAAAAAATAGCCTTGAAATAGAGTTAACGATTTATATTTAATTAAACAATTTATTATTAAATCTAATTTAAATACAAATAGCATCCGTAATACAAGATATGATCCCAAAATGATATTATGAGAAATAATTATTTTATGATGTGGAATACTAAAATAATATTTCCATAATTTATTTGCATTTAAAACATTTTAAATGAATTTAAATGATGTTTTAATGATTAAAATTTAGTAAAAATAACAAAAATAACCATTTTATAAGAAATTATATTTTATTACAGTTTATTATTCATAGAAATAAAGCTCCAGAAAATTTGAGGTTAAAATCTCTTAAAATGAATTTTTAATTGATTAATTATGATTAAAACGATTAAATTCAATAAAAATATAAAATTTAGACATTTTCCGAAAAATAAAAGTGTGGAAATCTCATTTTAGATGTCAAGATGTCATGTCTAAATTTTCATGATTTTTGGATAAATAATGGATTTATTACAAATATTCTAAGTTTATATGTCATATATATGCATAATCAAGGAAAAGAAATATAAATAAAAAAAAATGGTGGTCCAAGGGGGTCGAACCCGGATCCCCATGGTGTAACCCAACAGCCTTAACCACTAGTCCATCTATACCATTTGTTAACATATCTGATCTTGAATTGTATTTATGTTATTAATAAAAGTGTCTTTTTCCCCAAATTATCTAGCTAAGAACCCTAATCCTTACCAAATCCAATTCAATCATATGAGTGATCTGTAATAAGGGGGTTTTAACCTATAATACTCGACTAAGACATAGCAAACAAGATTAGACACTTACAACTCGTTTTCGGCTCACAATTGAAGCTTCTTGTTCACGCAAAAAAAACGCAAATAAAGGGTTCCAGGACGTGTTTTTGTATGAATTTTGTTGTGGGTTTTGTTGTGTAGTGGTGCAGAGGTAAAGTGGTGAGATCAGTTCGTATTTATAGGCGAAAAACGAGCGTTTCTCTTGGCATCAAAGCTCCGATCGGTTTCATGTTTGAGGTTATTTAAATCGCCTTAAAACCTTGTTAAAACGTATAATTATTAGCCATCTGACTCGTATGTGATGGGGAGTGACCGTTGGAATAATAACAATACTGAAACGGACGAAAAACGAACGGTTTCGTGGCCTTGCCGGAACTGAATTCCGGCGGCCGGAATTTTTGTGTGGGCCGGACTAGCGTGCAGCAGCAGATTGTAGAATATTTTTTTTTAAACTTTCAGCAATTGGCAATAATGGCCCCTCATACTTTTCTTAGTTAGTTTTAATGTTTTCCTAGCTAGTTTTCCCTTTATATTCACTAACTAAGTTAATTAACTAACTCAAAACATGAATTTTTTTTTATGATATATATATTTTTTTCCGAATACGTTGCAACATACGCGTTAAACTTAAACCGAGATTTAGATTCAAAAAGAACATGCAAAATAATATAACTTGAGTTCGCACGTTTATTGAATTTGAAAACGACAACAATTACAGGAAATATTAGAAGGACTAAAATTGTAAATTAGATGAAGGCCAAGGGTGACGGATGTCACACTTGTATCACTTGATGAACACCCTCATCAAAAATCACATCCAAACATACACAACTGACTTGGAGCTGTCCATGAAGAATCTATTTGGAGTGATACAGACGAAGATGAATGATCTGTCCAACAAGATAGATCACAACAGCAAACAGATTGCTCATCTTCAAGGTCATTTCTCCCAAGCTTCAACTTCCAAAGGTGATAAAGCCAAAAAGGGGGAGAAAATCAAGGTACCTATGGATACACTTGAAGCCAGAAGAAAGGCAAGAGTGGCTATCCTAGCTAGAGATCAACAAGATCATGCCAGAATAGAGAAACTGGCACAACAGTTTGGTGTCTCTATCCAAGAGATAGAAGATGATGAAAAGGCTGATGAAACCCAAGGGCATAATGAAGAAACCTCTGATGACCAAAGTTCTGATAAAGAATCAGAAAGTACTGAAGACAATCCTTCAGTACTTGACAAACCTTCAGTAGTTGTCAAGCCATCAGAGGTTAACACTTCCAAATCTCAAACTGCTGACCCTTCCAGAACAACTGCTCCCATTCAACCAACATCTGCTCCTATCAGGCCTACTACAACAGTTACAACAATGACTGTGCTAAACCCTTCTCCAATCTCTCAATCAGCTGAATTACTAGAGAAGAGTTTAGTTGCAGCTCAGAAGAAGGCCAGAGAAGATCTGATCTGGAAAAATATGGAAGAAAGGGATGACTTAGACCTGAGCCATGAAGAAAAACTTCAGGCCTATGAAGCTGAACTACAAAGGCAGGCTAGCCTTGATGAGATTGCTGAACAAGACAAAAGACATCAACTGATGTCTTACATTATGAAGAACAGCAAAGTCAAAGCCCATACATTGAAGAGACTCTCTGTGGAAGAGCTGACAAGAAGAGCTCAACTTATTGCAGATAAGCTTGCAGCAGGTAAAGACACAAAGGCCAAGAGAGCTCAGATGATAGAAGAACTGGTAGCGAATGGTTATGGTTCAAAAGCCTCAGTGTCCAAGTGGAAAGAAGAAAGATTGGTGGACACATACAGAAAATACAAGGCTTCAAGGGCTGCTAATCCAGAGAAGTTTCAAACTACTGAACCTTCAACTTCAGTAGTTAGAACTTCTGGTGTTCAAAGAAGACCAGCTACCCAAAGAAGAAAGAAGACAGAGGAAAATGTAAAAACTGATTTCAGAATGGTACTACTAGAAGGTAGTACAGTAGTACATTCTGATTTTGACATAGAAGAGAAGCCTCTACTCACACAATTCAGGGATCCTTCCACATTTGCATATCAAATCCAGAGGACCATCACAGACAAAATGCATACTAAGGTAACAACTGAACATCATTTGCCTACATTTCAGATACCTAATGTGATGGAACAACAGCAAGGAGGTGAATCCCACCTGAGAGTCACTGAAGTTGAGAACATTCAACACTCAGGAGAAACCCAGGGTACCACCATGGTTCCCTACACTGCAGACTTTGACAAGTCTAAAGAACCAGTCATCAGATGGTCCTTTACTGATAACAACTCAGTACTTGTGACAAGAAGAGATCAAACAAGCAGGGAATATAGGTCGATGAAAGAACTGAAGAAACTATCAACCAAAGACCTGCTTAAAATCCAACACTTGGAACCAAGACAAGGGTCTCTTACTGATGCTCAACTCAACCAACTCAAGAATTCCATGTTCAAAGGAATATGGAAAATTGTGAAGGACAGAAAGGAACAATAAGGAATTAGTAAGGTTTTGGCTTCATCAATCCAGGGGGAGATTGTTAGGACAAAGAGGATTGGTGAAACCACTTTTGCAAACCTTAGTCTAATTCACTTTCTGTCAAAATACTCTAAGTATGGAACTGCTGAAGACAAGGAATCAAACTGCTGAAGAAGAGATTCAGAAGTACTGAAGAAGAAGTCATCAGAAGTTCTGAAGTTCAAACCAGACACTTCAACTGAAGAACTGCTGAAGACAAACTACTCATCAGTAGTTTGTCATTCATCAGTACTTAAAGAAGATCTTTTCCACCGCCCTTGTATATCAGTAGTTTAGTATTATAGTATTTATTTTTGCTTTATGTACAAGTTCCAAGACTGCAACTTGTTGCAACTTGTTTCTGAACTTGCTTTTTGGCAAGGTTCATGTATTTGTAAAGTCTATAAATAGAAGGATTCATCCTTCTGTTTTAGACATTGATTTTAATACAAGAAATCCTTCAACACTTATTATTGTTATTTCCATTTCGTGTTTACTGAGAATCTGTCAAAGTATTTCATTCTCATTCAATACTTAGATTCTCAACAAACACTTCTCATTTATTGTTCTTGATTCCAGGGGGAGTAATAACTCCTGTTGACAAAGTGTAGCTATAAACTTATAAACATTCCGCTGTGCTAACACTCACAAAGAACTTGCTAAACACTTAAGTGTCTACTAGCAAGTTCAAACATAAGAGCAGCTTAAACACTGATCCAACAAAGCTAGTATATAATAAACCAAAGCATTTTTAATGACATGTCATAATATTATGCAATCTCTCTTTTGAGAGATGCCACATAGGATGTGATGTGGCAACTCTAGACCAATTAAAAAAATGAATAAATATGGTTTAAATATGATTTAACATAATCTATTAAATACTTAATCTACTAAATGCAAATATTAAAACTTTATTATTTTTCTCTCATGTTTCCTCTCATAACTTTTAAATGTTAATATTTTTTATATACGAGATTTTTTAAAGAAAAAATTACACCAAACTAACGAGCGTTTTATTATCTTTCCAACGAGTACCATAGTGCTATATAAAAAACGGAGAAAAAAAAACGACTATTTTTTGTAACCCGACAGGTATTGTGTCAGGTTTGGAATTAGTTTAATATATAATTGTGGGTTTGGTTCGGGCCTGGGATTAGGTGATACCCGGCCCAATTACCCTTTTTTATATTAGAATGTGATAACTTATGGCAGAGATTTGTTTAAAATAATAAGAATAATAATAATAATATTCATTAATCATATATTGACAGATGCCATTTTTATATTTTAGATACTTCTAATTTTATTCACTTTACTTAGATTTCTCAACCCGGGACGCTCCCGGGGTATAAACTAGTTGTAGCATATATTGAAGTTCAATATTACTAGAGGTGTACAAAAACACCGTGTATCATACGCTGCCCTACCCGCACAAAAACACCATGTATCATACGTAGCCCTACCCGACGGGCATATACCTGTTGGAGATGTTGCCTTCAGCCCACCTATAGGCCTAGTCGTTTTGAAGCCCAGTATGATTAACTTGTTGAGCAAGATTAACATAGGGTTTAACCCTAATTTGTGCCTTTAAATAATCTCTTGTACTTGTAACTTTTTTGGATTACTCAATAAAAGAATACCCGAGTTGCCCCGTGGACGTAGGTCAGTTTAGACCGAACCACGTAAATATTTGTGTTCGTGTGCGTGTGTGTTCTCCGATCCTAACAATACCAAGTATATAATACCCTATAATTTAAAACTGGAATGAAAGTAATTTCCATTTAAAAAAAAAAAAAACCAAGTTCAACCGGTTGTTCACAGGCAATAGTTCATCTCCACGGGGGGATATGGGTTTGTATTTGGTGGATTAGGATTCGTGATTCAGAAAGGGGTGGCGGCACAGCTTGTTGCCCGTCTACCCTCTATTCTGATGTAATTTGACAAGTTTACGAAATGAATATATAATTAAAAGATAAAAAAAAAAAAAACTTTACCCAAGTTTACCCTATCAAAACCTGGGACCAGAAATGAACCAAAAAACCCAATCACTTCCTCTCCGATACATGGTTCCATACCTGATCGGGGTATTGCAATACCCGGTTTTTGACTTTGTAGACCTTACCTGGAACTAGTTATGATATAAAAAACGAAATGTGCACCTCTACGTATTAGTATTAACCATATTAACAATGCTAGCACCAATACATTTTTACAAATTGATTAGTTTTGATAATAATGTAGTAAATGACGGATATATTTATAATAAAAAACATGTTTTATCATGCTATTATATAAACTGTCTTTTCTTATGTAATTCTACATCACTTAGTTTTAATTATAAATCGGTTTGTTGTGATCGATTGATCTTGGTAACTTTTTTTGAAATATACCTTTGGTTGGGTAAACCCGGTGTAATAATTATCCTAACTAAAAAGATAATCACTTTCATAGAAATTGCTCAAATATATTTCTATCATTATATTAGTTTTTTTTCTCTCTTGAGGGGAATATATTTGACATATTTGTTTATTTATTTTTTGTTTTATGAAAAGGTTTGTTAAAAGGAAAAAAAAAAAAAAAAAAAAAAAAAAAGAGAGCTCTTCAAAAGACGTGTTTTGTTGACCTTTTGTTTTCTATTTCTAAAGTTATGATCTTGAAATTTCCTGTGAAATTTTAATGATAAGGTCTTGTTCAATCTTAAATTATATTTAGTATATCATTAGTACTTCTATAATTATATCATGATTTCTTGGTCTTAAGAAACATTGTTTTAGGAACTAGGAACATTTGGACTTTTTGAGATTTCTAAGTTGTAAAGAAAATTCATTCTAAGATTAAACTCCTGTTTTGCTAATTTGATACTAATTTTATTTCTAAAATGCCCCATCTTAAGCCGAACTTGGTTTAGCCGTAACGTTTTGACCCGACTCAAATCGACCTTTTTTTAAGTTGGCCCATTCATCATCATCATACTTAGTTAATCCTATCAATAGCAAAAGCTAATGTAGAGTCTGAGAAGGGTAAGATGTAGACAGCCTTACCTCTATCCCGTGGTAATAGAGAGGCTGCTTCCAGTGAGACCCCCGGCTCAATAGTGGTTTTGTATCAAGCCTTAGACATAAAACACATAACACTTAGCAGTCGGGACAAACCCGACTGGTGCATGATCCCCTTGTCTTTTGGCTATCAACGCCACCACCTGATGCATTAACTGTCCGTCATTTTTAACGTTATTTTCATGAAATAGTAAAATAACATTAAAATTAGTGCACCTTTACTTTTGCCCTCCCCCCGACTGGTGCATGATCCCCTTGTCTTTTGGCTATCAACGCCACACCTGATGCATTAACTGTCCGTCATTTTTAACGTTATTTTCATGAAATAGTAAAATAACATTAAAATTAGTGCACCTTTACTTTTGCCCTCCCCCCCCCCCCTCGAAGGCCACACATATATACATTATATCTGCACAGCCGTAAACTGGCACTAAAGTTGGCCCATTCTTATCTGATTCATTACCTCAGTCTCTTAATAAACATGTTAGTTTTAAGACTTGTTGTCTGAGGTGTTTTTTTATTTAATAAAAGTGTGTCACTGTACCTACATTTGATATCAATTTATAATTACATTTTTTTTAACATTAAATTATAATTACATAAATACACAAATTAATAAATCACTAATTATATGGAGACTGAAACATGAACAAAGAGAGTAACGATAATCTATCTATATAATAAATGAATACATCTCAGGTCAAATAGAGACCTTAGAGGGCTTTCAGGATCTAGATTTGTATATGGAGCTCCATCTACTTACCTATAAAAGCCTTTTTTTTTCCCTTCATTCTACATCAATCTTCATTCTTCCTTTAGAAGTCTTCAACTTTCATTCTCCATTCTTCCATCCGATTAATTTCAAGGTAATATTGCATATTTTTTTCTCAATCTTCAATTTTTCTTTTGAGTTTCATCTTGGTTTCAAAGATTCTACTCCTGAATATTCTGATAATAAGGATCAGAAAGAAACAACCAATGTTCTTTATTTTGTTTTCAAAACTATGTATCTGTCATTATACTTACAATGGGTCCGAATCAAACAATCTTCAGTTTATGTTCATAAACTTCAAACAATCAAACAATCTTTAGCTTTTTTTATATAGATAGATTCTTGGTATACTCATTCTTAAAGATTTCGTTATTCATTCTTATAGGTAGATATTATCGATTCCTGGTATATTAATTTTTGAAAACATTTCTGATTTCGATTCATTGTTTTATGTTCGAACAATCAAACAATCTTCAGTTTTTTTTATATAGATAGTTTCTTGGTATATTCATTCTTAAAGATTTTGTTATTCATTCTTATAGATAGATATTATCGATTCCTGGTATATTAATTTTTGAAAACATTTCTGATTTCGATTCATGGTGTATGCAGATATCATCGATTGTAGTATAATTGTTTTTGTCTTCATTCTTATTCAATCCGTGATTCATTCTTATATGTAGATATCATCGATTATGGTAACTTTGGTATCTCATTACTTAAACTTGAACACCATTATGATAAGACATAATAGCCTTTGCGTGTTCATATTAAATCCCGTGGTATAATATATAGAGAAACATATATTATTAAAAAAATCTTGAAGACAAAAAGAATGAATACAAGTATCATCGTTCGTCTCTGGGTATATGTAGCATTTTGTATTAGTAGCACAATAAAGACATAATTATGTAAATATATATGTTTCTTTTTCTAATTATTATATAATGATAAGTTTATATCATTCTTTTTCGTATTTAAAGTTTGTTATGTAGTAACTATCATTTATCACATATCTATGGTCAACATTTATCACAATGAATAGGTAAATCTCAGGAAAAGCAACACACATTTCGTTATTTTTAATTTTTTTGCCAAACAAAGCCGTTAAGATGGTAATTGTGATTATTGAGTTATGTTCTATGGGTATGTAACTCATTGTGAGATTTCAAAAACAATCGTCATTTCAAAATTCTTATAACAATCATCATAATGTTAATATAAATTTGGTAAAAAAAATAATAAATGTCATTATTGCGGACAATATAGTCATTAATGTAAATATTTATATTTACTTTGTATAATAATCAATGACGTTATTTAATGTCAATTTTTTCTGTATTCAAATAAAATTATTTGGTAAATTGACATTAAATTTTTAATTTTGTAGGAACAATCAATATGTTGACTTTCAAGTTTTAATTTAGTGGGAAAAATAAACATTTTTGACTGAACATTATGTATTCAGTCAAAATAACATTAAATAACAATTATGATGATGCTAATCTAAATTTGGTAAATTGTTAAAAGAATAAATGTCATTAAGTACGGTCAACATATAAATTAATCTAAATAAATAACAATGATTAATATTCAAATTTTAGATTAAATAAAATTAACATCAGTCAACACTTATTATTGTAAATAAATAACATTAATTCTGAATAATGACAATAAATTTGGTCAAAAAAAAATTTAATGACATTAATCAAAATTTCAAAATAACATTAAACATAAATTCGAAATACAAAAATTAAAATAACTTAAATTAAAAACATTGACGAAGGCTATATCAAACTTGAAAATCAATGACTTCTTGTTGTGCAATCTTAGTAACAAAGAGCCTGCGCTGATTTGAACACCACTTAAATACACAATATTCGCCAATGGCAATACCTTCGGATTCAAGCAGATCAGGCCATCCAATCACCGAAGGGTCATGCAGTATCTTGAAGAACTTAGAACCATTATGATAAGACATAATAGTTTTTGCGTGTTCAGGTCATAATGTTAATATAAATTCGGTAAAGAAAATAATAAATGTCATTATTGCGGTCAAAAAAAGGCCCTAAGCGCTGAGCTTAGGGCAAAATGCAGTGGCCCGTGGGCTTAAACGTGGCAGCAAAGCACTGAGCTTAAGGGCTTCAAAACACTGAGCTTTGCCCAAAGCTCAGCGCTTAGGAGGCAATCCCAAGGCCCCATGTGCTGCTGTCAGCTTTTGGGCTTCAAAGCACTGAGCTTTGGCCAAAGCTTAGCGCTTTGAAGGCGGCTGGGGGTGCAGATAGGCAAGGTGGGGGTGCCAATAGATAGGGCCTTTATAATAAATATGATATTATGGATCGATATGGGCCAAGTTCACTTGGTAGAGATACATGCCTTTTAAAGAGAGGTAACGGGTTCAAGCATGAATAAAAAGAGTATTTTGGTATAATTTGTGCAAAATAAAATAAAAGTAAAAAAATAATTTTAAGAAGTTAGTGAATGTGAGGTTGCGGTAAAAATTCTTGTAAGCGTGTGATAAGTGTGGAATTAAAATGTTAAAAAAAGTTTTTTCGTAAAAAAAAAATGAGTTAATGAAGGGGTAGAATGCTCTACTTTAGTTGGGCTGGGCATCTGCACGGAAAGATATCATGGCCCCGATGCATCCACATGGGAGTAAGTTATATCACTACACGTGTGGTACCTTAGTGTTAGCATTACTATTATTACTTTTTTTTAATGAAAAATTTTATACCAGAATATTTTCACCTAATTTTTCATTTGTAAGAATTTAATAACCTCATATTTTTAAGGGAAACACTATACTATTAGACTAAGAGGTCATGGATAGTATTACTATTATTACTTTTTCATTTACCAAACTAACTCTACTTTTTTTTAGCAGTAAGTTGGAATTACTCACGGATCACTAGAGCATAATCGTGTCACCAATGTTATCACGTGATCATATTCCAACACCAAGTCATCAATTCAGGAATAAACTCAAAATTATGAGAAAACCCTATTGTGAGATTCAAAACTAAGACCTTATAGTCCTTAAGTTTTATCTCACCACCAAGATATCATTGGGCTATAATGCCTTTGGCCAAACTAACTCTACTGATTATGATTCTTTCCCAATTTACTAACCAAATTTTACCTTTTTTACGGTCAACAAACGATGTCCCGACTACCTAAGGTACCCATCAATTGCTTACAAAATAACCTCATACTCCCCGGGTGAAGACATGTCTTAGGTGCCTGCCCACAAGTAGTGCCGGGTAGCCAGAACCCACCAATCCACCAGTTCTGAGGAAAACCTAACCTCACCTACCTGAAGGCACGAAAATTGTAACCAAAGTACAACCAATAACAAGTCTGTATCGTGAAGAGCCTGAAATTACCAAAATACATCTGAATGAACTTATTTTAACCATAAACTTTATCTTCCTAAACCAACAAAAAAATGACACGTTATTATTGATCATGTAATGTACACTTGTGATGTAGACCAATATGAAATTTACATCCAAATAGCATACTCTTGAAAGTGGAACAACATGTGACAAGAGTTTGTAAATTTCATGATGACGTGACTCACCCAATGCGTCAGTCTCTGATTCGCCCACCACATGGGTGTCGATCATCCAAACACACTATTAATTTGTAATTGTTTTATTAAACTAATGTAGTAATGTTTATAAAAAGAACAGTTATTGTTAAATGTTAACTTTTGGAATCAACATTTTCCTGCAATCATTTGTACGTTTATGATATTCGAGAATTACAGAGATGGTCAGAAACGGAATGTATGGGAGAAAAGAAATCGAAGTGAAGTACACTCCACTATACAATCACCAACTATTCCTTCTTCCCCATTTTTGGTTCACAACTGTACCTAAACCACTCCGTATTTCAAACCACACACACAACTGCACAAATACAAGTACCACTCAATACTAATCTTGTAACTTTCGGTTTCAGTTTCTTGCTGGCTCGGCTTTCTGTATTTTTTATAGAAGTTTCGCAGTTCCAAAAAAAAAAAATACAAGTACCCATATAGACAGCATCTACTAATTAATAAGATTGTCCGTCGTGACACTGGCGAAGGTTTGTAGGGGCGGGGAGGGGCGGCCGACCCCCCCCCCGGATTTTCGCGCAGAAGTTCCGATTATATAGTATCCGTATAGAAAATTTTGAAAATATAGGGTTTCGACCCCTCGAAACTGGTTTTCGACCCCCGAAACCAGTGACTTCCGAACCCCCGGTGACACTTCCGACCCCCCGAACCTTCGGGTCAAGCTTCGCCACTGCGTCGTGAGCCGCGAGCGAGTCCCGACGTGAGCAAGGTTTCAGTCCGGTGCTCACCTCCAACCACAACAGCACTGGCGCGAGCACACTCGAAGAGCCCCGGTGCGAGCACACACGATGGTGAGCACAGGTCGCGCCGGTACTCACCCCTAACCACAACAAGGTCAAGTGAGTACAAACAATGGAGTTACTTGAGAGTGAAGTCGGTGGCTCGCGTCTGCTCGTTCACGCCCCACAACCAATGTTGCAAAACAAGGCCAAGTTGACCGATTACTCTCCAAGTACTCGCTCCAGGTTAGGTCGTCGAGTATAGCCGAGTTGGTCGAGTACTCCCCGCATAGGCCGATTTGAGCCCCGAATACTCTCCCGATTAAACCGAGTACTCGCTCCAGGGTAGGTCACCGAGTAAAAGCCCAAACCGAGTTTTGCAACACTACTCACAACAGGTGGTCTAAGAGGAAGTAATAAAATTTATAAATCAATGAAAACGGAGGACATAATATTAATTTAATAACATGGATTAATTAAACTGTTCGAATAACACTACTACCGTACTGTACCCATGTTTCTAAATTTCAGAAACAATTTTTACACTGCCTTAAGTTCTAAATCCTTCAATCATCTTCAAATCTCTTATGGCTTCAGTTCAATCCACTCGAACCGACCTTTCAACGGCAAGTCCTTTACGACGTCGTAATTGTACCTACAAATCAAATTCACCATGAAAATGAACTTCAGATCATACATTTACTTGTTTTTAATCAACTTATTATTCTTAATTGTATTTTTTTTTTATTCCAAAAGTTTAATTAAAAATACATTTTCTAAATAGAAGGGGACGACGGCGCAGTTTGTTGCCCGTCTGTCTACCATCCTTATGTAATTTACGCTTTATTAATATACTATACTAAGCCATAAAAAAAATAACGAAAACAGAAACTACGCTAGAATGGCAGGTAGACAGAAAACAAACGGCGTTCTTTTAAACAAGCAAAATAACCTAACTAACTAACTTACTTCTCTTTGAACTGTTTCTGGATATTTTTTTCAGCAGCAGCAAAAAACTCGTCAAGTTCAGCGGCTGCTGGCGTCTTCTCCAACGGTACTCTATTAGCTAACACAGGCGGTTTTTCGGCCATCGAATTTGTAGAGAGAGTGCGTGTTTTATGTTGTTGTTGTAAAGGAAAGCTGAAATTTATAACGGATACCGTTGTAGATCACTGTTATTTATTTAAATTCTCCTTTTATTTGAAATTTTAAATAACTGAAAAGATATTCGAATGGAATAATAATAATAAATGTACAATTTAAAGCTTATCATATACAAAACCTTTCTCTTCTTGACAAATTGCATCTCATTACTGTTCCTCTAGTCTCACCTGTTTCCTGAATAATATTATTTTCAAAATTCAAAACATTTGTTACAAAACCATCATAAGCAAACAAACAAATAAATAAATAAATAAGACAAACCTCTAGATCCGAATCAACCGAACAACAACTTGCTGAAATATTAACATCACTAGACGTGGAACCATTATTCTCAACAGAATTAGATAAATCCTTTGATGAATTGATGACGTCATCACTGTCAAGAGGTGTAATTCGTTCAGGTTTTGATGAAGGTAACCTTAATTCTCCATTACTACCCACCTTCCTTCTTTTTGTTGGTGCAGAATTATCTAACGGTTGTGCAACCTCCATAACCGCTACTGTAATATTACTGGTATGTATGTGAAATGGAGAATAATATTAATATCTTTGCTTTCTGTTTTGGTTGAAGAAGAGAGAGAAAATGGAGGCGATGACGATGGCAGGGATTCCGTTTGAAAGCTTCTTATATGGAGTATTATTATTGTTATTATTATTATTATTGTTAAGTGTGTGGTGGTCCTAACGTTCACGCACTCACACAAACGTGTAGTTTCTCTCTCTTTTAACTGTTGTTTAACGGAACCGTTATAACAGATCTACAAATATACCTTTCATGAAGGTGTTCGTTGTACGCCGACTTTTATATTTTAGTAATTGATGCTACCGGTTTTACCGGTAATAGCCGGTGTCACTCTACAGTAGTAACACGACTATTGTTATTGGTATCTTTGCAGCAAGTTTGGTGTGGATTTGGTCATTAGCAAAATATTCGTGTGCATTTTGCAGGGAAATTACTATTCTGACCCTTGACAGAGTGGTTTTTTTGGAGTATATTCTCCTCCTTCTGCCAAACTTCTTGATATCCTCTTTAAAGCCTGACTAATTAGTTTTTTTTTTTTTTTTTTTTTTATTATTATTTTTTTTTTTTAATTTTTTTTTAAGGATTGTGAGTAGAACAAGGGAATTACATATATGAAAAAATATAGGATTATTATATGTGTACAAATCAAACTTGTCGGGTTGGCTAGACGTGTTAAAACTATTCGGTTTAAAGCATATGTTACACTTGTATTTAGCGTTGATCAAATATAGTGCAATAAAGAAAATGGATTGTTAGAGGGTTGTGTAATCAACTATTGTGGGCCGACCACTCTCGTGTCAGCGTGGGCCCGGTTAAGACAACATAATCTGATTATTGGAGAGTGGTTAGGGGACTCCCCTTCTAGGGGATTGTGATGATCTCTGCCACAACATAGAAAATTCGCCTTCCAAACAAAAACTATCGGCTTGTAGTCATGTTTAAAACAAGTTGTCCCTTTAACAATTGTAAAATGTTTATTAACCTCTTAAAATATCTATATGTAAAAGTAAAATTATTATTTTAATAAAATCATATTCAATATGTTAATCACTTAGGCTAAGGGGTGTGGAGACGGGGCACCACCCTCGTTCTCCATTTTTTTGCATGTCCCAGACGGTAACACCGCCCCCTACCCTCGTCCCTCTAACCCCCGTCCCTCACGTCCTCTCCCAGACATTGGAGACGGACCAATGATATGCTCTCTTTCTTTCTTTATTTATTTTTTTAAACCTTTCCAACGAACCAATGACATGCTTTCTTTATTTAGAAAAAAATAATAATAATAAATGCTTGAGACATGAGGTGTTGTGTCTCCACACCCCACTCGTGTCTCAAGTAAGAGAAATATGAAGGTATATGATGTGTCATCCTAAGTAGCATGGAGACATAAACTTTTTCATGTCTCCACGCTCTATAGGCCTTGTAAAAGTTATAAATTAACAAAAGAGAATTATGAGTGGACCAACCCAAACCCATATCACCAAACTTAAAAAAAAACACATATTTTGACTAGTTAGTTAAACATTTTACTTGTGGCTCTCTCACAGGTCCAGACTTCAGGTTCCCTCGTGAGAGAATTGGGTTGAATTTAACGTTTCGAATATGTTGTAATTTGTTGTTTGGTGTTTGGCGTTTTGGTGTTTGTATTTCAGCCGCTGGCTGGCTTTTTCTATATATATATATAAAGTGATTGTTGTCCCAAAAACAAAAAAAAAAACAAAGTTAAACATTGTACTATTGTTCTTGCTAAATGATCTGATTGGTCTGGCCTTTAAACACAATTCTCTTGTGTTTAGTTGATATGAGTAGCGGGGTCATATATATATATTTTTTTTCCAATAATTTCATTTTTTTCTATCCGGGATTATCATAACCCGAGTTAAAATTTTTGGATCAGGTTAAGTTGCATAATAAAAAACCAATATCAAAATAAAACTACAATGTCATTGAAAAAACACCTAAAAAAATTACAAAGTAATTTGAAATATATACACACATATTATAGTTTCTCCTTATGTGTTTTCATGTTTTGAAAACGATTCGTAACATTTTCAATCGCAACTTTCGCAAAGAACTCTTTTACAATATAGCAAATACAATTATCAATCAAATAATCATCACCCATCAGATTACGTAATTTTGTCTTCACATTCTTCATAGAAAAAAAAACATCTCTCAACATTTATTCGTTGCAATCGGTATAATTAAGGCTAATTTGTGACTATAGAAATTCCGAATGGGAAAGGGAGGGGTTCATTGAAAAAACAAATAATAATTTAGGTTTAAGAATTGAATTAACTAATATAGGCTAAAATAGCTATTGCCTACTTATTGGGTTAAAGAAATTAGAAAAACATGGGTCTTTTAGTGATTTAAAGTTTACCAAATTAAAATTAACTGACCAGGCTTAATTTTTAACTATAAATTTGTTTATTATGTAAAAAATTTAGAAAAAAAAACAATGCTGTCGATCGTAAAAAAACAATGGTGTCGCTCGTATTTTTTCTCTTACATTATACATATAATATGTAAATTTGAATGGTGTCAGGCGACACCGTTGCCGAGTATGTGGCTCCGCCCCTGGTTACTATTCTTAATGATAAGTCTTGCGAGATATTAAATTTGGCTTGCTAAAACACAAATAGCAAAGTTTTAACGAGTATATGCATGGTCTTATATATGTGTGTAATTCATATTACTTACATATAAAAATAATTATATAAGCGCTTAAAATGTTATCAGTATCAATAAGTTTATACTAATTGTGCCCGAAATCAAGCTTTTTTCTAGTCATTTAGGAGCTGAGTTTGATATTTAGACCTAGATTTCGAAACAAGCCACGCTTGAACTTTCCTAAATTAAGCAAGTCAAGTCGGAACCTGGACTCAGATTCGACTTGTTTATAGTCCTAGTTTAATGTTGAACTAAAATTAAATTTTGGCGCACTAGCCATTATTTGAAATTTCATATTTTATGGTTGCTTATATTTGTTCATAAAGAATGGCCAAATCTGGTCCAACAAATAAACAAGTTGTTATTGTCTTTATTTTAAAATATAACACTTTATTGGAAAGAAAAAGAAAGCTACGAATGTGACAATTAGAAAGTTGTAATCCTAGTCTTTGAAAAGACGGGTAGCCACATTAAAGAGAAACACTGTATAAGCTCATGAGCATAAGTGGTTACTTTTGCTATGCTTTTTGGCCCTCACTAAATCAAGAAACAACAATCCAAACCGACCGGGTTGGGTGGGTAGGACTTATCTGGATGGTTTAACGATTTCACTTTTATGTTTAACGTTACGAACTGATATTTTTCTTAGCATTTTTAGTTTGCATTTTAAAATATAAAACACTAAAATAAATTCATTATTATAACACATACACATAACTATGTACAGTGGCGAAGCTTGACCCGAAGGTTCGGGGGGTCGGAAGTCACCGGGGGTTCGGAAGTCACTGGTTTCGGGGGGTCGAAAACCAGTTTCGGGGGTCGAAACCCTATATTTTCAAAATTTTCTATACGGATACTATATAATCGGAACTTCTGCGCGAAAATCCGGGGGGTCGGCCGCCCCTCCCCACCCCTACAAACCTTCGCCACTGACTATGTATGACAATAGTAACAATAAAACAATCAGTTCGGTTTACACAACACATCCTAGATTCCAAACATGACTAGACGTATTCACTTCCCCTCCACCATTTTAAAATCATATATTTCAATATTTATCTTTCATTTTAAAAATCTTCCACATCCCTATCACCATATTTACCTTTATCTTATTCACAAACACTTATTTTATTATATTTTCTTGTTAAAATGCACTCATAATAATTTAATGAGGTGAATACTAGCTTTTTATATATAAAAAGCTAGAAGATGGATTTTTCAAAATATAAAAATGGGGTATAAAATGGTGGATGAGATGTAGAGTTTTTTTTTTTTTTGAACGGCTAATTGGAATGACTCACGGATCACTGGAATATCATCGTGCCACCAGTGTTACCACGCGATCATATTCCACCACCAAGCCACCAATTCAGGAGGAAACTCATATTATGAGAAACCCCCTTGTGAGATTTGAACTCAGGACCTTATAGTACCTAAGTCTTATCCCACCACCAAGATGCCGCTGGGCTATAATGCCTTTGGTGATGTAGGGTGTTTTTAATAAGTTTTTTTAAATTTTAGAGATGTGTGAAGTTTTGATGGAGGTTATGTGAATGCTCTTAAAACTGTGAAAAGTTATAAAACGATATCGTTTGGATCTCAAATCTTCCAAACGTATCTACTTGCATCGACATAGACAATTGGTCGGTTACCGGCAGAGCCGGGCCTGGGGTGGGGCGAGCCGCACCCCCGGCCGAGGCCCATTTTCCCGAGGGGCCAAAATTTAATATATCGTTTGATGGTTTTCTTAGAAGTTTGACAAGATATTAAATATATAGTTATAAAGCCATATTGAAAATGAGCCCAGCCTAGTGGTAGGGGTGATATTGTGTTTTCTCTTGTTGCCTTGTTTGATCCTTGTTGGGGACATTTTTTTTCAAGTTTTCACTTTTCCATCTAAACACGTGACTGTCCTCATTCCTTTCTCTACCAATTTTAGCATTAAATTCCCTTTAGTTTAAATCTATTTAATTTCTGTTTTTTTTTTCAAATATATCTAAAATTAACTAAAAGACGTTTTCTAGAATATATAGAAATGATTTGTAATCAAACAAGCTTTTTCCCAGTAATTCTAAACAATTATAGAACTTCTGTAAACCATAATATAAATTTTATTTAAAGCGGAGCCGGTCTTTGTTTCGACGTAAATTATGTTTAAAAGTTAAAACTAAGTTGGGTCAAATATCATATATATACTTTTTTCAAAATACACTTGTGCGTTTCTTAATGCTAATTTTTTCCAAGGGCCTTTTTTTAGGCTCGACTGAGGCACTTAAATCCTCAGGACCGGCTCTGGTTACCGGTACCCTTACTTTTTGGCCCTACTATAAATGATAAAACGTAAAATATACAATTGTAACAAACAAACAATCTGTGGATACTAGTTGAAAATCACCAGAATTTTGTTTAAATTAGAAATTCACTATGTTGAGTAAAAGTATATCATTCAATTTAAAAACTTTTATGTGATTACATCAAAACTTCAGAGTTAATATAATTACCATGGCGCTGCGAACAAATCAAATGATTCATTTTGTTTGATTTTAATAGACAAACAAACCTTCATGAACACAATACACAAACAATTATATTTTGTTTGTTAAGAATAAATTAGTTGTATAATTATGTTCATTTATGTCTATGCATTAATATGTTAAACGTACATAAACAAAAACAAAGAATACACCTTTTTTTTTTTGAATGTTGACTTTCATTAAAACACGGGGAAGTCCTCAAAGCAAGGACAAGCACCCAAAAACTATACCATGTACAAGGGGTTCTTACACCAATCCTCCAACAAAGAATACACCTTTAAGGATTTTTTTACCAAATAATAATTAGTCTTAAAACACAATCCTTAACGCCTACTTACCCCACGAAAAAAATATTATCGTACTGTTAACTATCTTTTTTTGAACAATCAAACGGGACTTTTATTCCAACCTTAAACAAACGCCAAACAATTTACAACCGCCCTAAATACACCCCGGCTCGTTTAGCCAGAGGCTACCTAAGCCATGACCAATACGTTCGAGTATTACACTAATAAAAACACAACAAGAACACACGGTACCACTGATCGCGTGTCGAGTGCTAATCAAAAACTATGTTAAAAACTACTCCTTAGCTACAACTGACTGCAGTATAGGTAGTAGGGTTGTCGAACCTCACGGAGTTTGTGGAAAGTGCTAATTTACTAATTACTAATTAAATTAAAATTAACTAAAATAATTTTATGAACTTGAATGCAAAAGTGCTGCAGTGCTGCAAAACGAAGTGATAATAAAGTTTTGTAAAAGACAATAATATGGAAAAACGGTCACTCCGGGTTTCTGATTCGGTAATTATCAACTGAATTATGTTAATACCCTACCTAGGAAATCACATAGACATGACTTTGTTTACGTTGTTCAACCCAATTCAGCTATCATAACATTAATTGCAAAGTTAAATTAATCCTAGTGCAAGAAAACCAAGATACGATAACATAATGCAATAATATTAATCAACCAAACCGTCTAGATCAGTCAAACAAACAATTAGACGCAAAGACCGTTAAGGTGTTCACAAAATCTAATCCAAATAATAAGTATCAAACATAAAAACAAATGATAAAATACCAAATCTTTCACCCGGAGAAAACCGCAAGATGATTAGCCTTGCATCTTCATGATTTTCGCTTCAAGAATTGTTCTTAATCGTACAAGCATTAACCGGGATGATTGGATCTCTTCAAGATACTCAAAAACCTCCTTTGATGCTCCAAAATTCGCCCCCTATGTTGCCTCCACGAATTAGGGTTTGTGTTGTGTGTTATCCCCTTGAAAAATGCAAAAATCTAATAAAAACTCAAAATTTTCGTCAGACAAGTCCCCCACGCCCCCTGGGGAGATCCCCCAGGGTGCTCGGCGCGCGATGTTTCAGCATATGGGCTTCATCTTTGGGCTTGGCCTATTTCTTTCACTTGGGCTTCATTTTCCTTAGTCCATTCAACTTAATTCCTCAACTAATAATTGTTCTTGGCCCAATTCTTCATAGCTCTTTAAAATAAACTTCTTTTATCTTCAACGCTCGAGCCCGAGTGTTCGGTTCCTGATATTATTTCTTCAAGTCACGTCCTTTTTCGCCGAACATCTAAAATCAATAAAAATTACATAAATAATAACTAAAAATACTAAAAATATATACAACCTATAAAATTACCAAATACTCAAAACCATGCTATAAACTCCCTAAAATACTAAATAAATGACTCGAAAAACTATTAAAATGCTAAGGAAAAATGCATGTGTTTTACAACACATCAACCACCCAAACCGATACCCTATACACATTCATTCTTAGCCATTATCAAAAATCGTAAAATTCCACCACTTAGTCTTGTCCGCATCCGTCCATTTAGTCCTCTTCACTAGCCACCAATAAGATTCCGTCTTTATTTCTTCCAGCATCAACGGCGTAGCCTTATTCGTATCTTTGAACACCTTGTCATTTCTCCCAAGCCATAATTTCCAAATGCCAAGCAAGAGCACCACATTAATCGCTTCTTTTCTTTTCCTGGACCCGTTAACCGCCCCACCAAAATCCAATAGTTGTAACAATGAGTCGGCTTGTGATAAATTGTTGAGTTTAATCCAGTTTCCAATATTCCACCATAACACTCGCGCCCATATGCAATCAATGAAAATGTGTTTAGTCGTTTCCGTCTCCAAACCACATCTTTTGCAAACAGCCGAACCAATAGGGACTCCCCTGTACAGAAGATTTTCAGCCGTTGGGATTTTATCTTCCACGGCCCTCCATGCGAAGCAGTTGATTTTCGGAGAAGCCATTTTGCACCACCTGAAGGTTTGTTGCTGACCATTCGATAAGAGAGGAGCAGCCAGCGAATCCCTAACTCGCCTGACTGAGAAAGTCTGCACTGAGTTTCTTCCTGACCAGAGCCACACGTCCGTTCCACCTGGAATAACTTGAGAGAACAGCAGCTCGGTGAGCCTTCCAGCCGCAGTAACTTGTTCAGGCGACTGAGGTAGCGCAGCCCACGGGATATCCCACCATCGGATGTTATTCACCCACCGATAGCAATCTGAAACTTTAATATCTTTTACCCTGCATATATTAAATAAATCTGGAAATAAATCTTTTAATAAGCCGTCCGAGCACCACTTGTCAGACCAGAACCTGACCGTGGCACCTGAACCAATCTTGCAATGGAATTTCGCTTCTAAGTCCACCCCGCGCTTCATGAAGTCTCTTTGAAGACCTGCAATTGATTTCCAAACCCCACTTGAATTACTTGCACATGGAATAAATACTGAACTCGACCGCCTGCAATGAATCGCCTTAATTACTTCGCACCACAGCTGATTAGGAGAGGATTTGAACCTCCACCACCACTTGACAAGGAGGCCAAGGTTCAAATCCTCAATGCTCCCAACCCCCAACCCACCCCGACCCTTTGGTTTTAGGATATTCTCCCACGCGACCCACCGATTTTGTTTCTTGAAGCTGTCCCGCCCCATAAAAACCTGCCACGAATACCTTCGAGTGTTTTTATAACCCCAGAAGGTGCTTTAAATAACGACGAGAAGTAATTCGGTAACGCTCCGAGTACGGCTTTTATCAAAACCACCCTTCCCGCAAAAGAGAGTGACCTCGCTTTCCATAAGGACAATCTTTTTTGAAACTTGTCAATAACCGTTTTCCACCCTTTCAGCCTACGCATACACTCACCAACTGGCAAGCCTAGGTAAACAAAGGGAAGCGAGCCCCTTCTACATCGCAAGCAGGCTACAACTTCATCTATCTTGTTACTGTTAACTATCAGCAGTCCTAACTTTAGTTGGTTGAATTGCACAGTAATTGGCATGGTTGTGTATGTAATCAAGTGAAAGGAAACATATAAAATTAGGCTAACTGGCTAAGTGTTGTTGCTCACCTTGAAGTAGCCTATAATATTGTGACAACTGGCGCTGATGTTGCACTGTGATAAAACTGTAGTTCACTCATTTGACCCTCTTCTGACTCAAGGTGAACAATGGTTTTTATCCTTTTTTTTTTACATTTTTATTATTTAAAATGTGATTTGACTTATAATTAAAAGACAAATTAAATAATAAGACATAAAATATTAATTAATAAAAAAACATTACACATCATTAATAAAATAAAATAAATAACTACTAAAACTGCTCGTTATTGTTATTGTTTTGCTCGTCTTCGAATTCATTTGCGATACTCTCCTGTTGCTAAAGTCCTTCGTAAGAAAGTCCATGTTTCCCATTCTTATTTTAGACGCTTTCGCTTGCACCGTCATCTCCATGTTACTTCTTATTTTCCTAATCTCCATCGAGAATTTGACATCGGCTTCATTAGAAACTAGTTTTTTTTCCCGGTCCCTTCCAAGTGGTCTACGTTGAGACCGGTCAACGGACTCTTCAATGTTTAGGTCTATCCTCACATGAGCATCCAAGCTTGTATAGGAGACGAACCCACCTGAAGAAGTAGTTTCGTCTGCTTTGATGAGCCTCCTTCGCTCATTTCTTCGATTGTAATTAGTTTGACCCATTTTGAGCAATTGCGAAGAATTCTTCACAAGTAGTCATCATCCCACGTTTTTGTGGTCTTGTACTTGCGAAAAAAAACACTTGCTTCCATTCGTTGCAAATAAATTTGTAGACATCAAGATCGCTACTACCACTTCAAGATCGTCACCTCTCGCCCCTTCTTTTGTTCACACTTTTTTGAACCGACATCTTGTGGTGGTTGCGTATTCGGAATAACAAAATACGGAGACAACAGTGGCATTTGGCTAAGGTTTTGCTCAAATCCCGTGTTAGTACTCTGCCCATCTTTCGTCATGAACTCCATAGCCGGTGAGTAACAACCTTCCCACAACGTGTTTTCCATTTTTAGATTGAAGATGTTTGTGTAGTTGTTTTGTAGTTTGATGTTTGTGAGTTTGTAAGATTTGGATGTAAAGTTAATTTTTTTTTATAAAAGCCCCAACTAGCCGTTGTCTACGGTTAACAGCCAGCCAGCGACTAGTTTTCCTTCACTAACATACGTGAGCATGGTAGCGTGGGCTCGCTCACAGAAGGCTTCACGCATCTGTGTTGTGATGTTCGCAAGCCATGTGGATCAGCTGGCTGCTCACGCCTGCTCGTTGGCGATCCAAACACACAGTCTTAGAGATTATATTAGTGGTACTAATTTAATGGCGTTGCAATTTAATATGGAAATTATCATTAAAACAAATAAACAATACCGTTTTAGGGTAACGTTTGGTATGCAAGAATGAGAGGTGGAATGGAATTGGGCATTACGATGGAATGAAAAAAAAGGTGTTGGTCAAGGTAATGGAATCATCCATTACCTCATCTATTCTATTCCCTCTAAAAACCCCATATTCATTTCATCCTGCCCTTCTGTTTTTTTTTTCATTCCATTCCCTCTGTCACATTTCATCACCACTGGCCACCACCATCACCCACCTCTACCACTATCACCCATCGCCACCACCACCGACCACCTCCATCGTCACCCACCAACCACCGCCGCCACTCTCCATCACCGACCACCGCCACCCACCGACTACCGCCATCACCGACCACCACTGTTGACCACCGCCACCCACCACCAACCGCCACCTCCACCACCTACCACCAAGCACCGACCGCCACCATCAACACTCCCCGTCACTGACCATTGCCACCCACCGACACCCGCTAGCGCCACCACTCACTGTCGCCGTCACTCCCTGTCACGACCGCCGCCACCGACCACCACCACCGTCACCGCTACTTTCACCACCAGACGTCCCTACCCACAATCACCGACCACCACCACCACCCATCGTCGTCGCCGCCACTGACAACCACCACCTAGTGAAACTCTCAACTGTCATTATTAGGACATGGGTCTGAATCGTGAATATGTAAAAGTCTATTGATATTTAAATGGTGGATTTAGATGTTAGTTAATTTCAAATAGGATTCAGAAAATATTTGATGTTAGTTAATTTTCGTGAACTATTGATTTTGTTTCCCTATTTGTCAAAGTAGTGCATGGAGGCCAACTGCCTATATATGTTGAATTTGTTTCACTAATTATACCAATAACAGATGTTAAAACTACGTGTTGTCGGCGCTTTCGCCATCACCGACCGTCGCCACCCACCGACCACCACTACCTCAGCCACCACCAACCACCGTCACCGGCACCCGCTGCCAACAGTCATCGCCACCATTCATCACCACCAATTTTATTCTTTTGTCTTTTCGTCCATACCAAACAATACAAAATAATGATTCATTCCATTCTTACGTGTAACCAAACAAGACCATGGAATGGCAATCATCCATTTCATTCCCTTGTTCATTCCATTACCTTCTCCATTACATTCCCTTATCCATTCCATTATCTTATACCAAACAGACCCTAGTAGTTGTTTATACTAACAAATCTAATTGTAAACACTAGTAATTTATAATTGATGCATGTTGTCTTCTATGGTGCTGCTAGCATGGATGCTTGCCACCATTCAAATGCTCTTTGTGAGGCATTACCTGATATTAAGTTACATTATACAAATTTAATTCATACGTTTTTAATCAAACTTAACTTTTATAATTATGATTCAAAGTTAATAATTTAATTAACTAATCAACTTGATTAACACACTTAGGGTGCCGATATCGCTATTTTCAAAACCGGTAACACCTATTGCTTTTATAGTTTTTAATCGATATAAAAAATGTGTCGACACCCTTTAATATTAATTTATTCTTTGAGCTCTATTTCGGGTGCCATAGAGAGTGGCAATACTGTAATAAACCGAAGCAATACCGACCAAATGCCATAGGCATAACGCTGGAATCCTACTAGTTAATCATTTTAAAACTAAAAAAAAATTATAATTTATATAGGCATGTGTTTGCTTGGCAAAAGGGTTTTTGGAAAAAAGAGGGTAGGGTCCCTATATGGCCTATGTCTTCTTGTGTTTGAACTTTGAAACGATAACTTTTACTTTGGAAAGGAAACTTAAGGTTTTGCTTTTGTTTGAAGGGAACCATCGCTTCAATATGATTTGAATGGTATATTTAGGTGTGATAATAATTAATTGTACCCTTAATAATTGAATCCAAAGTCTTCAATTATATGCTTCCAATGTGTCCATACATGCCATTTAGGTAGGATCTTCTTTAACATCAAAGAATGCAAGATTTTTAATGGTACGAAGATCGTGCCAATATTCAACAGGCGTCGGGTTTAAGTAGGGGTGAGCATACGAAAACCGATAACCGAAAATAACCGAAACCGAACCAATAACCGAACCGAAAATAATCGAAACCGAATTAACCGATCGGTTACGGTTAACATATGGCCAAAACCGAACAATTCGGTTACGGTTTTGGTTTTCCCTTCTTCCGTAACTGAAATAACCGAAACCGAACCGATAGTTATACACTTAAGTATTTTTCATACATATATCCATGTATTTGGAACATATTTTCGGTATCTTTCATATACATCTATGTACTTTAATATATCTTTTATAACTCAAGTATTTTTCATCTATATCCATATAGTTGAAGCATTTTTTTATTTGTTTCCTCGGTATTTCATGTATTTTACTTGCGTTTTCATATACATTTGTATTCTTGAAAAAGATCTAAACTCTGTACTAACTATTTTAAGTTTACAAGTTTGCACAAGTTTTATGTTTGGATATTAACCGAACATAACCGAAACCGAACCGATAACCGACATATTAACCGAATTAACCGAACCGACGTAACCGATCGGTTACGGTTATGGTTTTTCCTAAAACCGAACTTCGGTTATCGGTTATATGTAAAAACCGAACCAAACCGACATTTGCTCACCCCTAGGTTTAAGTGAATCAAGTCTCGGCATTAAACTTGGTTTGTGGTTGAGCACGGACGGCTCAAGGGTAAGGCAGCTAAAGCCCAAGCTTAGGCCCCCCACCTCTTCAGGGCCCCCACTTTTCTGACCCAAGTCTCTTTTTTCGTTTAATTTTAATGCAGGCCAGCACCTCTTTAGGTCTTGGTCCTCTTGGAGAAGGAACAACTGCTATTTTCAATGGAGAAGATCAAACGACATTTATTACTTTCCCAAGAGAACGTGTCTTCTCCTTCATCCAAAGGATGAAATCATAATATGTCTAGCCATTTTAGCATAATAAAATTTGAAAAAGGGCCTCAAAACTTTGTTGCGCTTTGGGCCACCGGATTGATTGAGTCGGCCCTGTGGTCGAGCTTGGAAGTTTTGAACCCATGGTTTGGTAGCTTAAAGCTGTGGTCTTGACCGTTTGAAATTGAAAGATTAGACTTTGCTAAAGAAAGAGATTGACCTCATTCATTTTTGGTTGGAAGCGTTTCAAATGCTATAGATTTTTTTTAATAAATGAACCCCAAATATTACAATTAAGACTATTTCTAAGTGTATGTGTAGCTGGAGGCTTTATGGGGCTTTATGACGCTTTATGAGATTAAAATATTAATAAAATATTAAAAGAGGCTCCATGGGTTTTTATGAAAAATATGTGTGGGTGAGGGGCTTTATGAGGCTCTATGAGGATTAAAATATTATTATTTGATTGGGTGTAGAAGAAGAGAGTGTAAAATTTGATTAAAAAAATAATATAAAATTGGTTTTGTTTTGGATGGAGCCCGTTATCATCATAGAGCCCTTCCCCATGGAGCCCCCATAGCGCCTAAGGGGGCGATGTAGAGGGCGCTATGAGGCGTTATAAATCTGGATGGAGCCCCATATAACGCCCACTATAAATCTACATGGAGTACAATACGTGTGCTCTTTTGGTGGTGTGGAGGTGACAGAGACACGAGAGGATCATATATCAGCGGAAAAAAAAAAGGAAAGAAAGGGAAGAGAGAGAAGAGGACGTAGGAGAAAGATGACGAAACCTTTCAATGATGCATCAGAGACCATCTAAGAGGTTATGATCAGTGGATTAAAGAAGCTTTGGTAACTATGTCTAGTTCACCGGTTAAACCGGCTATGCAACACGTATTTGTTTGTATAGTCATTATTAGTTTTGATTAATATTAAATATTCTGATTTGGAAGTAAAAGCTTTTTTCTTGGCTTATGATTCATGCTTTTAGTGTTCTTGATCTTATTTTAAATGCACGAACATTCACACCAATGTGGGTACTTAAATATATGATTCGATTAGGATAAAGAAATTTCTAAGATTATATATTCAAGGGGTGTGCAAGGTGCAACGCCACAAAACCGACCCTACATACCCGTATGTATGGACAACTAAGAGTATGTGTAGTGGGGATCGTTATAGAGCGTTTTGGGGCTCCATAGCGCCGGGAACACCGCCCCCTCCGGCGCTATGGAGCGTTTTGGGGATGAAATGTTTTGCAGACAACGAGCGTTGTGTGTTGGAAGGAGAGAGAAACCGTTTTATTATTATTATTATTATTATTATTATTATTATTATTATTATTATTATTATTATTATTATTATTATTATTATTATTATTATTATTATTAGGGTTTGTTTGTGGTAGGCATTGTTAGGGTTTAGGAGAGTTGCAGAGATGAATGAGTGAGTGAATGGAGAAGATGGTGATAGAGTGGTTTTAAAGAGGGGAAAAGTTTAGGGTACAAGTTGTGATGCATGTTGTACAAGTTGGAATGGATGTAGGGTGTATGATATGGTTATTGTTGGTTTGGGAAAGTAACGTTTGTGTTTTGTGCTTTTTTGAAAATGTGTTTGAAATCCAAGATTTTTTTTTAAATATTTTTTTATTATTTTATTAATTTAATAAACTTTGAGTTTAAATTTTTATTTTTATTATTATTTTTATATTTAATGAAATATTATTAACTATTTAATATTCTTATTTAAATAAAAAACAATAATTAACCAATCATTACCAATCATTTATAACCCCCACATAACCCCCCTTCCCACTACACCCTCTTTTTCCATAACCCCCACATAACCCCTTTCTATTACTTTTTAATATTTTAATCCTATAACCCCAACATAACCCTCTACCACTACACATACCCTAAGGACATTGGTACCGTATAGTGTATAGTCTATGTCAGTATAGGTGCAGTACACGTTTTTTACCTGTTCAATCCCAGACCATATGTTTGCCCAATCAGAAGTCAAATTTAGGCTAGTGATTTTTTGCCTACCTTTTTCATCAAAATCCCTATAATAATACATTAAAATGAAGTATAATTAGCATGGTTTCATGCTTCTTTAAAAATTGTAACTCTATTTATTGTATATAGGGCTGTTCAAATCGCTCGCCGTTCGTGGATCGCTCGTCGTTCATTCGAAAAATGCTCGCTCGATCTTCGTTCGGTTGTATATGAGCCGATCGGCTCGGTTCGTTTGTAAATGAGCCAAGCACGAGCAAAGGCACGCTCGGCTCGGTTCGGCTCGAATAAATTTTTATTTATTTAATAATAAATATACACACAATTTACAGATAAATTTATGATTTTATATATAAGATTCTATTAAATTTGACTCAGTATATACAAACAAAATATAACCAGCCCACTTAACTCAATAAAAAAAAATTAACACTAGATTTAATAGTAAAACAATAAGTCATGAGGTGACAGTCTTGACTTCTTTATGTTATTAGTCGTCCATCGCTAATTGTCGCTTGATATCACACCTACGTCACAATGCAACAACTGTTCTCTGACGTATGCTCATCACCTCACCAGCCTCAATCTAAGCCTCATCCTTAGACATTGGGATATCAATATTAGTGTTATCATCGGACATTTCGACCTTAGTTGTCACCCGACAATGAAAATATCGAAGAAAACATCCCAATTTTATGATCGTCTATATTATTCTCCGCTCGATTCTCGCTCGACGCTCGCTCGAAAAATTTGCGCTCGAAGAATGTTCGTTCGGTTTTCGGCTCGATTGTAAACGAGCCGCTCCGCTCGGTTTGTAAACGAGCCAAGCACGAGCAAAGCTCCGCTCGGATCGGCTCGGCTCGTGAACAGCCCTAATTGTATACATGACAACATTTCATCACATGGCTACACTGGCGAAGCTTGAGAATTTCGACCGGGGGTCAGAAGTCACTGGTCAAGGGGGTCGAATTTGTATATACAAAAAAAATTCTATACGGATACTATATAATCAAAACTTCTGATCGAAACTTCTATCAATGAAGAACTGCCACTTGGAAGTAAAGTTATTGTTTTTATTTTTATTTTTTGTGTGTGATTTAATTCTACATGTTATTCCCAATAGCAATAAACAAGCAATTGTTAATGCTTCTCTAAGCTCCTCTTACCTCCGGAGTATATGAAAACTACTAAATTTAACAAAATACATGTTAAACCTAGTAAACCAAACATCTATGGAACAAACAAAAATTCTACACAATGGCATATGGTTTCAGGCAAAGTAAAGTTAGTGATACAAATGATATCGATGCATGTATATAGATAGTTGATGATAATCTAATCAACGACTCATCTGATCCGATTAAAAGTTAATTGACTTTGTATATCCTTGAATTCTTCAAGATTTTAACTCTACTTTCGTGATATAGCAATACATACACCTAAAAATGAAGTTGTTCAAGAAATTGATGAACGTTTGTTTTCAATGTTTCATGCCGAACAAAAAGAATACCTAAGTTTAGATAGTGTCTTTCAAACCAAAAATCTTAATGAACCATTTAGTTTTGAAGGTCGATGTTCCAGTGTTGTTATTAAGAAATATTGACTAAAGAAGTGGTTTATATATGGCATGAGACTACAAATACCATCACTTCACAAGCTGGTTATAGAAGCTAAAGTCATATCTGGAGGTAGTATTTGAACTCGGACTTTCATTCCAAGAATTAGTTTGATACCTTCATATAAAAAGATTCATTCAAGTTCGAGAGAAAATAACTTCCGTTACGAGTATGATCTGCAATGATTATTAATAAAAGCAAGTGATAGTCGTTATATAGAGTAAGTTTGTTTTAAAAAAATCCAGTTTTCACGCATGGACAATTATATATTGTGTTTTCAAGAGTTAAAAGCAGTGACGGAGTTAACCTACTAATATTAAATAGAAATATTGACTAAAGAAGTGGTTTATATATGGCATGAGACTACAAATACCATCACTTCACAAGCTGGTTATAGAAGCTAAAATCATATCCGGAGGCAAGGTTGTAAAAATCCCAATTAATCGCTAGTCCTCACTTTACTGATTAATTTTGGGCTAATCACTCAATTAATCAGTGCACGATTAATCACTGATTAGTCAGACCAAATTGGTCCTAGTCGGACCTAAAAAAACTCAAAATTAGGTAAAAAAAATGAATTCGAACGGGTCAAAACTGGAGCAAATCGATCAAATAAAACAAGTTATAACCTCAAAATTTGATGACAATCCTTGTTTTAGATGCGAAATCGATGAAACTCCATGAACTCTAGTTGCGTCTAATGGTTCCTTACGATGAAAGAAGGAACGGGGAGGAAAAAACGGGATATGGTGAACGATGGGGGTGATTAGGGTTATTTAAGTTTAGGTATTTTCATATTTAGCCCCCTTCCATATTCACTAGTTTATATTTGGTCCCTAAACTTCTAAATTTATACCTATAAGGTATAAAATTAGCATTATATATGTATAAAAATCCAATCCGATTAATCTCTAGTCGGTACCTCACCGGCCGACTAGCGCCTAGCGAGTTCTACAACACTGTCTGGAGGTAATATTTGAACTCGGACTTTCATTCCAAGAATTAGTTTGATACCTTTATATAAAAAGATTCATTCAAGTTTGAGAGAAAATAACTTCCGTTACCAGTATGATCTGCAATGATTATTAATAAAAGCAAGTGATAGTCGTTATATAGAGTCGGTTTGTTTTTAAAAATCCAGTTTTCACGCATGGACAATTATATATTGTGTTTTCAAGAGTTAAAAGCAATGACAGAGTTAACCTACTAATATTAAATAGAGATGGTAGTGTGGCAAATAAGACAATAAATATTGTATACAAAGAAATATTTAGATTTTGTGTTACACGGACTGACGTTAAATTAAATCAACTAACCTAGATACTCTCTAGTTACATTTGTCATAATTAGTAAAGTTATTGTTTTTTTTTTGTGTGATTTAATTCTACATGTTATTTCCAATAGCAATAAACAAGCAATTGTTAATGCTTCTCTAAGCTCCTCTTACCTCCGGAGTATATGAAAACTACTAAATTTAACAAAATACATGTTAAACCTAGTAAACCAAACATCTATGGAACAAATAAAAATTCTACACAATGGCATATGGATTCAGGCAAAGTAAAGTTGGTAATACAAATGATACTGATGCATGTATATAGATAGTTGATGATAATCTAATCAACGACTCATCTGATCCAATTAAAAGTTAATTGACTTTGTATATCCTTGAATTCTTCACGATTTTAACTCTACTTTCGTGATATAGCAATGCGTACACCTAAAAATTAAGTTGTTCAAGAAATTGATGAACGTTTGTTTTCAATGTTTCATGCCGAAGAAAAAGAATACCTATGTCCAGATAGTGTCTCTCAAACCGACAAAATCTTAATGAGCCATTTAGTTTTGAAGGTCGATGTTCCAGTATTGTCATTAAGAAATATTGACTCAAGAAGTGGTTTATATATGGCATGAGACTACAAATACCATCACTTCACAAGCTGGTTATAGAAGCTAAAGTCATATCTGGAGGTAATATTTGAACTCGGACTTCATTCCAAGAATTAGTTTGATACCTTCATATAAAAAGATTCATTCAAGTTCGAGAGAAAATAACTTCCGTTACCAGTATGATCTGCAATGATTATTAATAAAAGCAAGCGATAGTCGTTATATAGAGTCGGTTTGTTTTAAAAAAAATCAATTATCACGCATGGACAATTATAAATTGTGTTTTCAAAAGTTAAAAGCAGTGACGGAGTTAACCTACTAATATTAAATAGAGATGGTAGTGTGGCAAATAAAACAATAAATGTTGTATACAAAGAAATATTTAGACTTTGTGTTACACGGATATCTAACCTACTAATATAATTAAAATTAACTAAACTAGATATTCTCTAGTTACATTTGTCATAATTACTAAAAATATATTTTCATGTTAAGCATTGGCAATGACGGTAAATTAGTCCTAAAATAAACTTCTCATGATAAAAATTTATATATAAATGAACCGATAAATAAGAGGGTGTTTGAGATTGCTATAACACAAGTACTGGTATGTTTTTTTTTTTTTTTTTTTTTTTTTTCAAAACTACGTTTCCAAGGAAAAATAACAAGCACATTAGGAAAACAAATTGCATTGTGAAAACACAATAAGTAGAAAATCATGTGCAAAATGCAATGTTAAGCAATAAGCACCCGCTAAAAATTATGTTATTAAAATTTCCTATTTTCGTATCAAATTATCTTTTCTTTCATTCACCGTAACTTTTTTTTTTTTTTTTTTTTCAAGTCTTGCATATAAGAGATTACATAATAGTTAAAGTACGTATGTATCATAATTCATATGGACTATTGAACTGGGGAACGAGTGTTTTTTAATATGAGACACGCCAATTTATCTATTATTTTTTTTCCTCATTCGTATCAATTTATCAAATAAACTAGTCTACGGTTTTTGTCCTGTCAAAATTGTGCTCGTCATTTTTATCCTATCGAAACCCATGAGGCATGTTTTTTTTAACTAAATTGTTTGAGTTTAGCTCAATTTACATGGCATTTTGCCCTATCAAAATTCAAAACGCATGAGTCATGTTTCTTTAATAATCAAATTGTTTGAGTACTTTAGCTTAGTTCACATGTTACATATAAAATTTTGAAACATGACTCGAATCTAGTAATTAATGGGTAGGCTTAAATTGTCCCATATAACAACAATATGTTAAAAAACAGCATAAATCACATTAAATGACTTTTATAGGTTTAGCAAACCCTACATATTATATCCATCGAGTTGTCGACCTGAGTTATAATAAACCCAAAACAGAATTAATAGAGGAGATCCAAAAGAAGACATAATAATAAGTGGGCCAGATGGGTTGATTCCTTATAGACGGTAGGCCCGAACAGGCTAACACCACTATGAAATCAAAGTTCGTACTTCTCCCTTGACACCACTAGAAAACGACAATCTAAAGTGGCTTGGGCCGATCTTTGCGTACACTGTCTGCAAGTGGGCCTTCTGACTTCTATCACCTATTGATTGTAATATTATTGATTGATGGTCCCTTATTTTTCTGTGTTATCTTAAAAACGTGATAATTTAGTTTTTTTTTATATATTTTTTTAATTTTTAGTTTTTATTTTCTGTTTTGGAAATAATAATTGTGATGGAAATCAGGAAAGACTTGCACTAGTAATCTATAATCTATAATACATTATAAAAGAGGAGTGATGGCTAACATAGTAATTTTGTACACCATTCAACTATTAATGCAATATGTACAAGTAAATCAAGCTTATATAATGAGGGTATAATTGGAACTTTTGGTACAATTAAGACACTTGAAAGGGTAGCAATGTAATTTTATCTTTGATTTTTAGTTAAAACTTAAAATTTCATTCCATTGCTACCCCTTTCCCCATTCACCAAATGTACAACCTGCAGTCTTCGGAAAATCAATCGACTTTGTCTTTTCACCTACGCATGATATTAAAACGAGAGAGAGTATCTTCAATTTGGAAATGAATGTGATATCAGTTTCCAATCCATGTGCTTTGTAATCGGCAATGGTGGCTTTTAAAACCTAATCACATCACCCCTTCAGGTTAGTCTTAGACCTGTTCTTCTTCTTCTTTTGGTTGTTCTGAATTGATGGTTTATATTTCGTTTGATAATTTACGTCTTTTCAGTTTTTGAATTTAGATTGTTGCGTGATTTGTTGATTTGGTTACTTTTTTTTTAATCCAAGTCTATTGTTATTGGTCTTTCCTTTCAGTCTCCATCTAGAAACCCCAATTCTGCAAACCAAGTTGAGCCATTTTTTATACTCTTTTTCTTAAACGAAGCGTTTTAACCCGAACACATTTTGACCCGACCCAAACCAACTAACTATTTCCAGGCTTAATTTAATTGTTTACATATAGGTACACATATAGGTACAAAGGCCCGCTTGGTGGACAACCAGCTCCATCTATATTCTATGCCAAAGTAGGCGGAAAGGTATGTCAATCTAATATGGCAATTTGAGATAAAAGATTATATATGTAAAACGATTTCGTTAATGATCTCCAATAAATTGGTGTGATTCATAGAAGATGCCTTTGTTCGGTTACAAAAAATACAAGATTAATAGTATCTCAACCCGATTCGTATCCTTTTTCTTTTGAATACAGAGACATATACCGCTTACTCACTTTGTCCCATCAAAATCACATTTGTTTAGAGGATATTTTAGTCATTTGACAATGTGTGTCTACAGGTGCAAAAGAAACTACATATGAGAATAATGAGTCAGGGGAAATACTTGCAAGGAATATTAAAGAATGCTCAAAAGAGTCTGTCACTGGACATGAACTCATCTGGCAATCTTGAAGCAACACGAGCCAACTTAAGCAAGTTCAACTTAGTGATTTTGGATCTCATGCAAAAACTTAATGCATAACAAAGTAGACACAATCGTTTTGTTTTGAACACCAGAGGTAACTACGACTTTATTGGCACGAATCAGGATTTATTTGGACTCGGGTTTGCCCGAAAAAAGTAGAGACACTCGTAATAATAGCATAATTCATATTTTCTGCAATAACTTATCTAAATTTTGATGATGTCAATTAATGCACATGATGTAGATAGATGAAGTAAACTTTTCATGGTATCTGCAATAAATCATATTGGAATTAAATAGTATATTTATAACATTAACATGTATTTTGAGTTGATTAGTGACTTCTCTTAAATTCATTTCACTTGGTATATTCTAAACTTATTTTCGCATTGTTTGGATATTACAACCAATGTTTGAAAACCATATATAATAATATTAAATGATTATATTAAATAACAAGAAACATAATACAATGTTGTGGAAGCAAAGGTAGTGATGTCTTTATAAGAGAGATCAAGGGTATGTGGATGCACAATACTTGTTTAACTCTCTTTATCCTTCATGCTTTCAGTTCATATGATATGCCATCCCATATCTTGTGCTCCTCTGTAAATTAGAAAACCGGTTACTGGTTCAAACTTCAGCCTACTGGCTTCCAGTTTAACCAAGCCCAAGGAAAACTGGATCGACGGCTCGGTTCCTGGTTTAACCGGTCCTATTGGTCCAGTTTTCTAAACACTAACAAATGCTAAATTCCCATGGCTTAAAGCTCGCTTTTAGAGACCAAAGCAAAACAATATGCAGATCAGGATAGTAGGTGAATATGAAAGAGATCATATTAATGCTGGTAAAATGGTCTAATTTTAATGACCTGGAAGAAAAAAAAATAGTTTTAACATGTTCTCGTAAAAATAGAAACCATTATATAGATCATATCCATATTGTGTTCAAAATACGATCCATGTCCAATATAATCTCTTTTGCATATGTACGGAACTCCCGACGCAATTGTTTTTCCATCAAAGTAATGCATACACTGGTACCTTGCCTCCATTCCTATGATGTCAAAGCACCTAGGCGCACTCAAGGCGCATAGGTGCGCTTAAAAAACAAGGGCTTTTTTTAAATAAATAGCATAGTAGAAAATACATTTTTATGGGTTTTGAAATGTTTTAGGCTTGTTTAGGGCTATTTTAGGATGTTTTAGGGTTGTCTAGGACTTGGTTATGGCTCATTTAGGATTATTTTAGAGGTTTTGGGCAACTTTTAGCTAGAATTTGGCCTGAAATTACGCCTCAGGGCCTAAAGGCGTGCCTCACCAGTCGCAACGCACTTGGTGCGCCTCATGCGCTTTTGAAAACATAGCTCCATTCCTTGGAAATTTGCCTGATATGGTGATCTTGTAAGTGTAGGATATTTATTAAAATATTTATTTAGATTGATATGTAATTATAACCTACAATCACAATTTATGCATGGTTCATGTATCTTCGTATCAAAATGATATTCCTGTAATATATCTTTTGTGGTCTACCTACCTGTGTGAAGGTTAAACTTTCAAATTGTTGACACTCCCTCTTAATAATTCCATTTTGGTTAATTTTTTATTTGATTTATCTTCACAGAATCACAGGTCACTTCCCCACAATCGATTATTTTGTACAATGCCCAAGGAACTTGGAAATCTCAAGGAACTAGCAATGTTGTGGTTACCTCTTAGATAACAAGTGGTTATTCAGTGCTTAAATCCGCAAGCAAATTTGAGGTTTGTTTTCAATAAAAGTTTGTAAAGATTAATGTTTTCTCTTCCGATCATTGCAAAGGTTGTAAGTTGTAACATGCAGCATGTTTCATGAAAACAGGTGGAAATACTCCAGTTCTGTTGCAGATACACCAAATTGTACAAACATAAAGAATTTAGGATCTTCATCTACCAATAGCATTGTTGGTGCATCTCCTGCAAGAGCACTTGGTAGCAGGGTATTTTTCACAACTTTAATTGAAAGCTTTCTTGCTTATATGAAAATGTGCAAGCTTTAAATTTTTTCAATCATAATGTCACCTAATTTTGTTCTTTTACAAGCGACAAGTTCATCAACAATGAGATCATATCATAGTTTTGATATGATCTACATTCCACCACACCGAGTTTGCCCACAAGCTCACAAGTGCATGATCTACATTTTCATTCTCTAAACCACATCTGACACAAGTTAGTTTCAATAAACTTACCGCGGGATCGGCCAGCTCGACTTTAGTAGCAATTTTCCCACTCAAACCCCTCCACAGAAAGAAATTGGACTTCAACATAGCCCATGGATTCCACATAAATTGCTGCCCACCTTGAATCTGTCCAGACCCAACATCCAAATCGCTTCTAATATCGTTCCTTGAGAAAGGGGGCACAACATTGTCACCCCACACCCATATATTCCCAGACCCGTTGAACGATACCTGCTGTAGGAGACCCAGTAAAGCAGACAGCTGCTGAGTGTCGATTGGGCTGGACACCGGCTTCCTCCAATCCCACCTCCATACAACCTGACCACCCGAGAGATCAAAACAGTCCGCAACGGTGTTATATACCTAAAAAATCGATTTGTCACCTTTTGTTTGTCTGTCCCTTCAAGACATAATCGCGGTGTTATTGTGACGGCAATGCAGGAAAAGTGACAACTAATGTTTATTCGCAAGGAATAAGATTTATATCTGAAGTTGCATGTGATGTATTTCGTTTCTAGGCACTAAATTTTGTTATTTGTGATTATATTGTGAATGGTAAAGTTAATTTGACTAACAGGAAATCCAAGTTCACGTTTAAACGAATCAATTAAGAGCTCGGATAAAGGGTAAGAAGTCATTATTTCATTTATGTGCTTTATGTCTTCCGAAAGTTGGTGTATTTCTAAATTCCAACCTTTTGTTTTTGGTTTGTGTGTGTGAAAGAAAATCGCCGGCTATGGGGTCAAGTTTGGCTGAGTTCAAAACAAGCTAACAACTAAATGCAAAGAGAATAAAGATTGAAGTAGGTCATGTCTGCATCCAAAGTCAAAGAAGATACACAACATGGTTGAGGTAGAAATTGTCATTGTAATTTAGAATAACATCCTCTGTTATTTTTAATGTGTTAAATATTCATGTAAATGTGTTGAACATTCTATATTGGTGTTCATTTGCTACACATTTTTAATTGGTGTAACTGTGTTAAACATTCTATATTGGTGTCAATGATTTCAGTTTATGAATGAGCATATTCCGGTAAAAGAAATAGCGACATGTTGGTTATTGTTAGTTGTTACTATTGATAGAAGATGATGGATATAAGATAATGGATAAGAGAGCTGCTTCTTCGACCTGTTGTACTTTTTTAAACATTCTCTATTAGAGGTTTCTCCTCTACGGGTTCTAGATTCTTTTTACTTCATAATATTCATAATAAATATACAAACTACAACTTTTACCCCGCCGTAACGTGTGGGTTACCCACTAGCATCCATATAATGCAGGAACATGCAATAGAAAATGTTTAAAAAATACAGCTTTCTTAGCAAATAAATTTTATAAATAAATTGCAACAAACTCGTTGCCCAACGTCCGGGAAAAAAACATAAAAACCCGCGGCAACGCGCGGGCTTTCACACTAGTGTTAATAAAAACAAAAGGCAGCCTTTAAGTTTAAAGCATATGTGATTCAAAAGTTTCATTTTCGTATGTAGTGTGACGCATTCAATATTTAATATACTTGTATCTCTTTGCGTTAAGTTATATACAAAGGGTAAAATAAATGAGGAGTGGAATATTGAATCAGAAAATATAACATATAATACTGATGAAAAAAGAGACAATAAATCAAAAAAAAAAAAAAAAAATTGTTGACAAAAAGACAAATAAAAAAACATAATGATCTAACAAAAATTCTAAAGTCTACAAGCTAAAAATTCAAACGCGAAAACCTATAATCTAAGATTGTAGAGTTTGATGAGACGGTTCCAATGCTGTTAGAACAAATTCAATCGAAGTCTGTTTGATACATGAATATTATGTGAATTTAGTAATTTAGTGTATATAACATATAAATATAATTGTATAAGACCATGTGTAGTGGAGCATGATTCAGGGCGTGAAAAGTAACATAGCGCCCCCAACACCACTACAGGGGGCGCTATGTGCAAAAAAGAGGGGATATTGCTATAAATATAACGTCGGTGCACAAAAACAATCACCCAATCAGAACTTACCACCTAAGATCATCTCCCCTTTTCATATTATTTTATTATTTTTTTAATTTAAAAGATATTTTAAAATTTTATTTAGTGGCGTTAATTTTTTCCCACCACTACATCTCATTTTCACTTCAAGCTCCATGCTGACTCAGCTGTCACGTGGATTAATCAGAAACAGAGGCCTTATGTTTTTCCCTTCTCCTCTACACATGGTCTAAGATACTATATAAGGCGATTCTTCTGCAGTTTACCTGATACTGGTGCGGTCCATCTAGATCGCACAGCGGTGCAAAAAAAAGGGTTCTCAAACTCCTTCCCAAACAGGGGCATACCTAAGGTATTTGTACAGGCGGTACCCATGAATTTTTAACTTTAGTGTTATATATATTATAAAAAAATCCTCAATGACCCCATGAAATTTTTATATCGACCCTCCCATGAAACTTTGGAGGTGACTAAACGAACTCCATAAAATCTCAATACCGAACAAAAAATGTAAATTTAAAAAAGCATATAGTCTAATCCAAGTAACAAATTTGAAGCACCGTAAATATTTAAACCATAACTAAGCACATAGAAAAATTAAGTCTGGTTAATAGCTAAATTGTTTAAGCCAGAAGTTAAATTTTTTTTTGAAGTTAAAATGTTTGTTTAAACTTTAAACCTAACTAAAATAAAAGAATGGCGGCAATTGCAGAAAAACGAACTGACGATCCAAATAATTCTAAATATGTATCACAAGCAGAAAAAAAATAATAATAAAATCAAACAAGTCTCATCGAACCGGATTGATAAAAATAATATATAGTGACGGTCAACCTACTCCAAATACTCGCGACCCCTATAATAATAAATTTCTGGGTTCGCCACTGTTCCTAAACCAAACCTCTACACAAACCAGGTTAGAACGAACCGAACGGGTGGTATGTTATCATTTTGAGAAACTCTCTACTGTTACCGGTTAAATCGAATTGTCAAAACCAAAACAGGTTTCAAAACGTATTTTTCCTTTTGTACTTGGGAAACCGGTTTCAACACCAAATTGGTTTGGGCAAAAACCGGCTTTAACTTCTGTTGACTAAAACTAAACCGGTTTGGATTAAAAACAAAAAAACAAAATGTGCACATAGAGATACGCCTGTGTTTGGATTATGTATAACTACAAAATGCATGGTGGATTAAAAAGGAGGCTTCTATGAACTTTCTAACGAATATGTTTAAAAGGAGGTCTATTTTACTGGTAGTTGATATTCTTATGTTTGGGCTGGCAGGGGAAAACACGTTTGTGTGAACCTTTTAGAAGTGTCCTCTCTTGTTGGGCTTAGAGACAATGGGTTCGTTGAGGGCCAACTTGCGTTGACAACATAATCAAGCAAACTTGCTAAACACGATAAAGCTTATTTAGAGAATCGACATTTATTTTGTTGCTTTTAATAGATTTGCTTTTTTAAACCCGGAAGCTGTAATTTCTGAATAAGGTTCAATATGGGTTTGTTTTTACTAAGATGGATGTTACTATTCAATAGGGGTTATGGCACAATTTGTTGCCCATTCACATGCTTTATTGTAATCCTCGTTACTAAATATATTATAGATCCCATATAAGAAGACTTTATTTCAAAAAGGGATATTTGGATGTGTGTCTAAAATGTGTGTCAAAACAAACTAGGGGTGTAAACGAGCCTATGAAATAAGGACTTGGGCTTTGAAGATGTGGGCTATAAATTATAAGAGAAATATAAATAACTTATTATTATGTTTGGGCTCGTTTAGGCTCGCGAGCCCAATCGAGTTTTGTATCTAGGGCTCGAGCTCGGGCTCGATAACTAAACGAGCCATATTTCAGGCTCGGGCTTGGGCTCGTTAAGGCTTGGCTCGTTCGGGCTTTTTACCGAGCCGATCTCGGATAGCTCTCGAGGCGTTACGTGTCATTTACACCTGTAAAACAAACCCCGGTCAAGGAAAAGTCAAAATCAAACACCAACTTCCAAACGGTCAAACCCACAATAACAAACTGCAAACCATACCTTGAACCTGAAAAACTCATAATGCAACAATCATGTTTTCATGATTTATATACTTTTTTCCTACTAAATCAAACCCAGCTTTTAAAACACATGTTTTAGTGCGAAACCAAGGAGGAACGATGATTAATTAAAGCAAATATGTTGATGTTGAGTAGATTCGCAGATTGAACATAGAAGGAACGGCTGAGAGCAATGGGGCGTTGGCAGAAGTTTGGTTGGAGTTAGGGTTGTCAAGAAAATATTGTTATATATATTTAATAATTAAAAATAATAATATTTAAAATTTCAGATATTAGATATCTGAAATATCCGAAAAATTTCAAAATTACCATCTGAATCCGAATTTCGGATATTTGGATATCCGAAATAGTTTAGATTCGGAATTTCGGATAATTCAGATTCGTTTTCAGATTTTTTTTTAACACACCTTGTTGTTACATAGTAATCTCATCTCGTTAAATATTAGTTATTGTGATATTTCAAGCAAGCATCTCAATTCCCTTCAAAATTTAACGTTGTTTCACAACCTTAACCTAGTTGGCAATCAACTCAGTGAAAGAGTACCTAAACTATTGAAATAAATATACATTATGTTAGTATATTTATCTATATAGCTATTATAATCATTTATATAATGATGATCAATTATTAATATTATCCTAAGCCAATAACAGATATGCCTTTGATGGACGGACTATCATTAGATTGGCCTTATTAGGGTGTCCCCTAGGTATGTATAAATATAGAGAGCTTATTATGAGATTAAGGTTGACACAAAACATACCACCATAATGTCTATTAGCTGTCCCCTTTCACTCCCATCTCTCTCAATGTGTTCATAACTAAAGAACACATAAACCATCAAAACTGCATACCCTAAATGGAACCCGACCATACTAACAAGGATGTCGTCTTCCAATACGCTTACAGCATCAATCCCAGGTCTCACCAATATGTCAGGTATCATTATTATTATGTTTTCCATTACATACAGTCAAAACTGGTTAACATGCGGTATCAGAGCAATGAGATTACCCATAAGTAAAGAGAACAGCTGGCTAAGATATGTAGTGCCTAATTAAGGATATTTAACTCTACAAATGCTAATGAATTCCAATTAACACATGATGGTTGAGTCTAGTTTTATACGTTTCCTTACCATAATTCAGCAAATACTTAAGATGAGAGTTGGTGGAAAAATTAAGGGTCTATTAACCATTAATAACTGGTCTTAGTGTTGAAGCTTTATGATACCTTACGATATTCTTGAGATTACTCAGAATTTAGTATCAATACTAAAAGCTACAATTTTTACAGTTACAAGGTTTTAATGACCAAACCAAAGCCACTATTAAGTCAAACTCTCATATTGTTTGTTGCCATTATCTGAATAGAAACTTTATGAAATAAAACTGGATGATCCAATACCTTTTCACAGCTTTGTTATCATGAAAATGAGAATTTAACAAAGGAAAATGAGACCCATGCCATTCATCCACTAAGACTAAAATTTCATGATAAATCATGATCAGGTCACCAAAGGATGCTTTACTATCAAATCTCATTCTCAGTGACTTTAAAGCATGTGTTAAACGCACTAAACATTAAACAGCGAAAGGAATAAATGGGTTTCCATCATAAGTCATATCTAATTGACATTAGTGGAGCTTAGATAAATATCTAATTGTATGTATTCTGTTTCATACAGACCAAAGTATTAAAGAAATCAATTAATATATACCTAATAAGATTCCCTCTAAGTATGTTCTTAAAATTTCTTATGAAATCTAGACGATAAGGGAAATCAAGTATAAAATATATGAAATATTCTCGTTCACACGCATCGTTAAAACTTATTACGTGGAGGTACTAAGAGACCTAAAAGATTAGTGGGAGCATAAGATGTCCTACTAATGACTGACAAAAGTTACAGAGGTGGGGGGAACGAAAATTTGATCTATCCTCAAATTACACCTCTTGCACTAGACAACGCTCTATCACAACTTGTCTCCTTAGAATTTAACGTACTCCTAAAAAAGTTTTGTGTATGCCTAAATATGGGCGAACTTAGATTTATTACTAAAGTAATCCTTATCAAGAGAAACGACAATAAACATCATTAGGTTGTTTTCTCTATTAAAATCTATGGATCTTCCAAATGTTAGACCTTAAGTATGTTGAATTTATTAAGATTTCTAAGGTAAGCGGGGAGCAATAAAAGTCCTTATTATGACCTTTTTCGGAAGTACAAGATGCGGGGGGGGGGGGAGACTAATTAAATTCGAGACTCATTAAGTTTAACTCTAAATTTAAATTCGATTATTCCTCTTGTGCACCTTACTGCATCAACTCTTACACACTTAGAAACTAATGTTGCTCCTTATATACCTGAAAATAAAAACACTTAACTAAAGTTAAGTTTGTATCATAATAAACCCAATGTTCAACTCAGGAGGTCATCTGGGTCTAAAAGCCCACTAACTTTGATGATTATGTAACCTACCAGACTAATACAAAATGGATGTTTGGAAAAATTACTGATCCTACCTCTTCTAATTAAATTATTAGTATCAATCAATATTTTTAATGGAATAAAGCTATTATTAGCAAAATTTAATTCCTTAAATTAGAATAACGTTTGGAATTTGATTGAATAACCTAAAGGTATTCATAATTGAACCAGATCCGAATGGGAACGTTGTAAGATAAGATTGATTATAAAAGATTATACTCAAAAGGGATTAGATTATAAATAATCTTCTTATCTGTATTACAAAGATTTCTTTGAGGATCATTACCGTCTTAGTAGCTCATAATGACTAAGAGCCACACTAGATGGACATTAAGGTTGACACAAAAACATAACACCATAATGTCTACTAGTGGGAAACCCGCGCGTTGCTGCGGGACGGTTAAGATCAATATATTTTTTTGAACAATGCACAAGCGTAGCCATGTTAGCCCACCAAGTTGTAGGAAAAGTGTAAAAACATACTGTCTTCCTTCCATTGTCTTTGAATGCAAATTGATGTATATGAAATTGTCTTTGAATGCAAAACGATGTATATGAAATTAATCCATTTCTCTTAATTGTTCAAACTTTGAAAAGAAACTATATTTTTTTTAGATCCAACATATAAGTTCTTATAACTTTTCATGCCACACTATCTAAATTGTCCAACCATATGTCCTTAACTTCTTTGACCATCAAAATTCAGTCATCAACACTATTCTCAAAACCAAATATGAGCATACATAATTTTTATTCATAAATCTTTGTATATAATTTTCCACAAATTTAGACCAAACCACCATATGGATACGTATTGTCAAGCATGAACTCAAAACCAAATATAAATACCTGCCGCGCGTTTCCGCAGCGGGGGCGACCAGATACTCATATTTTGGTCGCCTCGCATTGCGAAGGCGCGCAACGGGTTGAACGATGCGGTGACACACGAAGTGTAAAACACCATTCGTAAGAGATAATGCGCTACATATAATGGATTTCAGTGTACTCCTTTCAAACATCTGTAACAAATAAAAAAATGGAATGAACATATAAGTGAACGCAACATTCAAGAAATATGTTATTTAACCAAAAAGGCCGGTACAAAGCAGAACAGTGCATAAAGGCTCAGGCTAAGATTTGGTGCATAAAGGCTCAGGCGAAGGCGCGCAACGGTTGAACGATGCGGTGACACACGAAGTGTAAAACACCATTCGTAAGAGACAATGCGCTACATATAATGGATTTCAGTGTACTCCTTTCAAACATCTGTAACAAATAAAAAAATGGAATGAACATATAAGTGAACGCAACATTCAAGAAATATGTTATTTAACCAAAAAGGCCGGTACAAAAGCAGAACAGTGCATAAAGGCTCAGGCTAAGATTTGGTGCGGATTAAACTCACCATCTAATCCAGCATGAAAATTTTATAACTCATCACGGCTATGTAAATGAATCTCATTAGAACCTAAAAACCAAAGGCATGAAAATAAATAGCTGAGGTTAAGATAATCCAAAAAGGTTACAGGTTGATTGGTTAGCGTATGAATCGCTAGGTTGCGCCGCCAAGACACGGAATATATAATGGGTAAGGCCGCCATGACTGCGTACGGAGCGAATAGCACACAAAACCAAGAACAGCGGTACTATCATAGACAGAAGCAAAAGGCACAATGTTAAACCACTCTATAGGCAAGGATTTAATGACAACCGCATGACAAATATCGCCAAAACCTACAACCGGATGTACGATGAGTGCATGAATTGATACAGCAGCGGTACCTTCACATACTAAGCTTAGTAAATGTAAGTATACCATAGATTCAACAATATGAGGCTTTGATATTATGGGAAAAAAACGCTATAAATTAAGTACTTCATAATTTAAACTATCCACCCAAATCAGGTGTAGTTCTAGAATTAAGATAACAAAATTTTACAAAAAATAATTCAAACTATTAATAAAATACATTCACACAGATTGACTAAATAAAGCACAAAACAAAGTGACAAATCAATGTAAATCTACAAATAAAACACTCATACCTCTAAACCTTGACTATTGAGCTTAAGATTACTTCAAGTGACTTTTCTTGATCAAATCCGATTCACGATCTCGGAAGAGATCGAACTTAGTGTGACTAGTGACCAGATTTCTTCAGCATAAACGTTTATGTGAGAGGCAATCAAGAAACAACTTAAGCTAAAGAAACTGTTCAAAGAAAAATACAAAACGACAGCAGATGGCTCAGAATTCGTAAACCAACTTGGCTGCAAGGCGGGTTGCAAGTTTAAACCTACCATCCAACATCCTTGCGATGCCATCATCATTGATTTTATGCCTTAGTTTATGATTCATCATAGCCAGTATTTCCAAAATACAGTCACGAAATGGATACATATATTATTAAAGGCAAGATGCCTTTGTGAATATATATAAAATTACACAACGACTGCCATGGTGACCATGTTGCCTGTAGTCAAAGACCATCGTTTACTGAAAAAAGAAAACGTCGCCTCTGTCCAGAACCCCTAAATACTATCGCCGGACGCAACAATTGAATCATTCACATTAAGTTTTATAATATAATTGATGATGGGTTTTATTTCTCTATTATGTTTTAATAATGAAACTTAAGAAGGGAGTTACTTATGGAAAATGATAAAGTGTGTGTATTACTTATATATACAATAGGCTTTACATCTTGTACACAAGGGTATAAAAGGAAAAAATAGGGTAAAAGTTATGAGATTAGACTTATGGCTCTTGATATGCCATCTTAAAATGATGGTAAAATGACTATCTTAGCCATCTTTCCTTCTTAATAAGGTAATAATAATGTCTATTAGCCGTCCCCTGCCACTTTCATCTCTCTCAATGTGTTCATAACTAAAGAACACATAAACCATCAGAACTGCATACCCTAAAGGGAACCCGACCATACTGACAAGGATGTCGTCTTTCAATAGAACCCCCAAAATTCAGAAACACTCCACTGCACATTATTTCTACCATGTCTTATAACCATATACGGATCATTCAGTAACATGTATGAAGAATAAATTAATAATATTAAAAATTTAACAAACTTCGCTAACAGTTAGTTAACTCTTTTCATGCTTTCATGTTCATATCTATAACTTATTGGTTAAAAAGTATGAACCTAATCCAATTCTAATCCATTGTTCAATTGTTTATGGACAGATTACATCGTGATATAGTTAGATTAAATCAGTATCACTCTCAGGTCTCACAAATCTGTCAGTTATCATTATTATTATTATGTTTTTCATTACATGCAGTCAAAACTGATCAACATAAACCATTAGGTAACCTTTGTGCTTTGAATGAGATTGACATGCCAGCTAATAATTTTGCTAACACTAGACTAACATATTTTATTGGAACATTTTTGGCATGCAAATCCCTTCTTGGAGTCACTTATGTTGCAGATAAAGAATACTGGTGGTACTGTTTCTCATTCCATTTTTCTTAGGATATTAGATATTGAGGAAGCCAACGTTTTTGGTCCGATGGTCACACTCCATTGGACATTTATCATCCTTGGAAGAACTAATTCCGTCACATAACCAACTAAATGGAAGTTTTATCATGTGCTATGGGCTTAACAACCAACTGGGCCACAAGCCACTCAAGAAACTATTGGCCACCCAAGAAATAAAGAACATTATCTGGGCCACCAACTCGCTACCAAGTACCAACAGCAGCATGTCCAAATCATCTCCAAGCCGTATATACCAAAATACTTCTATACGAATACTATATAATCGGAACTTCTGAGCAAAAATTCAGGGGGGTCGGCCGCCCCTCCCCGCCCCTTAAAAGCTGCGCCACTAAAGCCAAGTCAAGTCATCAAGCCAAGTCAGCTCCACGTAAGCTTCCAAGCCAGCTCAGCATGTCCACGTCAGCACAGTCAAAACTCAGCAACACACATAATATATGCAAAACAAAGAACAAACAATAAGCAAACATTGAATTGAACAAATGTTATGCCACTATTTTTAACAGAAAATGATTTTGCCACACTAATAGAACACACAAAACATTATCTTAAATATTCATTACAACTTTTGACATACTTTAATAATTTCACAAAGCTATAGCAAAATAACAATTCACTCAAGCACTCCTCATTTATATATTTGTCTCCCTTACTTTCCGTTCGTCTGAGAGTCGTTTTGCAAACCTGCATTTGAAAAAAAAAAAACATGCATTATTAATAAGTTGAGATTTTACTAAGTACAATTTTTTGATGGTTATCCTTTCAATTACATAACAAGACAAAACAAGTTATATTTAGATGGTGGGTAAGCCGGCAACAAGTCGCACCGCTATCCCCTTTTGAATTGCATAGCCTATCCTGCTAAACACAAACCCTTGGTTCTTAGGGCTTTGCGAGTCACGGTATATGGGTAACAAAATTGTACCTTTTCAATGCCTCACGATTCGTACCGCCATTTGGGACTGGTTCAACAAGCCCAGTACTCGTATTCACTCGGGAAACCAGGTTATCAAGTAACCTTTCCCCAGCTTTGACCAAGCCTTCCAAGTTTTCTTTTGTTGCCACGTCGGTGGAAGCCAGTCTCCGGTCAATCCATCATCCTATTTACAAGACGTGCACAAAAACTTTTAGCGATTGTAAAAGTGTTTTGGGCCTGGGGCCCTAACAAATAAACCGGGCCCATATAATTTAAATTTCATCTTGGGTTGGGTTTAAAAATTAAGTGATTTTGAGCCTTATTAGATGAGTTAATTTAAAAAAAAATTGATAACAATAGCCCACAACACACACACATGTGTATTTTTAAAAAAACTTCTTGCCCTCGGGATTTTCGGGCCTGGGTTCGTCGCCAGTGCTGCCCTTAGGGCCGGCTCAAGTCTTACTATACGGAATATCACATTTGGTATAAAATTTGACATTTCCTGGCTTAGAACAGTTTCACATTTGATGAGGGAACGGTACGTACCTGAATGTGGAGATAGTTGTCTATAGAACCGAAAGCTTCGAAGACGACATTGTTATGCATAACAACCAAATCGGCACTAGCTTGAGTGAAAGCATCTATCAAGGGGGCGGAACTTTGGTTGACTAACCACCCTAGTACTCCCCATTTGGCCGCCATTTTGGCGTCGAATAGAGGTTGCTGCTTCTCTGTACCCGTCCCGATTGATATCAAGAGATATCGAGTGTGATCGAGGGGCCCGATCGCGGGAAATTTGGATCCGCTTTCAGAACTTGCCTAGCCACTTCCCCTATAGCAACCAAAGACTGCCAATCGAGAACTTCATGGTATTAAACAACTCCACTTTTACAATGTTTAAACTATATATATAGCTATAACTGCTTCCTTACTTCCTCCTTATGTATAATATGTTTGATCGTACAAACAAATATAATTCCTCACATATATATTGTGAAAAGTATATTATACACTTAAAATGTGAATAAAAGATATGTTGTTTTTTCTCTCCAAATTCAAGTGACACGGCCGCTCAACCCTTTACGTGACCTAAAGTGAAGTGAGAATTTGAGGCCTTTTTTCAAAAAGAATAAAATGTTTTCTAGTACATATAGCAACAATTAATATATGCATTGTATAATAGCATACAAAAATCATTAGATACTGCAATTTTTGTGAACCAACAAACTTTAGATATATGAATATGATCAACTGACTTATAATAATGCATATTTACAGTTTGATCAATGATACACTCATTTAACTTTCAGATATATTGCCAAGGGTAATCCTATAGTAGCATAATAATCACAAATTCACACTTGAATACGCTAATTGTATGTTTCTTCATTTTGTTCATAATCATTATTGTGAAAGAAATTGAGTGGATATCAAATATAAATTTATGATCACTATGCTATTAGGATTGTTTAAGGTAACGAAAATGAAAGTGCCTTTGATTAAACTATAAATGAGGATTATTATCGGCTAATTTGTCATAGTCTGGATTGTTACAATTCAATTTTTTTTCTTTTTAAGGATTATTTGGAAAACTTATGAATATAATAAGTTTTTCTTATATAAGATTTGATTTCTAGTTAGTTGTTAACTTGTTATTTACGTATAGTGAAAAATGTCACGAGTTTCAATGAATTGTAGGTCGTTTCCCTTTTAATTTTGATTTAAGACCACCCGTAGTGGGGCGTGGTTTTTCAAGATTTTTCAAAAATAGCGCCCCCAACACCGGAACAGGGGGCGCTATTTGGCTTTTTGAAGGGAGGCTTTATTTTTATAGCGCTGCTTGCATGTTTGCCCATCCAATCAGACCTTGCCATGTGGCAAGGTCAAAGTCAACCTTTTTTTTTATTTTTAATAATAATAATAATAAACATAATAATAATAATAATAATAAACATGATAATAATATTAATAATTGAAAATTATAAATTTTAAACGGTTACTGTTCCAAACCGTTTGAAATTCAAAATTTCCCCCCAAACCGTTTGAATTTCAAAATTTGAATTTCAAACGTTTTCCCCCCAAACCGTTTGAATTTCAAAATTTGCTAACCCTATAAATAGGTAACCAAAGCAGATTTATCAACCACACCTCCAATTCCTCATCCTCCTCCTCAAACCATAATATGTCTGGTTTTCAACCAGGAGGCTCATCCTCCTCTAACCTCCGACAGTACTCTCGCCGGTATCCCAGGGGACGGGGCCGCCCCCGGAGACTACCGTTCTCCTCATCTCCTCCTCCTACTGCTCCACAACCTCCTATTTATCCTCCTCCTCCTCCTCCTCCACAACATTGGTTATATCCCCCTCCTGCTGCTGCTGCACAACCAACCTTTCCTCCTCATCCTCCTGCCGATGATGACTGGACGGATGAGGAATTGGTCTGGGCTATGGATTATGTCATGGCCCAGCAACAAATGGAGCGACTAACGTTGTCGCCCCCTACCCCCTGGGCTGCTTCACTCCCCCAACACCAGACTACCCCTATCCCCATCCCCCAACACCAGACTACCCCTATCCCCATCCCCCAACACCAGACTACCCCCACCCCCTACCACGAGACTTCACCAACTGAGGGGGACTTGGAAGCCCTCAGGGAGATTGAGGAGGAGGAACTCTACTGGAGCCGACCTACCCCTCCTAGTGAGTGCTATTACTTTCCCTCGGATGCGAGATCCGATGGACGGGATAGCTCACGTTCCATCTCACCCGAGTACACCACCCTCCCCTGGGACAACTACTCTCCATAATGGAGAAAATTAGGATTAATAAGTAATTTAGGATTAATAAGTAATTTAGGAATTTAGGATGTGTGTAACTTTTTTTTTTTAATATTAGTTGTAATTTTTTTTAATATCAGTTGTGTGTTTTTATTATTATTTGTGATTTTTTTATATTTATTTGCATTTTTATTTTAATAATTTTGAATTAAAAGATTAAAAAAAAATAAAAAAATCAACCAATCAGCATCAGGGGCTTTATAAATAAAGCCCTACCACTACACCCCTTTTTCAGTTTCTCTCTCCACGCTGACTCAGCAGTCACGTGGACCAATCAGGAAGGGGGGCTTTATAAATAAAGCCCCCCACTACACATGGTCTAACAATAAGATTTAGTTTTTGTCTTTATTAATATAACTTCGGATAACATGTGCCCCCTCCAATCAATTTTTGTCAAGTCACACTCTCTCTCTATTTTATTATTATTTTAATTTAAAAGTTAAAATAAAATATTAATTGGGGCTTTATAAATAAAGTCCCTACCACTACACCCCTTTTTCACTTTATCTCTCCATGCTGACTCAACAGCCACGTTGACCAATCAGAAAGGGGGGCTTTATATATAAAGCCCCCCACTACGCATGATCTAAGGCGTTATAGCTAACATTAAAAAAACACATAAAAATACATCGTTTTGTTTTAGTTTTTTTTATTTTTTTCTAGGTTTTATGCATGCAAAGTTTTTTTTTTTTATTAAAAAACCAATTTGTATAAAAATTAAAATATTTTTGGTCTTGAGATATTAAGAAAAACCTTTTTATTTTGGATACAATTCAGCATGCATTACATAATATTATGTTCGAACACTTACAGAAACAATGTATTTTAAATTATTAAATATTACAAATTATAAGAGAAAACATTAAGCTACATGTTAATTATATAAAAAAAAATTAAAAAGCTTTAACTTTGACTTTTCGTTTGAATATTAATATATACTAGGTGTATCTGATGGCGCGTTGCGCCATAACCGTGCTAACAACGTTGTAAGACCGACGCGTACAACTGTGTTACGTAGCAACGAAAAAACGGCTAAAACCAGGAAAATCGTAAAGAAAGAACACAAAATATTAACACCAAATGACTTACATAACGTTAAAACATAGCGGGAAAATAAGTCGGCGAAAAAAGGGAAAACAAAAAAGTTGAAAAAAATGGCGTCGCCAAATAAGAAATAAAGTAATCAAAAAGTTGGTGGTCAAAACGGGGAAAAAAGAACTTAACAAAAAAGACTAATAAAAATAGTCGTGGCAAAAATGAAATAAAAAAAACTTAACGAAAAAGTTGTGGTAAAAACACAAAAAGAAGAAGCAAAAAGTTGGTGGTTCAAATAAAAAAAAAGAAGTATAAAGAAAACGTGGCAAAAATGAAATAAAAAAAACTTAACGAAAAAGTTGGTGGTCAAAACACAAAAAGAAGAAGAAAAAAGTTGGTGGTTCAAATAGAAAAAAAAGAAGTATAAAAAAAGAACAAAAGAAAAGGGTTGTGGCCAAAACGTAATAAAAAAAACTTATAAAAAAACTTGGTGGTCAAAACGTAAAATAAAAAACTTATAAAAAAAAGTAAAAAAAAAAGGGGCGAAAACAAACTTTTAAAAAGTGGACTATTTAAATCGTTGGTCTATTAATATATATATATATATATATATATATATATATATATATATAATTACCTACCTTGAAATATAATATTCCAATTAAACAAACCATTGTTTATTTGAATTGTAAGCTTGTAACGAGATATATAAATGTAGGGTTAGGTTCACGTACAAATAGCTTTTTCGTACGAACTGTACAAATCAAAGGAAAAAACACGCGGGGTCGTGTATAACTAGAGTAATTATATAATTATTCTAGTTATACTCTAGCTATATAACTAGAGTAATTATATAATTACTCTATTTATATAGCTAGAGTATAACTAGAGTAATTATATAATTACTCTAGTTATATACGGACCGCGTGTTTTTCCGTGTTTTTCCTTCGATTCTTACAGTTCGTACGAAAAAGTTGTTTGTATTTGATCTTTTGTCTATAAATGTAATTGGCCGGGTGTAAAGCCAAATGGCTAGGGGTGTGAGTTGGTTAGCTTCTTGCTAAGTGGCACGTTGTATATTTTTGGGTGTTTAATAAGAGTGTTTCTTTTGCCATTAAAAAAAAAGTTAAACAAAGCATTTGATCATCATAAATTAGTTTTAAGAGTTAGTTGTCAAAATGGCCTTGGGGTTTTCCCTTGTTTGTACACTAAACTTGATTTTTATCACTAGGACTCTTTAGAGATCATAAATTGTCAAAATGGACTATTTTTAACTGAGTTTTTAACTGAATAATGAAAGTCAGTTAAGTTTCAGGGGTAATTTCGTCATTTATATCCTCAGGAGCCAAAATGGTAATTAATGGAAAGTTATAAAAAAATAAAATTCAAACCCTTTCCCTCATCTCTTTCTTTTCCGGTAAAAAAAAAACCGGCCAACTCCGGTATGTTTCCGGCCAGAATAAAACCCGGATTTTTTATGCTTTTTATGATCCGATTTCGAATCCCATACGTTTTTCAGATACCGAAAGGTAGAGTCTATAGTCCCGAAAAGAAAACGTGTTCGTTTTTCAGATACTTCGCTTTTTCGATCGATAACAAACCAGTAACAATATTCTATTCCACCCCTCATGTTCTTATTATAGGCAAAAGAACAAATCACCACTTTGAGTTAGTTTTAGCAAAATTAACCTACCAGATAGCTTTAAAATTAACCAAGCTAACTTTTTATTACCTCCAATACAACAATAAAAGTTGATAAATTGAAATTATTGTTTACCAAATTGGCTAGATAACTAAGTCATCAAATCATCACTTTGAGTCGGTGTTAGCAAGATTAACCCAACAGCCTGCAACGTAGCCCTAATGCAAGTTGATTGGGTTATTGTGGATGAGCAGCAATCACCATGAGCAGATTACTGTTATGACAAACAGTTTTTTAATATAATTCAAACCCAATCTGATGAAACATGCTTCTGTTAAATTTAGTTCATTTAGGAAGATTAAATACTAGATGATTTGGTTCTATAAAATGAAAACTACCTGTCTAGAAAAAGTAGATGGATTCAGATATAATCAAGGCTTCTTCTGTGACAACTGAACCGTCGATGATTTCTGATCATCTTTCAGGTTTCTTTGCTTCGTTCATATTTGTATATATATATATATATATAGGGAAATTATAATATGGAAACCCTCATGAGTTAAAAAAACTCTAAAAACCTAACGTGTGGCCAGCATTGCTCCACATCTATCATTTTTCTTTATGGCAAAAGGGTATTTTTGGTATACCACATCTCTTCTAATTTTTGTGACTTCATGTTGGAGCAAATAGGCTGACACCATCCCTGCTTTACTTTAATATTTTTCTAGCTTTATATTCTCATGTGTCTCCTCCCCTCTCTCTTCTATTATTTCATTTTTACATCAACCAAATTCATCTAAATCTTTTGACTCTCTCTATCTCTCTATCATTAAGACTAAAGGTGTACGAAGACGAGGCTTAAGGGTGGTGGTGTACGGCGACAATGGTTTGGGGGAGTGGTGTACGACGATGGTGGTTGTTAATTTGCTCATCTTTGCCCAAAGAGAACCCATGGTGAACGGTGGTGATCAGGTGAACGGGTACTGTGAAGGTGAACGGTAACTCAAGATCTGGTGAGTTGGCAGTAGGCTGTGGGTGTTTTGTTGATGTTTGTTGATGCTTCAAATGGTTGTGGTGTTGGTTTTAATTGAAAGCAATTTGAGGTCTAAAAAGATTTGGGGGTTGGAGCTTTTTAAAATTGGGCATAGAAGATGAAGTACATTGGATCAACATGATGAAGATCTGAAAAGTATGGGTTATAAATCAAATTTTAATTTTAGTTTTAAATTTATCATTTTATGGGATTTTGTGTACTTTTTTGGCTTGTGAAGCAATTATTTGGGTTTTATAGATTTATTTTTTTAGGAATCAGTTCATGTTTATGTAAATAATATTTATTTTTCTTGTTATAATATTTAACATTATGAAATTTGTAACATTTGTAAAAGGTTAACATTTCCTTGTTATAATATTTTTTATTTATTAACATTTGAAACATTGTTACATTGTAATTTTTTAATATTTGTAACAACATTTCCTTGTTATAATATTTTTTATTTATTAACATTTGAAACATTGTTACATTATAAATCTGTAACATTTTTGTAACAAACATTGTAAAATTTGTAACTTTTATAATAAACTAATCTTATACGTAAGTAGTATTTTATTTTTATTAATATTTGTAACTTTGTAAAATTGAAAATTTTATTTTCATTAACATTTATTATATTTTTTATTACTTATTTTTGTAACAAACATTGTAAAATTTGTTACATTTTGTTATAAGCAAATCTTATATATAAATAGAATTTTGTTTTTATATATGTAACTAGTGTTTTAGTTATCCGCGCTTTGCTGCGGGAGCTTCTATTTTGTTGCGGGTTTGGTGGACAGTAGAGATAACATTAAGGTGACTGTTATTCTCGTGTGGGCTTCACAAAAATACTCGCTACCCATTAAGTTCCAGACCAGCCTTAAGATTACAACACTTGGGTTGCCTCTTGTTGCCGTTATTTGGAGCTCACAAATATGTGGCTAAAAAAAGCACCCATGAAATGTTGACAATTTTGTTTTCTTCATTGGTGGGCTAAATAGGTAATCCGAAAAAAAAATACATATTTATCGTAAAATGTACTAAGTAACATCAATCAATATAGTATTATAATATATAGCATAGCTTTTGTTTTTGGGCGGTTTAGCCAAATTAATTGCTTGCATAATATGAGGCCAAAATTGTTCAAATATGGCGGCTATAATGTAATTGAAGTGTCAAAAATTTTCAAACATGGTGGTTGGATTTTTTCTAGCATAGTGACTGTAACCTCACGAATTTTCCCATTTATTTTGCATTAAAGCATTTCCCGATCCATGATATAAAGTCTAATTTATTTCTAAGTATTCTTATCTTTATCCGTGCACTTTTTTTTTCAAGTACAATGATAAAAGGAACTTAGAAAAATAAAGTCTTAGTCAAACAGTCAAAGTCCTAGTCAAAGTCCTAGTCAAAGTCTTAGTCAAACAGTCAAAGTCCTAGTCAAAGTCTTAGTCAAACAGTCAAAGTACTAGTCAAATAGTCAATTCATCATAAAACCTTACTTTATGGTGTTGACCAATTTTAATGGCTAATTGAATCCAAAACTAGTATAAAAACCCACCTATGACCCATTATACTTTGCATCTCTAAATCGATTGTTTCAATCCGATTAAACTTTCCCTCATACCTTTCTTCTATAGTCTATTACTTCTACAATTGAAGCTTTGATTATAAGCTCTTGTAATTGGCAACTTTGGGGCTACACATATTCTATTTCTCGAGACTTAATACTTTGCTAAGGTGAGTTTACGTAACCATGTTTATGCAATTCTTCATACTAGCAACATTATACTTAAGCAATTCTACATACATGTCTAGTTGTAAACTTTAATGCCTCATGAATTAGACAACAACAACAGTTTCAACGAGTTTCAACGAGTTTCAACATTACATAATCATTAGCTATGGCCAAGCCGGCGATACTCAATAATAGATCTATTGGATTGACAATCCCACCCGGATACGTGTACCTCCTACATAGGTAGCGTGGGTGATTGTTATCGTTCCAACATATTATTAAGGTGAACCGTGGATGACGGGATGGACCTAAACTAGTCGGAGGTTTGATTATGTCGATTCAACATATCATGTTTATTCATGTAGACTTAAACTTACGATAGACATATGAATTGCTAAACTTTTATACTTAAACTATTTGCTTGACATGACTTATGTATTCTCACCAACTTCTAGTTGACCCCCCCCCCCCATTTTTACAACTCAACAGGAAATAATGATGCTTGAAGTCTAGAGAGTTAGCATGAGGAGACAAATTGAAGTTTATGCTTTATTTGGTTATTTGATGTATTAGAATTTCATTCAAGACTTATTATGTATTTTAAATTTTGGATATTTGCACTTTAATTAAATTTCAATTAAAACTTGAATACCATGTGCTACTGTATACTCATTATTACGTGACACCTCGATGTTTCCGCCATCGGTTGGGGTGTTACAGTGACACTGTTCAAGTGTCATATTTTTAATATAGATACAATATTACCATGTTATAATATTATATATTATGTATTTGAAACATAGAGGTCTTCGTTGCTTTTCAGAAAAAGAAAAAAAAAGTAAATCTTGGAAAATGAGAGAAACAAATGATGTGATGTATCTGTACATGTCATAAAGTTGGTATAGCATGTATGTTGACAATTATGCCCTTTCTATCCTTTTCCACCAATAAAAAATATGGTTGTGCATTTCAATAAAGTGGCATATAATCTAAGCTATTGATTATCAAGATCGACGGTTATTATTAAGTTTGCAAAGTTTCTTTAACTCAAGAGAGTTTTCAATTTATCCTCCCCATATATATATATATATATATATATATATATATATATATATATATATATATATATATATATATATATATATAGAGAGAGAGAGAGAGAGAGAGAGAGAGAGAGAGAGAATGGAGAATACGTACAACTGACTGCTGATCAATAAGCCTACTTGATGTCAGTTCTTCGGAACAATTCTTAGGTAACGGATTTGGGATATGAAGGGCCAGTACTTGCCTTTTCTTAGGTAGAGTCTATAGTTTCGAAAATAAAACGTGTTCGTTTTTCAGATACCTTGCTTTTTCGATCGATAACAAACCGATATCTTATGGATCGATTGAAAAAGCGAGGTATCTGAAAAACGAACATGTTTAATTTTCAGAACTATAGACTCTACCTTTCGGTATTTGAAAAACGTATGGGATTCGAAATCGGATCATAAAAAGCATAAAAATCCGGGTTTTATTCTGGCCGGAAACGTACCAGAGTTGGCCAGTTTTTCTTACTGGAAAATAGTGGTGTACAAAAAGCTCGCGACTCGAGGCTCGCTCGAAACTCGCTCGAAAAAAGCTCGCTCGAAAAGGCTCGTTTTGTTTTTGAGCCGAGCCGAGCCGGCTCGTTTTGTAATCGAGCCGAGCTCAAGCCAGGGGTGTTCGGCTCGTGGCTCGGCTCGATGACTCGATATATGGCTCGACTTAGGCTTGTATATGTGTAATTAATATATAGATGAAACTAATATATTTTGGCTCCAAACGCAATTCTAAAATTCCAATTTTGAAAGCCCCGCCCATATTACCTATCTACTTCACCTCTTCATAATCCAATAAACCATAACTAAGAAAAATAAAAAATATGCATGTATATGTGTAATTTTATTTTATTTTATTTTTGTTTTTTATTTTATAAATATTTATAAAAATAATAAAAAAATAACGAGCTGGCTCGAGCCAGCTCGAGCTCGACTTGAACATTTACGAGTCGAACTCGAGCTCGACTCGAACATTTACGAGTCGAACTCGAGCTCGGCTTTTCAACTCGACCAAAAAAACGAGCCGAGCCGAGCTGGGTCGTTTAAGTTCGAGCTCGAGCTCGAGCTTAGCCTGGCTCGGCTCGACTCGGCTCGTGTACAGCCCTACTGGAAAAGAAAGAGAGGAGGGAAAAGGTTTGAATTTTATTTTTTTATAACTTTCCATTAATTGCTATTTTGGCCCCTAAGGACATAAATGACGAAATTGCCCTTGGGACTTAACTGACTTTCATTACTCTGTTAAAAACACAGTTAAAAATGGTCTATTTTGGCAATTTATGATCTCTGAGGGGTCCCCAGTGATAAAAAACAGGTTTGGTGTCCAAACAAGCATTTTTGGGGCAAACCTCAGGTGCCATTTTGGCAATTAACTCTTTTAGATATGTTGTAACTTATTCTTGTTTTGGTTTTGGCTGTCGCTTTTGCGTATTGGTGTTCTTGAAGACAACTTCTTGCTGAACCTTTATATATATATATATATATATATATATATATATATATATAGGTAAAGTATATGGAGGAAACACTCCTTATTTGGTAAACTCTGGAAACTCTGACTTCCCAACATTTTTTTTTTGAAAAAAATAGGGTATGTAATATACATTTTTTTAAGCATTTCGAGCCAAAAAAATCGAAAAAGCGCCAAACGGTTTTTTTAAAAAAAATAAAAAACGTCTACTGTTTACATATAGTTAACACATTGTTAACACCTGTTATTAGCGCTTAACATGTGTTAGTCAAAATTTTATTTTATTTTTTAAAAAAAAAATACTCGGCGCTTTTTTAATTTTTTTGGCCCAAAATGCTTAAAATCATGTATATTACTTGCCCTATTTTTTTCAAAAAAAAAAAAAATATTGGGAAGTCAGAGTTTCCAGAGTTTACCAAATAAGGAGGGTTTTCTCTAAAACCATTCCCTATATATATATATATATATATATATATATATATATATATATATATATATAAGCTAAGTACCTAGAAGAAACCCTCTAAATTGAAGAAACCCCCGGAAACCAAATGAGTGGTTATGATTGTTCCACATCACTCACTTTTAAATTTTTTAAAATGAGAGGGAAAGGGTATTATAGACAATTTTATTATCACCCATTTCTCTCTCCTTATATATATATATCAGCTCATTTTTCTCACTCTCTTTCAAAATCTAATTTCTCTAGATCCCCTTTCCCTGTCTCTCTAAAAACATTCATTTGAAATCTGTGAATTTTGTTGAAGATGAAGGCGGTGGTTCTGGTGAAGGGGGTGGTTCCGGTGGTTCCTTCGACCACAACGCCTCTCATCCCTTCAAATCAGTCATCACCGGCGTCTTCCTTGCTCATCTATGTTACCAGAGACATCACCGCCTCGAACCAATCATCACTGTCGTCCCCTCAAACTAGTCATCCCTTTGAACCAGTCATCAGCCCCTCGAACCAGTGCTCCCCTCGAACCAGTCGTCACCCCGTCGTATCATCTGTATTGGGTGTTTTGAACCAGCTAACAGAGGCTGACGCTGAACCAGTGCTCCCCTCGAACCAGTCGTCACCATCGCCTAATCTTCACCGGAAAACCTCCGTTATGTATATTTGGTCACTAATCTTATCTTAGTTGTTGGTGGCAGTTTGGATTTCTGTGTTGGACTGCGATATGTTTGGCTAGAAAGACAAGTTTGTGAGGTAATCTTTATCTTCACTTGTGACAATACATGGCCTTGATATTATTGTATCATGAAACAAATTATTTTTCCTCCTACTCTAATATAAATAGATTACTTCTAATCTGGAATAACACGTATTGTTTCATTTTAAGGTTGGATGATCTGGACTCCAGATTATCCTCACCTGCTTCTTCAGTTGCAATGAACAAATGTGGATTCGATGAGTTAACCCGTACAAGACACGCAACCGCTACTCCCACAAGATCGTTCAAAAATGGAATTAGATAGAGACGGTATGTTTTTTTTCTTTTATGGGCTTAATTACTTGTAAATTTTAATTTTACAGTACTATATATGTATATCTGAGTACAGAGGTGAGAGGACCCATTGAGTATACATGTTTTAGAGAGAAATGCTTTTAATATCTTTTGGCACATACAACTTTTTGCATTTTAAAAATAGAAATATGGACCTTTTTATATGGAAGATGTAAGCATACTCAACTTAACAAAATATTAATTTTGTTAAGACATGGATCACGTTTACATGTAGGTAGCATACGTTAAAACTGGTGAATTTTTAATGTCTTTAACATATGCAACAATGTGTAGGTAGCATACGTTAACACGTAGGTTTACATATTAATTAACCTTTTTTATATATTAATTAAACAAAAGTCACTAATCATGGGATGAAATCTATGTTGCGTTCGGTTTCGTATGTAACAGCAGAACTAAGTTGGTATAAATTAGTTTATGATTTTTTTTTACCAGATACAAAGGTTTGATTTTTTGAGTTTCATGAGTTACACGTAGGTTTACATATTAATTAACCTTTTGGTATATATTAATTAAACAAAAGTCACTATTCATGGGAAGAAATCTATGTTGCGTCTGTTTCGTATGTAACAACATAACTAAGTTGGTATAAATTAGTTTCTGATTTTTTTACCAGATACAAAGGTTTGATTATTTGACTTTCATCAGTTACACATGGGATCAAATCTATGTTGCGTCTGTTTCATATGTAACAGCAGAACTAAGTTGGTATAAATTAGCTTCTGATTTTTTTACCATATATTAATTAAAACAAAAGTCATTAATCATGGGATCAAATCTATGTTGCGTCTGTTTCGTATGTAATAATAGAACTAAGTTGCGTATGTTACACATCTATGCAGTTTTATAACATTCCTCCTAAGTTAAGTTTGATAATCTTTGATAACTAAATGGATAAAACAATGTTTACTTTCAACACTAGTTGCATATGTTAATCAATACAAAAGCCACTTATCACCAATGTAATGCATATTATAGAGGGAATATTTAGGATGTATGTTTTTGTATTTGTTTCGTATGTTTTTTTAATCCAGATGGTTAACATACGTTAAGACGGCCGGGGGGGGGGGGGGGGGGTTACATGTTAATTGATGATTTTGTTTTCTTTTTTGCAGGTGAACATATTTTTTGCATTAAAGATGAAGTTGATTATCAAGAATGAAGTGTAGACAATTTTTTTTTATTTATGATAGGTTTTTTAGCATTTGTTGATTGTAATGATCGTTTTGATTGTTTTAAGCACTTTTGTAAGAAACATTATTATGTAAATTTGAATTTTTTGATCTGTAAAGTTTTTAATTGATTTTTATACAATCTATGTGTTTTAACGTATTCAACAAGAAATCACATATGAGACCATAGTCTATGTAAGTTTAACGTATGCAACACTACATATGTTACATATGTAACACGACGTCCTGACAGATTTAGGACAATGGTCACAAAAGTATGAGAAAGATGATGTGACATGTGTCAGGTCAACTTGTCATATATGCTTTTTCAGAAAATGTAATTTGACCTTTTTTACCCTTTTTTGTCATCTACTAAATTAAATGTATTAAAATAATATAGAATCAATCTAGGCCATTGATCACTTTAGATCAATGGTCTAGATTAAGTTTACTGGGTTTCTTCAATTTGAGTGGGTTTTTATTCTAACCATCCCATATATATGATAAGGTTCCTGTAGGAAAATGATTTTGTGTAGGAAGTGTTTTCAACCATTGAATTTAAAGATATATGGTTGAGATTAAAAGTTTGGATATGTTTAAAATCTATTTAATATATTATATAAATTAAGAGTAGGATCGTCATTAAGTGTTTTAAATGAGGGTATGAATGTCATTTTGTGTTAATTTTCTAGAAACCATTTAAATGTTTTCCATAAATCATGGTCCTTTCTCTCTCTTCTCATTAATAATCACTCTTTCTTCTCATTAATAGTCCCCATTTCTTCCCATAATCATCGACGATTACAAGTTATAAAATTGTAGTTGTTGTGGATTAAAAGATTTCAAGAGTGTTTTGTTTGTTATAAAAAAAGTAACATCAGAAGTGTTTTATATAAAGCTTTTGTTAGTTCATTTTTTATATGGATTAATCATAAGTGTTTTATAAATGTTTATGTATATTAGGTGTAGTTGTGGATTAAAACATTTTAACAGTGTTTTGTTTGTTATAAGATTGTAACATCATAAGTGTTTTATACAAGGCCTTGTTAGTTCATTGTTCGATATGGATTAAACATCAGAGGTGTTTTATAAATGTTTATGTATATTAGGTGTAGTTATTGTTGTGGATTAAAACATTTCAACAATGTTTTGTTTGTTTTAAGATTGTAACATCAGAAGTGTTTTATATAAAGGCTTTGTTAGTTTATTGTTCGATATGCATTAAACATCAGAGGTATTTTATAAAATGTTTATGTATATTAGGTGTAGTTGTTCTTGTGGATCAAAACATTCAACAGTGTTTTGTTTGTTATAAAATTCTAACATCAGAAGTGTTTTATATAAAGCTTTGTTAGTTCAATGTTCGATATGGATTAAACATCATAAGTGTTTTATTGAAGAACCGAAAAAAATGGGATGGTGATCTTCAGTTGTTTTGTGATGATAGTATGAATCAACCGAAAAAAAAAACGGAATGATGATCTTCAGTTATTTTAGGATGATAGTATGAATTTGAATAAATTGATATAACATTATTAATCATATGAAAACAATGAATATTTAGTTATTTGGGTTCTTCATAATTAGCGATAAATATTTGTTAAAAAAGTGGGATTAGAAGATTTAAAAAATGGTACATAAAATCTATAATGCTCTTAATCTCAATATTTGATCCAAGGGCTATAACTCTTTTCTACACTTTCAACACAAAACTATTTTCTTACAAGATCATCTACCAGCCTATATAAAGTTGTTTGTAGTTAAAAAATATTAATTAGCTTTGAAAGAAACTGTTTTTAGAAAGAAAAAAAACCAATAAATACTTGAAAGTTTCATTTTGGTTGTTGTACTCCACATAATATGTAGTTGTGGCACATGCATTAAATTGCACCCTAAATGTGCATTAAGGGTCGCACTTCGTGCGAGATATCTCATTCAATAATAGTCGCACTTCATGCATGAAGAATTGTTCATTGTGCATGAAGAGTTGTACACCATTCACAAAGAGTTATTGCAATTTGCAAATGAGTGGTACTGTTGTAATCTTGTAATACACGTGTGAGAATAGTTGTACGTCATGCCTTAGCGGCTGTACATTCTTAATTACCGGGTTATTAGCCGCAATGCCACCGTCAATAAGGTTAAACTCTCGACGATTGTTCTGAAACTGATGGGCCGGGAGGTAAGTAGGCGCCGCAGATGTCCCAATGCAGATGTCTGATAATTGCGCATCCATGCTTGGCTCCCTAGAAAGCTAAAAATCGTCGGTGTTTGAGTTAGTCGTTCTTAAGAAACAAGATATATTAATTAAGATTTCTTAATACTTTCTAAACACAAGACTAAATTTACACCAACGTTTATTATGTAACTAAACCCTTTAATGTACTTAAAGAGAAATACCTTTACAATACACTATTAGGCTAGTGGGTGTGGAGACACCTAAAATAGAATATCTCCTTGTCACATAGGATGGATGAGTTATTCTCTTTTTTGAGACAAGCCAAGGGTAGACAACCCTCCCCCTTTATTATTAATTAATTAATTTTGCCACATTGAATGATTATTGGCCACATTGATTGCAAGTTGAATGATTATTGACCGTCCCATGTGTTTCGAGAGAGACGTGAGAGACGGAGAGATGGAAGGGAGGTGGTGTTTGAGACGGGGACGTGGGTGAGACAGAGGTGAGATGGAGACCACACCCACTAGCCTTATACCGTTAGGCAAAAACCCTATGGTGATAAGTTTTAATTACTTAGCTCCAATTATAACTAAATAAACTAATAAAGCCAAAGTCACAAAATAATAAGGGGAAATAAGGAACTCATATGTATTTATAATAAATATTTGAAATACCCCAAAATCAAATTCCTTCCTTTTGTATCCATTTGAAAATACTGTTTGCTAAAAAGGGAACTGTTAAAAGAAATAAGATCATACTTTTATCAAAAATGGCAAAAAAAGAAAAAAAAAACCTTAAACTTTCAAAAATGAAAATAACAACATAAAATGCATTTATATTTTGTCCTACAATCAACATATAATGGGCATGAATCAAATAATCTAAGCTATCTATTTGCTTTTATATATAGATAGAGGGAGTCGTACCAATATGTCATACAAACCCAATTATGAACTCAAATAAAAAAATAATGCATACCTGAAAGGAGCTAAAGATTACAGGTTGCATATTCTTAATATCAAAAGTAGGGATCACCACGTTAGTCAATGTCTGACTCAACTTTGTGGTTCCTAGTAAGCTCGTTACTAGGCTTTTAAGGTACTTCCCATTATATTTTGGTCCTACCAATGTCTTCAACAACTTTATAAATCCAGCAAACGGCCCTCTAATTGTGCACCAAAAGAATTAACATCATGTAATTAAAAATACACATAGGTATAATATAATTAGTTAAATTTGATCTTACGTACCCAACTTGTGGGAAAATTTTAGGAGCGTTGTCAAGATAAAACTGAACAATGTCTTTCGCAGCGTACAATGGTCTATTGTTCTCGTTTGGAGCCGTTAGCATGACTGTAATTAGACCACCAGTGCTAGTTCCTGAAATGACATCAAAGTAATCGACTAGCCTCGCCTCCTCACCATCTAACTCCTGTGTGTATACAACTTCCAAAGATCAATAACCACTACAATAAAATAAAAGACATCAATATGTGTGTGTATTATATATACACATACCTGAAGTTGTGATTCAAGGTATCGGAGAATGACACTGGGGATGATACCTCTTATGCCTCCACCATCAATGCTAAGGATTGTTATAAGATTTCCGAAACATGGTGGCTGGAGATTACTGATACCGTTTGTTGCTTCGATTTCGCTAGTCATCTATAAGCGTAAGAAACAAAAACTCTTTTATGGAACTTTTGATTAGAAGGAAGACTTTGATTTAGTATATATGCTAAGGTTGTTGTTGTATTTATTATTTTAGCTGTCCAATTTTTTGAATGATAGTCTAGTAGGATATTTAATTCGAATTGATTATTATTATTATTATTATTTTCATAGAGAAAGGCACGGTTTTGAAAAGTTAATATTTACTAAAATTACAGGCGGAATGATACTATTATATATCCTTTAGATGCAAAACGATCATAAAAATTAATAGGAAGTTGCAGCATGTAACTCCATGTTGCTCGATTTATCATTTTTCACAAGGATGAATCGGGTGATGATTGTCTCTTAAGTCATGTAAAAACTTAAATAACCTAGATAGTTAAGTATAGTATCAAATCCATGAGTAACATGTGAACAATATTACACGTTCCTTTTGACTAGTAATACTAAACCTTGATTAAAATGAAATTTTTATTAGATTGATTAATTAAAATTAGTGAAAACTGAAATTAATAAATCGATTGATTTGTAAAATAAACATAATAATAATAATTGAATAGTGATTACACTTGGATTTTAGATTTTAGAAGCACAATGTATAACCTAATTCATCATCATCATCATCATACTCAGTAGGCTGAGGAGGGTAGGGTCTGAGGAGGGTAAGATGTATACAGCCTTACATCTACCCCTAAGAATAGATAGGCTGCTTCCAGTGAGACCCCCGGCTCGATGTGGTTTGGTATCAAACCTTGGACATAAGGCACATGACTCTTAGCAATCGGGACAAACCCGATCGGTGCATGTACCCCTTTGTCTTTTGGCTATCCACGCCACCACATGATACATGATTAACCGTCCGTCGTTTTTAACGTTATTTTCACGAAATTAGTAAAATAACGTTAAAACTAGTGCAACTTTACTTTTGCCCCCAAGGGCCACACATATATACATTATATGCGTACACTGTAAGTGGGGCGTAAATGTATAACCTAATTAACTTATCTAATTGAAAGTTACATAGACCTAGCTTGTCAATGAGTATATAAAAGGGTAATTGTAAAACTCTGAGGACCACCAGGCTACTTAACACTTAACAGGTACTAAGATGAAGAAGGTCCATTAGTAGGATATTTAGATAATTGATAGTTACCAAAACAGACTATAACTTCATAAGCACATGCTTGTTAATGATTAAAGAAAACAAATTAAATACATCTAGTTAATGTGTATCCAGATAAAACGTTGTCGTTTTCCAAATTTGATGCAGCATATTCATGCAGAAATAATCTACAATTCTTGAATCCAACCCTTAAAAAAATTTAGTTTACTTTAGGGAAAATCTCAACCGCGCTTCTTAAAAGTTTGGTTCTCCCTCGATCGCCCCCTCCCAGAAAATAAATCAAAATCGCCACTGTTTGAAGTGGCATGCTGTCTTTGATTCCCAAAAATCGCCCAATTCATAAACTCCCTATTGAACGCCAAAACTTTATCATATCATTTTCTTTTCCATTCATAACGTTAAAAGCCCTATTAAATGCTTAGAAAAATATCAACCTAATGAAAACTACATAGACATTATGAAAATAACTACGCACGGTCCCACACTAACCAAATTACTGAAATAAACCAATAGGAAACAAAACATTAAGGAAGCAAATAACATTGAGGATTTCATGGGAAGCTGCATAGAAGTTGTGGATGTTGACCAGAAGCTACATACGTATCAGATACGCGATTATACACGAATATATTCAACGATATAAATTTCTCATTGCGCGTCTATAGCTAAAACATGAGGCATGTTATTTACACAATAACAAAAAAAAGGTTTGCACATCCCTCTACGGCCCGTAGAGGGCTCTACGGGCCGTAGAGGGTGTCAGTGTAATAAATGCGAACACCCTTTACGGCCCGTAAAGCCCTATACAGCCCGTAGAGGTGGTTTTGTGGAGTGCATTTAAACCCTATACGGGCCGTAGAGGTCTCTACGGCCCGTAGGCCATACGAGGTACGAGGTCATTGAATGAACAGTCTGACATTCAGTGTGTCAGTCTGAAAAAGCAAACCCTCTACGGGCCGTAGAGGCCTATACGGCCCGTAGAAAAGCTGGTTGTTGGGAGCATTAAACCCTCTACGGCCCGTATTGGCCTCTACGGGCCGTAGAGGTCCAGATATATTCTTCTGCCTTGTCTTCTTTCGTCAGTATACGAAACAAAATCAAAAACACGGGTGCACAAAAAATCCGATCGATTCCAAGCTACCGCGATGTCTTCGGGTCACTACAGTAATGTTTCGGATGAATGGGAGCATTCGTTTAGCCTATCTCACGTCTCGGAAAGCCTTTTCGGAGCCGTGGTGGAACGTGGTGAGGAGGAGGTTAGATCCGTTGTTCGCTGTGGTGACGGGAATGCACTACCCGATTTGAACCTGCTGCCCGATTTGAACCAGGAGTACGTAGAAGAACCGGGGTCATTTTACTTGCCTCCGCCAAGTCATCCACAGTACGAATACGGGACTTATCATTCGCACGAGGGAGGTGATAACGGTGGCGAGGAACCTGTCCCGGATGTTTCGTACGAAACGAATCAGGTGTGTTTATGTATTTGCACTTGTTTATAATTTAGACCCGTGTATATTTAGTACTGTACATATTTAGACTCGTATATTTAGTCCCGTACCTAAATTTGTTTTAGGGTTTGTGAGATTTGAACTCGTATATATTAGTTGTTATTTGAACTCGTAGGGTTTGTGAGATTTGAACTCGTAGGGTTTGTGAGATTTGAACTCGTATATATTAGTTGCTATTTGAACTTGTAGGGTTTGTGAGATTTGAACTCGTATATATTAGTTACTATTTGAACTCGTATATAAATTTTGCAGGTATTCAGGTCTCTTAAAGACCTGACAGAGTGGGTTTATCAAAGGGCAAAAAAAAAAATGGTTACATTACCGTATACTGACGTACTGTTTCGCAAGGCAGGGGGCAAATAGGAGGGTAATAACGGCATGGATACGATGTGACCGTAGTGGCGTACATCATAGTGTAGCCACGGTTCGAAAGACGGGCAATAAAAAATGTAATTGCCCGTTTGAAATAATAGGGAGATACCACTCCGGCCACGATGGTTATATTTTGGAGGTCCAGAACCAAACACATAATCACAAACCTTTCCAACACATCGAGGGTCACGCATATGCTAGGAGGCTGGGTCCGGGCGAGTTAAAATTGGTGGATACACTTTATTTTCAAAATGTTACGCCAGTAGACATACATTCGGCCGTTAGAAAACAAAACCCGGATAGTCCCTGCATCTTAAGAGACATACATAACACAATAACCAAGGTTAAGCATTTGTTATACGGCGGCAGGACTCAAATGCAGGTATTATTATCTCTTATTATTATTATAATTATTATTATTATTATTATTATTATTATTATTATTATTATTATTACTTCTTTATTATTATTTTTTAATTATTATTATTGCTATGCAGGTACTCGAAGCCACATTGGTGGAAAAAAAAATTGTTTACTTCACCCGGAGGAATTCCTCGACAAATGCGATCGAGGATATTTTGTTTGTCCATCCCACCTCGCACAAGTTATGGCGTGCGTTCCCGCATGTGCTGATGATTGATGCGACCTACAAAACGAACGAGTATAAACTTCCGTTTGTTCAAGTTGTGGGTATGACATCAACATCCAAGTCGTTTTGTGTCGCCCATGCATTCATCTCCCGTGAAAAAAAGGATAACTACCTGTGGGTGCTACAAGGCTTAAAGAGTTGCTAGAAGATAGTACGGAGCCCCGTGCTATAGTAACTGATTGTGAGAAAGCCTTGATGAATGCATGCGACATTGTATTTCCAGCAGCTTCGAAGTTGTTATACAGGTATACATATTATTATTATTTTTTTATTTTTATTATTATTATTATTATTTTTATTTTTTTTATTTTTATTATTATTTTTATTATTATTATTATTATTATTATTATTATTATTATTATTATTATTATTATTATGCATTCAGGTGGCACATTCAACGAAATATACTGAAGCACAGCAAACAAGCCTTTGGAGATGCAGAATGGAAAATATTCGTGAAATCTTTTAAGCGATTATGTAGATCTTCATCTCCGGCATTTTATCAGCACTGGTTAGACCGATTCTACAGACGACTATGTCAAGACCAACGAACTGGTACATATTTTATTAATTTAGTTTAAAACGCATACACACATTAACAAATATCTTTGTTCTATCTTTATAGATGTTTTTGAATATATAGACCGGGTCTGGCTCCGTGACTACAAAGAAAGGTTTGTTTCTGCATGGACAGACACAAACTACAACTTTGGTCAGTATACGACCAACAGAGCTGAGAGCCAGCATTCACGGTTTAAGATGCAGATTAAGGGGCCTAACAACTCGCTCCACAAACTTGTGATGATTGCAGACGATTGGTAACGTCACAAGAGAGGGCAATAAACCACTCGTTTGAAGAGAGTTTGTCTGTGAAAAAGGTGCACCATGACATACCGATTTTTGAGGACCTACTCGGTAAAGTTTCCCATGCAGCGATCGAGAAGATGATAACTGAGATAAAAAAAATATAGAGAAGTTGAGGAAACGAAAAATGAGTTGTGGTCACCAGCTTTTCACGAGTTCTGGGTTGCTGTGTGCATGTCGATTAGATTCATATATAAATAAAGGTAATACCATTACTTTATTATTATTATTATTATTATTATTATTATTATTATTATTATTATTCTTATTGAATACAGGAATAAAAATACAGCTGTCCGAAATAGACGTCTTCTGGACACGACTGAATTACGAACCGGAAGTAGTATGGAGGGAACCTGACCTTGCGAGTGAGTGGGAAATAGTCAAAGAGACACTGCTGTCACAATCACCACGCGTTCAAAGAAATATGTTGTCAAAAATAAAGTCGGTGGTAAATCCAAGTATGACTGACACTCAACCTCCTGAGGTACAAAAGAATACTCGTGGGCGCCCAACTACAAAATCAAAGAAAAAAAATCAGCAGGAGGATGCGCAAGAAGATGTTAGTATTATTATTATTATAATTTATTGTTATCCATTGTAGGAAGACGAGCCTGTTAGAAGACGTAGGCCATCAGACCCAGGTAGAGATACAATGAGAGTGTGTAGCAAAAAATATCCACTCTTAGTAGGGGACAGGTACATAAATAACTATTTATACATACATACATACATACATACATACATACATACATACATACATACATACATACATACATACATACATACATACATACATACATACATACATACATACATACATACATACATACATACATATATACATATGTACACATCCCCTAATCATGATTTCTCAATGTTTGGCGGTGACATGTATAAATTTGTGCTTAGACAATTTAAGCATCAGATTGATCCCCTTTATCGACGGTTTGTCACGCATATTCAAAATGTTCAGCCAGACGGTAACTGTGGGTTCCGATCTGTAGCTGTGGCTTTGGATAGGGAGGAGGAAGACTGGGATTTGATCCGCCACGTTCTTATAGAAGAGATGATGGGTCAATGCCATGAGGATTGGTACGAGATTTTGAACGGATTCGACGATAACGGGTTCGCCCGCATATACTCGTCCTTAGATTGGACGGGAGTCGGGAATACACCCAATTCAAAATGGATGGAGATGCCTTTGACTGGATTACTGATTGCTCAGGCATTTGGTGTGGTCCTTCAATTCTTCAGTTCTCTTGGAGCGAGCACATTCTTCCCTATTCACAGTCATCCTGAAAGCATGCCTAAACATCGGGTCATTTCGATAGCCTTCGTGAACGGCAACCACTTCATCATGCTTAAGCTAGCAGACGACGCTCCGATGCCTTATCCGAGTGGAGCATGGACGGGTTGGGTAGATGTAAATCACAACCCATGGTTAGCACTATACAAGGATCGTCTTGATGAGGGGCGTAGGCTATCTCAAACAGATCCAGAGTGGTTTGACCTAACTGGTTGTCCTGATTCTTCTGATAGTTCGGTGTAAATTTGTTTTTATAATGTATAATGATTTATTAAGTACATTTTTTTATTTTTATTATTATTTTACATATACAATATGAAATGAAAACGTTTTTTTATAAAAAAACCTATACCACGTAATTAAAACTAACAAAATTTAAAAAAAAACCAAAACTTCCACTGGGCCGTAGAGGGCTCTATGGGCCGTAGAAGGAGATTGTCTATGGGTCGTAGAGACCTCTACGACCCGTAGGTGGCTGGAAGATGCTCGTAGAAGCCATCTATGGGTCGTAGAGGCCATTGAGTCTACGGGTCGTAGAGCCCTCTACGACCCGTAGACAAAAAGTTTTTGGTTTCTAAAAACTTTGTGAAGTTTATAAATAAAATCAGTAGTTTTTTAAAAAAATTGTGAGTCTACGACCGTAGAGGGCTCTACGGGCCGTAGACGGGGATTTTTTTTTTAAAAAAATTGGGTTTTCAGTTGTATGTTATATATAACTTTTCTGGATATTATTCCAGCGAACTGGTAGCCCAGATGGTCCCCATGGTGTCTATAAGTGTGTATGTGTGTGTGTGAGAACTGATAGCCCCAAGATCGATCCTCGTCCAAACTGTTTTTTTTTTTTAAATTTTGTTTACCTACGGGCCGTAGAGCCCTCTACGGGCCGTAGGTAAACAGTTTAAAATGAAAAGTTTCAGAACAGACGAGCATTTTGCCCCAAATCAAAAACAAAATAACCTTTCCCCAACCCTAACCCCTCACTGCCCCCTTCGACCAAAACCACCACCACCACTGCCTTCTCCACCACTGCAACCACCACCACCATTGCCTTCTCCACCAAGAGATTCGAACGAAACCGGAAGGAAGGTATTTTTTTTTCTTTTTTTTTCTATTTATATTGTTTTATAGTTGTATTTGATAGTTGTGGTGGTGGGGTGGGGTGGGCTGTGGTGGTGGGGTGGGTTGTGAGGTGGGCTGTGGTGGTGGTGGGGAGGGCTGTGGTGGTGGGGTGGGTGGTGGGTGGGCTGTGGTGGTGGGGTGGGCTGTGGTGGTGGTGGTGGGGGTATTAGTGTAGTATTAGTTTTGGCGTTAGTTTTGAATCACCAAAACTAATATAGTTTTGGCGATTCTTTTGAAACGCCAAAACTATACTAGTTTTGGCGTTTCTTTTGAATCGCCAAAACTATACTAGTTTTGGCGTTTCTGTTGAATCGCCAAAACTAATATAGTTTTGGCGATTCTTTTGAAACGCCAAAACTATATTAGTTTTGGCGATTCTTTTGAAACGCCTTAATTATAGAAACGCCCTAACTAACTATAAATTCTTTGATTTTACAGTTATGGCAGATTTTGAAGACGAGGACTACGTGAATGAGGAGGAGGAGCAGGAGGATGAGCCCGTGGTCCAGGGGGCGCCTGCCATGGCAGGGGGTGACTTACAGGGCTGGGAGTATTGCAGTTTTCGGCGTTTCGATTACCCGAATCCAAGATTTCAGAGGTTGAGGAAAAAGAAGATCGAAAAGGCGAGGGGGATTTGTTGGGACGCGCTTCGGGACACTAGGGGGGGGGGGTGTAGAGGCGATTGCCCGAGAGTGGATCCCGGAAGGGAGCCCATTGGACAGGTTTCTCGGGGACTTTTGCGCGCCGTCTCATCGGCCGTTGGTGATAGAGTTCCTATCCACATTTCGCTTTCGGCCCCCCACCGAAGGATCGTCGGGCGCCGAATCGTCGGGCGCCGGATCGTCGGGCGCCGGTGTCACACCCTCAAATTTCCACGTGCGAGGTTTTACCGCGAGGCGCGTGACACACCAGGATCCAAGTCAACGGTCACAATAAACAACACTATATGATACGTAAAAATGACATAAGCAAACCATTAAGTTTATCATAGATGACCCATCGCTGCGGAAGCGTAAAACTTTATTACAACACGAAATCAAAAGTACGAAAGTCTGAAAATACTAAATGAGATGCACATGAATCCTAGACGCCGTGAGACTCCCTGCGCCTATCGACAGCTGCTACCTTAGCGACCTGAGACAAACATGCTAAAAACGTCAGCAAATAATGCCGGTGAGTTCACAGGTTTTTAATGAATACCGACTCCAAATGTATACCAACTCCAAGTGAAAATCGACTACAAATGAATACCCATGGTCAATCCAGACCACATGCATGCAAAACATATGAATACATGTTACTACTGCGATTGGAAACCCATTACTAGACTCGAATACTGTGAATACTGAATACGTGCCCGAATGAATACTGAATACTGCATACTGAATACTGAATACTGAATACCTAAGAGACAACATGCACCCGTCCGACCTCCAGTCGACGAGTGGGGCCGGTCAAGCCCAAATAGCGCTATCCACATTTCCCCCGTTGCGCATCCCCGCACATTCATGGTTCTCCCCGGGACTTCCAAAGATCGCATAGTAATATAATGAATACTCTAAAACATAATGAATACGTGAAAACATAATGAATACTCCAAATCCCAATGAATTCATGAGTACCAAAACGTAGTTGATACACCTTTCATGAAAACTTAGTTGAAACGCCTTTTATGAAAACATAGTTAAAACGCCTTTTATGAAATCATAGTTGACACATGTTTTAAGAACACAGCATGTTTTCTCCCCCGAAAATGTAAAACCAGTAAAAGAGTGGGGCCGTGAAACTCACCTTAGAGTGCGTCTTCTTGATAACTAGAGATCCAACCCGTGTATGATACTCCCGACTAGTAACAACCTATTAATGAGTTTACATAAGTGTGATGACTACTAACCCGAAGGCTAACTAGTCCCCGATTGTCCAGATCTTGACTACGTGTGTTAAAAAGTGTGTTTAAACGTTAACCGGACATCCCAGACCGACCCGACATCCCGTTGGTGACTCATTACATCAATTAGTCATGAACATAAAGTTAACACATAAGTTTCAAGCATAAAACACTTAGTTTGCATCAAAAATCTCATTTTAGTAGACGTAGGGTCGAATGTAGCTCTAAACGGTCGAATGTGGCTACCTTCGCCCTCTTTTCTCCCTCCTTCGTCCATTGGAATACGTTCGACCATTTAGTAACCAGGTTCGACCCTGGAGATCCTCCTTCGACCGTTCGACTGGTCGAAGGTACTCCAGGTTCGACCCTGTTATTTAGTTTCCTCAAAAACGCATCAAAAACATCCGAAAACATCACGAAACATCATGAGTTACAGCAGTCATCTATCATTAACATATCCCTACGAAACCCTACCGATTTTACACCAAAATCTAGTGTTTACAAGTTTCCCAAAATAGTAAATTATGGAGATGTCACATCATCATGCATGCAATCTTTACCCAATTAGGAAACTTTATGAAATCAATCTATAATCAACTTAATATGCTCAGATTATCATGAACAATAAACCCCCCAATCATATCCTCATCACTATCATTAATACTCAATTGTAACCTATCTCAATCATAAATCATCATCAATAACAGTCCTAGATCGTTGTCGTAACATCTATACATCCATCAATCATCAAACAATACATAACATCACATAAAACACTATTAACACATGTTAGTTTGTATGAAAACTCATTGTTTATGAATAGGTTTTGTTTAGAAAGATATTAGGAAGGTTTTTATCCATGAAAACATGTTTGAATCAGATCTGGACTCTTGGGGTTTAATGAAAATGAATTGAAACGCTTTAAAAATGATTTAGAATGAAGAACACACCTTAGATCTTTGTGTAGAAGATGTTTATATGTTAGATTATAGAAAACAAAGGCAAAAACTCCTTCCCCAATGTTTAAAATTGCTAGAGAGTGTTTTGGGACGGTTAGGGTTTGTGAAATGGTGAAAAATGACAAAGGATGGTATTTATACTATGTCCAGGTTTGACCCTTTCGTACGGGCGAACGTGGAGCTTTAGTTGGTCGAAGGTGATTTTATCCGGTCGAAGGAGGCCCTTAACAGACTGAGGGCCTGGTTCGACCCTTCGAACGGTCGAACCAAAGAAGTGTTATTTTCCAGATTTCCAGTTTGTCGTGTTTAACGCATTCTAACATACCTTAACATATAAGCATGCATCCTAAGTTTATGTTTAACATAATTAAGCACGGATAATCATTTACACATCATTTAAACACATCTATGTATATAATCCACCACACGACCCATAATCTACACATATACTTAATTTGTTCATGTAATGTCACCAACAACGGGACCCGGTTCTAGTGTATTCCCAAAATGACTCCCAATGATCCTCTAGATCATTGACCCCTGGACAATCCTAACTTGACCCGACTCAACTAACCCAGTTAAGTTCGTTTATAAACGTTTCCCGCTAAGGTAGACTTATGTGTTTTATAAAAAATGTTGACCCAAATGTGACATCCGTCACTTTTTCATTATATATATATATATATATATAAATAATAATAATAATAATAATAAAAATAATATTAATAATGATAATAAAAATAAAAAGGTTAGTCATTATATCTTACCACTTCTAAACCATCATCCTAACCCATCCCCTTGAAACCCATCAGACAAGGCCCACAAGTCAGAAACGGCCCGTCAGCAAGCCCAATAGCAGGCCTAAGCCCACTCCTCCTTTCCCTCTATCTGATGAAAAAAAAATATTTTTTTGTCCCTGCCGGGACTCGAACCCGGGCAGGAACCGGGTCACACTCACGTCATCAACCACTTGAGCCAAGTCTAATTCTTGATTTCATTTCAACTTATATTATATATATACACACACTGACCTTGTTGCCCTTCCTTCTTTCACTACTGTTACGCGAACAGCATGGCATCCACAATAATCAATTGGTCAAAGCCCCACCATCAAATTTAGCCTTTATTTTTGGAAACAATATTTATAATTAAATGGTGTGACTGATCGCGTGTATGTTACACCATAAACAAGTCCATGATTCAAGCTCGATTGACTCGGTTTTGACCGGATCATAGTCAAGAATTTAAGCTTTCCATTTTGATGACCATAGTATAAATTGAACACTCCTTTTCATTCTGTTTGTGCCGAAAAAACACATACACACATCAAATTAACACCTCAGTTCGTCCTTATTGCAAATTCTAGCTCTGTTGACTTTTCGTTGACCTGAACCATCGTGCATCATCGAGCTCGGTAAGTGTCGATTGATTGAATATTCTTATTTCTTATGTTGGTCCGAACAAAACCCCTATGAATCCAGGGGCTATCATTGAGTAATTAGTTCGATTGGATTAGCTAGGGTTCTTATGTTAGAATTGGGGAAGAAGACTCTTTTCACGTTTGTTTATAATTATTTCAACACGAAAACTATCACCAACTGATCACACAGATCAGTTGGTAACACAGTGTGGCCCTAAACTGTTGAACCGGCCAGGGTCTCGGGTTCGAGCCCTGGCACATACAAACATTTTTTTTGGGTCCTTTTTATACTTATACTTTATATAAAAATATATTTTAATTACTAAAACTCCTTTATAAATTCTACAAAATTTATTTTATGTTATTCCAATGATAAAGTTCATCATCCAATTTTTAGTTTTTCAAAAATAATTTATTTAACATATATTATAAATATTACAAGTTTATTCAATTAAAATTATAAAATTCTATAAAAATATCTAAACGACTTTTTAAAATTCCACAAAAATTATTCTAAGTTTATAAATCAATAAGCATTTCTGAAATGATTTTTATTTCAGAAAAATCGTTTATTTAGTATTTTTAATCAATTTTTGTTAGTTTTAATCATAAATAAATCATAATAAATTCATTTTTCAATATTTTTGCACCAAGATTTTATAGAAATTATTTCTAACTATCTGGAACTGAGATACAATTTTTAATTCAAGAATTCTTTAATTTTAATATTTTTAGATATTAAAATCATATTTTGACAATTTGAAATAATTAGATTAAATATTCTATTTTTCAAGAAAATAATTTTATAAAATTATTTTCATACTTAAAACCTTATGTTGTGACTATATTCAACTTAAAATTTTACAAAGAGACTTTTACTTATTTATTCATTAAATTTCTTATATTTAACAAACAAATTGTTTATTAATCAAATAAACGTTCATCCCCAATTCGAAACCCTAGAAGTACATGTATCCTAGAGTTATTCCTTACACATTATCAAATTCTTTAGGTTGATTCTTTGGAATATTTCCAACGCATATTTCGTTGTCCAGTTCAATTTCAAACTACTACGTGAACAGTGAGTATCTCCTATCCCCTTTTTGCTTTTATAAATTTTTGGGGTGTTACATGTACACTATTACAAATTTCAAATGCAAGTTTACATTTTCACAATACAATTCTAGTACTATGTGCATTGCTTACAACGTGCTTTATGCTTAGACAATACATGTAGAATACATTTGTACTTAGTGAAATCATTAACATGGTACAAGCCGACCTTAACATTGGATAGCGCTATTTGGATTGACAACCCGCCTAGATTGACTCTCCCCCTTTTTCATCGGAGAATCCGTGGCCAGTGTTAAGCTTTTTATCCATTTATTGGATAAGTACACTACAGTTCATACAGTACATTATACAGTCACAGGGTTGATTTCGCTCATTTGTATGATACATAGTTTACATAATTGCACTGTAGCTTGCACTTGAATTGTATAACTTTTAACCTACTATATATATATCAAAACTAGGAATGCTCACCAACATTTCATATGTTGACCAAATCTATTTTGTACATGTTTCAGGTGCAGTTTGATCTAGTGCATTAGCAAGGAACATTTAGTGCTTTATTTTATTTCAGTTATTTTAATATTTACATTTCATTTAAACAATGTATTTTCCATTTTCATGTAAGACAATTTTAGATTATTCAATAATATTTACATTTTAGTACCATGTGCTTTTGAACAATCGTCACTACGTGGCACTTCGATGATTCCGTCATCGGTTGGGGTGTTACAGATTGGTATCAGAGCCATGGTTATAGGGAACTAGGTTACTAGATGAAATAGGCCTAGACTATAACCGAACTTCAACTTTCATGCATAATATTTCCTAAATTGCCTTACCCTCATTCCCTCTACTTTCTTTCCTCTATCTTTCTCCTCTTTTCCATTTCTCCTCATCTTTCATCCTGGTGCATAGAGATGGTGTCCTACAAGGAGTGGAAAGCCTACATCACCATGGAACGGAAGCAGTACCTTTCATGAAGACACTCTTAGGCATAATGCCTACTCTTATTTTTGCCCCTTCAAAGTTGTTGAACTTTAATGAGTGTGATAAGGACACGTGCAATCTGGAAGGGTGGATGCCTGTACACTGGTTTTTTGGCATAGGCAAGCATAGCGCATAAATCCATTTACGGACCTGTTATGCTTACCAGGGGATTCCTGGAGTGAGTGTCCACTTATAGGCTAAAGCATGTCTTCTTTGATCACCGTTGGGTTCAATTCCTTTGAAAAGTCAACGTTCTTGTTGGGCTTTACAGCTAGACAAGGGCACTCCAAACATCTTATGCAAGTTTTACAATAATACTCTCTCGTTTCATATACAATACCCTATATATCATGATTTTCATATATTGCTTACAAGTTCATACCTTCATAATCATTTGTACAGTTATACACCCACATTTTCTAATCTCATGATTGTTCATTGACTACCTCATAGATGTCTGCTCGCCGCATGCTCCGTGATGTCCGCCGACGCCCTGTTCATGCTTCTGGACAACGTTCTGATCGTCGCCTCGCATCTTTAGTCGCTAAAGAAATTGCTGCAGTAATCCCAAACCTTGTCAGTGAGATAACCCAGAATAGTAACAGTGCCAACACAGGGAGTACGACTCAATTTCGGTGCACTTTCAAACACTTTAAACCCCACAAAATTCACTGGTAAGGAGGGTGCTACTGGCCTTCTCCAATGGTTTGAAAGCATGGAGAGTACTTTTGTGAACAGTGAATGTCCTGATGAACTCCGCGTTCGCTATGCTACTAGTGTCCTCCAAAAGGGAGCGCTAACCTGGTGGCACATGGACAAGCTTTCAATATTGATATCAACGAAGCAGACGATCAGGATGACGTTAATTCCACCGGTTAAGCCATGGATGAAATCTTCCTAAGACTCGAGAATCCAATACTCGTGTTTTCATTTTCTTGATCCTATTATCATTTTGTACCCAATTTTGTCGCACTCATTAGCATACAACATCTAGAAATTTCCTTGCATACTATTGTGTACGAACACAGATTGGAAATTTATCAAATCCGGTTACGTTTATTTTATATCGTATAAGTTTCAGACTCTACCTTACATTTTATTGAAACATTTGGTTTTGACTTCCATGAAAATCAAAATACTTATCTAAATCCCACAGAGCTCTTCTAAAAACATCATTGTTTATCATATGAAACTTGATTTTCCCTTAGTTTGACTATCCATTGAACATTTAATTATTCATGATACTCGTAAACTATTTCTATAGGCCACTAAGATAACACTTACATGGTTGTAGCACTTGCAAACTTACTTGCATGTGTGTATTATCCACGCAACTCAGATAAACATTTCATTTAAAGGACTCCTCGGACGAGTGGTAGCCCATACTTAAATACTGTTATGCTTACAAGTCATTGCAATGCAATTGACCTCATTATTACATGGCCTCACTTCATTGATAACATCTCATTGTAACCCAACGTGTTTGTTGTGTCATCTTCTTGTGAAACTTATTTGCTTTAATGTGTGTTAGATTAGGATCATAGAAGGACATAAGACCCTAATGTAAGGTAAATTGATGATTCCGGTCCGGAACGTAATCATGAATTTACAGGTACGTTAGGGTAGTGTGAAATTCTATTAGAGTTTTTGGTAGGCGTCCAGTACGTTTTCGAGGTATCAAAGGTGTGGTGGGTTAGCTGCGGTACACCCTGTATACAAACACTAATGATGCATTGAAAGTGAGACTGGAAGTCGGACCAGGAACAAACTCTGTTTGCTTGTTAGTTCATTTGATCTTGTTATAGTCAATCAACTCGTACATTTATTCTAGGATTCCTAAAACTTGAAATTTAGTGATTCATTAGATTCTTATTCTTCTTCTTATTCAAGACGAACCTAATCTAATCCTTAACTCACACATATCAAACCTCATATCCAAAATCATCCAAATTTTCCAAACCACGGTTACCTTAGTTTTTAAATAACTTCGGGACGAAGTTTCTAAAAGTAGGGATGCTGTGACATCCGTCACTTTTTCATTATATATATATATATATATATATATATTTAAATAATAATAATAATAAAAATAATATTAATAATGATAATAAAAATAAAAAGGTTAGTCATTATATCTTACCACTTCTAAACCATCATCCTAACCCAAACCATATAAACCCATCCCCTTGAAACCCATCAGACAAGGCCCACAAGTCAGAAACGGCCCGTCAGCAAGCCCAATAGCAGGCCTAAGCCCACTCCTCCTTTCCCTCTATCTGATGAAAAAAAAAATATTTTTTTGTCCCTGCCAGGACTCGAACCCGGGCAGGAACCGGGTCACACTCACGTCATCAACCACTTGAGCCAAGTCTAATTCTTGATTTCATTTCAACTTATATTATATATATACACACACTGACCTTGTTGCCCTTCCTTCTTTCACTACTGTTACGCGAACAGCATGGCATCCACAATAATCAATTGGTCAAAGCCCCACCATCAAATTTAGCCTTTATTTTTGGAAACAATATTTATAATTAAATGGTGTGACTGATCGCGTGTATGTTACACCATAAACAAGTCCATGATTCAAGCTCGATTGACTCGGTTTTGACCGGATCATAGTCAAGAATTTAAGCTTTCCATTTTGATGACCATAGTATAAATTGAACACTCCTTTTCATTCTGTTTGTGCCGAAAAAACACATACACACATCAAATTAACACCTCAGTTCGTCCTTATTGCAAATTCTAGCTCTGTTGACTTTTCGTTGACCTGAACCATCGTGCATCATCGAGCTCGGTAAGTGTCGATTGATTGAATATTCTTATTTCTTATGTTGGTCCGAACAAAACCCCTATGAATCCAGGGGCTATCATTGAGTAATTAGTTCGATTGGATTAGCTAGGGTTCTTATGTTAGAATTGGGGAAGAAGACTCTTTTCACGTTTGTTTATAATTATTTCAACACGAAAACTATCACCAACTGATCACACAGATCAGTTGGTAACACAGTGTGGCCCTAAACTGTTGAACCGGCCAGGGTCTCGGGTTCGAGCCCTGGCACATACAAACATTTTTTTTGGGTCCTTTTTATACTTATACTTTATATAAAAATATATTTTAATTACTAAAACTCCTTTATAAATTCTACAAAATTTATTTTATGTTATTCCAATGATAAAGTTCATCATCCAATTTTTAGTTTTTCAAAAATAATTTATTTAACATATATTATAAATATTACAAGTTTATTCAATTAAAATTATAAAATTCTATAAAAATATCTAAACGACTTTTTAAAATTCCACAAAAATTATTCTAAGTTTATAAATCAATAAGCATTTCTGAAATGATTTTTATTTCAGAAAAATCGTTTATTTAGTATTTTTAATCAATTTTTGTTAGTTTTAATCATAAATAAATCATAATAAATTCATTTTTCAATATTTTTGCACCAAGATTTTATAGAAATTATTTCTAACTATCTGGAACTGAGATACAATTTTTAATTCAAGAATTCTTTAATTTTAATATTTTTAGATATTAAAATCATATTTTGACAATTTGAAATAATTAGATTAAATATTCTATTTTTCAAGAAAATAATTTTATAAAATTATTTTCATACTTAAAACCTTATGTTGTGACTATATTCAACTTAAAATTTTACAAAGAGACTTTTACTTATTTATTCATTAAATTTCTTATATTTAACAAACAAATTGTTTATTAATCAAATAAACGTTCATCCCCAATTCGAAACCCTAGAAGTACATGTATCCTAGAGTTATTCCTTACACATTATCAAATTCTTTAGGTTGATTCTTTGGAATATTTCCAACGCATATTTCGTTGTCCAGTTCAATTTCAAACTACTACGTGAACAGTGAGTATCTCCTATCCCCTTTTTGCTTTTATAAATTTTTGGGGTGTTACATGTACACTATTACAAATTTCAAATGCAAGTTTACATTTTCACAATACAATTCTAGTACTATGTGCATTGCTTACAACGTGCTTTATGCTTAGACAATACATGTAGAATACATTTGTACTTAGTGAAATCATTAACATGGTACAAGCCGACCTTAACATTGGATAGCGCTATTTGGATTGACAACCCGCCTAGATTGACTCTCCCCCTTTTTCATCGGAGAATCCGTGGCCAGTGTTAAGCTTTTTATCCATTTATTGGATAAGTACACTACAGTTCATACAGTACATTATACAGTCACAGGGTTGATTTCGCTCATTTGTATGATACATAGTTTACATAATTGCACTGTAGCTTGCACTTGAATTGTATAACTTTTAACCTACTATATATATATCAAAACTAGGAATGCTCACCAACATTTCATATGTTGACCAAATCTATTTTGTACATGTTTCAGGTGCAGTTTGATCTAGTGCATTAGCAAGGAACATTTAGTGCTTTATTTTATTTCAGTTATTTTAATATTTACATTTCATTTAAACAATGTATTTTCCATTTTCATGTAAGACAATTTTAGATTATTCAATAATATTTACATTTTAGTACCATGTGCTTTTGAACAATCGTCACTACGTGGCACTTCGATGATTCCGTCATCGGTTGGGGTGTTACAGATTGGTATCAGAGCCATGGTTATAGGGAACTAGGTTACTAGATGAAATAGGCCTAGACTATAACCGAACTTCAACTTTCATGCATAATATTTCCTAAATTGCCTTACCCTCATTCCCTCTACTTTCTTTCCTCTATCTTTCTCCTCTTTTCCATTTCTCCTCATCTTTCATCCTGGTGCATAGAGATGGTGTCCTACAAGGAGTGGAAAGCCTACATCACCATGGAACGGAAGCAGTACCTTTCATGAAGACACTCTTAGGCATAATGCCTACTCTTATTTTTGCCCCTTCAAAGTTGTTGAACTTTAATGAGTGTGATAAGGACACGTGCAATCTGGAAGGGTGGATGCCTGTACACTGGGTTTTTTGGCATAGGCAAGCATAGCGCATAAATCCATTTACGGACCTGTTATGCTTACCAGGGGATTCCTGGAGTGAGTGTCCACTTATAGGCTAAAGCATGTCTTCTTTGATCACCGTTGGGTTCAATTCCTTTGAAAAGTCAACGTTCTTGTTGGGCTTTACAGCTAGACAAGGGCACTCCAAACATCTTATGCAAGTTTTACAATAATACTCTCTCGTTTCATATACAATACCCTATATATCATGATTTTCATATATTGCTTACAAGTTCATACCTTCATAATCATTTGTACAGTTATACACCCACATTTTCTAATCTCATGATTGTTCATTGACTACCTCATAGATGTCTGCTCGCCGCATGCTCCGTGATGTCCGCCGACGCCCTGTTCATGCTTCTGGACAACGTTCTGATCGTCGCCTCGCATCTTTAGTCGCTAAAGAAATTGCTGCAGTAATCCCAAACCTTGTCAGTGAGATAACCCAGAATAGTAACAGTGCCAACACAGGGAGTACGACTCAATTTCGGTGCACTTTCAAACACTTTAAACCCCACAAAATTCACTGGTAAGGAGGGTGCTACTGGCCTTCTCCAATGGTTTGAAAGCATGGAGAGTACTTTTGTGAACAGTGAATGTCCTGATGAACTCCGCGTTCGCTATGCTACTAGTGTCCTCCAAAAGGGAGCGCTAACCTGGTGGCACATGGACAAGCTTTCAATATTGATATCAACGAAGCAGACGATCAGGATGACGTTAATTCCACCGGTTAAGCCATGGATGAAATCTTCCTAAGACTCGAGAATCCAATACTCGTGTTTTCATTTTCTTGATCCTATTATCATTTTGTACCCAATTTTGTCGCACTCATTAGCATACAACATCTAGAAATTTCCTTGCATACTATTGTGTACGAACACAGATTGGAAATTTATCAAATCCGGTTACGTTTATTTTATATCGTATAAGTTTCAGACTCTACCTTACATTTTATTGAAACATTTGGTTTTGACTTCCATGAAAATCAAAATACTTATCTAAATCCCACAGAGCTCTTCTAAAAACATCATTGTTTATCATATGAAACTTGATTTTCCCTTAGTTTGACTATCCATTGAACATTTAATTATTCATGATACTCGTAAACTATTTCTATAGGCCACTAAGATAACACTTACATGGTTGTAGCACTTGCAAACTTACTTGCATGTGTGTATTATCCACGCAACTCAGATAAACATTTCATTTAAAGGACTCCTCGGACGAGTGGTAGCCCATACTTAAATACTGTTATGCTTACAAGTCATTGCAATGCAATTGACCTCATTATTACATGGCCTCACTTCATTGATAACATCTCATTGTAACCCAACGTGTTTGTTGTGTCATCTTCTTGTGAAACTTATTTGCTTTAATGTGTGTTAGATTAGGATCATAGAAGGACATAAGACCCTAATGTAAGGTAAATTGATGATTCCGGTCCGGAACGTAATCATGAATTTACAGGTACGTTAGGGTAGTGTGAAATTCTATTAGAGTTTTTGGTAGGCGTCCAGTACGTTTTCGAGGTATCAAAGGTGTGGTGGGTTAGCTGCGGTACACCCTGTATACAAACACTAATGATGCATTGAAAGTGAGACTGGAAGTCGGACCAGGAACAAACTCTGTTTGCTTGTTAGTTCATTTGATCTTGTTATAGTCAATCAACTCGTACATTTATTCTAGGATTCCTAAAACTTGAAATTTAGTGATTCATTAGATTCTTATTCTTCTTCTTATTCAAGACGAACCTAATCTAATCCTTAACTCACACATATCAAACCTCATATCCAAAATCATCCAAATTTTCCAAACCACGGTTACCTTAGTTTTTAAATAACTTCGGGACGAAGTTTCTAAAAGTAGGGGATGCTGTGACATCCGTCACTTTTTCATTATATATATATATATATATATATTTAAATAATAATAATAATAAAAATAATATTAATAATGATAATAAAAATAAAAAGGTTAGTCATTATATCTTACCACTTCTAAACCATCATCCTAACCCAAACCATATAAACCCATCCCCTTGAAACCCATCAGACAAGGCCCACAAGTCAGAAACGGCCCGTCAGCAAGCCCAATAGCAGGCCTAAGCCCACTCCTCCTTTCCCTCTATCTGATGAAAAAAAAAATATTTTTTTGTCCCTGCCAGGACTCGAACCCGGGCAGGAACCGGGTCACACTCACGTCATCAACCACTTGAGCCAAGTCTAATTCTTGATTTCATTTCAACTTATATTATATATATACACACACTGACCTTGTTGCCCTTCCTTCTTTCACTACTGTTACGCGAACAGCATGGCATCCACAATAATCAATTGGTCAAAGCCCCACCATCAAATTTAGCCTTTATTTTTGGAAACAATATTTATAATTAAATGGTGTGACTGATCGCGTGTATGTTACACCATAAACAAGTCCATGATTCAAGCTCGATTGACTCGGTTTTGACCGGATCATAGTCAAGAATTTAAGCTTTCCATTTTGATGACCATAGTATAAATTGAACACTCCTTTTCATTCTGTTTGTGCCGAAAAAACACATACACACATCAAATTAACACCTCAGTTCGTCCTTATTGCAAATTCTAGCTCTGTTGACTTTTCGTTGACCTGAACCATCGTGCATCATCGAGCTCGGTAAGTGTCGATTGATTGAATATTCTTATTTCTTATGTTGGTCCGAACAAAACCCCTATGAATCCAGGGGCTATCATTGAGTAATTAGTTCGATTGGATTAGCTAGGGTTCTTATGTTAGAATTGGGGAAGAAGACTCTTTTCACGTTTGTTTATAATTATTTCAACACGAAAACTATCACCAACTGATCACACAGATCAGTTGGTAACACAGTGTGGCCCTAAACTGTTGAACCGGCCAGGGTCTCGGGTTCGAGCCCTGGCACATACAAACATTTTTTTTGGGTCCTTTTTATACTTATACTTTATATAAAAATATATTTTAATTACTAAAACTCCTTTATAAATTCTACAAAATTTATTTTATGTTATTCCAATGATAAAGTTCATCATCCAATTTTTAGTTTTTCAAAAATAATTTATTTAACATATATTATAAATATTACAAGTTTATTCAATTAAAATTATAAAATTCTATAAAAATATCTAAACGACTTTTTAAAATTCCACAAAAATTATTCTAAGTTTATAAATCAATAAGCATTTCTGAAATGATTTTTATTTCAGAAAAATCGTTTATTTAGTATTTTTAATCAATTTTTGTTAGTTTTAATCATAAATAAATCATAATAAATTCATTTTTCAATATTTTTGCACCAAGATTTTATAGAAATTATTTCTAACTATCTGGAACTGAGATACAATTTTTAATTCAAGAATTCTTTAATTTTAATATTTTTAGATATTAAAATCATATTTTGACAATTTGAAATAATTAGATTAAATATTCTATTTTTCAAGAAAATAATTTTATAAAATTATTTTCATACTTAAAACCTTATGTTGTGACTATATTCAACTTAAAATTTTACAAAGAGACTTTTACTTATTTATTCATTAAATTTCTTATATTTAACAAACAAATTGTTTATTAATCAAATAAACGTTCATCCCCAATTCGAAACCCTAGAAGTACATGTATCCTAGAGTTATTCCTTACACATTATCAAATTCTTTAGGTTGATTCTTTGGAATATTTCCAACGCATATTTCGTTGTCCAGTTCAATTTCAAACTACTACGTGAACAGTGAGTATCTCCTATCCCCTTTTTGCTTTTATAAATTTTTGGGGTGTTACATGTACACTATTACAAATTTCAAATGCAAGTTTACATTTTCACAATACAATTCTAGTACTATGTGCATTGCTTACAACGTGCTTTATGCTTAGACAATACATGTAGAATACATTTGTACTTAGTGAAATCATTAACATGGTACAAGCCGACCTTAACATTGGATAGCGCTATTTGGATTGACAACCCGCCTAGATTGACTCTCCCCCTTTTTCATCGGAGAATCCGTGGCCAGTGTTAAGCTTTTTATCCATTTATTGGATAAGTACACTACAGTTCATACAGTACATTATACAGTCACAGGGTTGATTTCGCTCATTTGTATGATACATAGATTACATAATTGCACTGTAGCTTGCACTTGAATTGTATAACTTTTAACCTACTATATATATATCAAAACTAGGAATGCTCACCAACATTTCATATGTTGACCAAATCTATTTTGTACATGTTTTAGGTGCAGTTTAATCTAGTGCATTAGCAAGGAACATTTAGTGCTTTATTTTATTTCAGTTATTTTAATATTTACATTTCATTTAGACAATGTATTTTCCATTTTCATGTAAGACAATTTTAGATTATTCAATAATATTTACATTTTAGTACCATGTGCTTTTGAACAATCGTCACTACGTGGCACTTCGATGATTCCGCCATCGGTTGGGGTTTTACACCAAACATGCCGAGGGTCACAGCCGGATCGTCGGGCCGCCCACCAAAGGATGTCGAGTTTTCCATACTCGGCGTTGAGTATGGTTATTCCCTAGATGAGTGGGCTACGCACACCCAGTGGTACACTCCCGACGAGCTTGTAGAGGTATTAATATTATTTATTTTTATTCTTATTATTTTTGTTTTTGTTCTTATTCGAAATGTTAATATTAATGATAATGTTCAGGATGTCTACACTAGAGGTGTGACTACTGTTGCTGATGACGTGATGTATGCGTGGTGGCCCACCATTGGTGGTCCAGAGTTCGGGAACCCGACACAGAAGTATTATTATTATTATTATTATTATTATTATTATTATTTATCAATATCTTTGTTCTAATTATTATTACTATTATTATGCTGTGCAGGGAGAGGTGTGACAGGGCATCTAACATTCGTCACCCCATAGTTCGTTACATTCACCGTTGCATTACTTATTCCCTAACGGCACGGGGAAATAGTAACGAGCGGGTGACGAAGACGGACCTGATGTACCTCTATTGCATACTCACCGGCAGGCCGATTGCCTTGCATCGGTGCATGGCCGAGTACTTTGCCTCCTTCCCCCCCCTTCGAACGGTCGAACCAAAGAAGTGTTATTTTCCAGATTTCCAGTTTGTCGTGTTTAACGCATTCTAACATACATTAACATATAAGCATGCATCCTAAGTTTATGTTTAACATAATTAAGCACGGATAATCATTTACACATCATTTAAACACATCTATGTATATAATCCACCATACGACCCATAATCTACACATATACTTAATTTGTTCATGTAATGTCACCAACAACGGGACCCGGTTCTAGTGTATTCCCAAAATGACTCCCAATGATCCTCTAGATCATTGACCCCTGGACAATCCTAACTTGACCCGACTCAACTAACCCAGTTAAGTTCGTTTATAAACGTTTCCCGCTAAGGTAGACTTATGTGTTTTATAAAAAATGTTGACCCAAACATGCCGAGTGTCACAGCCGGATCGTCGAGCCGCCCACCGAAGGATGTCGAGTTTTCCATACTCGGCGTTGAGTATGGTTATTCCCTAGATGAGTGGGCTACGCACACCCAGTGGTACACTCCCGACGAGCTTGTAGAGGTATTAATATTATTTATTTTTATTCTTATTATTTTTGTTTTTGTTCTTATTCGAAATGTTAATATTAATGATAATGTTCAGGATGTCTACACTAGAGGTGTGACTACTGTTGCTGATGACGTGATGTATGCGTGGTGGCCCACCATTGGTGGTCCAGAGTTCGGGAACCCGACACAGAAGTATTATTATTATTATTATTATTATTATTATTATTATTTTATTTATCAATATCTTTGTTCTAATTATTATTACTATTATTATGCTGTGCAGGGAGAGGTGTGACAGGGCATCTAACATTCGTCACCCCATAGTTCGTTACATTCACCGTTGCATTACTTATTCCCTAACGGCACGGGGAAATAGTAACGAGCGGGTGACGAAGACGGACCTGATGTACCTCTATTGCATACTCACCGGCAGGCCGATTGCCTTTCATTGGTGCATGGCCGAGTACTTTGCCTCCTTCCCCCATAAGCCGTTGAAGGGAGGCATCGCATGCGGGGGGATCATCAGCAAGATTGTCGAGCGCTGCAATGCCGAGAAGTATTTCGATTATGTTAACCGGAATCAGTTTCCGCCACTACCGCCCAGGTATTTCGGTTATTATTATTATTATTAATGTTTATGTTATTGTTTATTTGTTTCAGCCTAATAGGTCAAACCACGATGAAAGCTATGAGTTGTACGGCGAAGAAGGCGATGACGCCAGATCAGCCAGCCTTCCACTATCTGATTGCTCAGGGTGGCGGGGAGTTTGTGCATGAGCCGTTGGTAAATCAGGGCCTTGGAGGTATTATTATTATTATTATTATTATTATTATTATTATTATTATTATTATTATTTGGGAAACTTGTAGACATCTTGTGTTGTCTGGTTTGCACGAAAACAGGGGAAACTCTGCCCAATTTTTTTTTTAAAATCCTGGATTGTTATTATTATTTATTAATTATTTATTGTTATCCATTGCAGGTGATGCTGTGGAGGTCAGGTTGCAGTTTGTTGCTGAGGAGGAGGGGGCGGTCTGAGGGACGTCGAGATGCCTCAGCAGCAGCCTGAGGATCTGCAGATACCGGCGCGCGTTTATCACTCTCTCAGGTTGCCTGCTGATGTTAGGGCGGACGTACGTGCGGCTGCCGAGGAGGCTGTCGAGATGCGTGCGTGGCGTCAGCAGATGGACACCTGGCGTCAGCAGCAGGACGAGGCGATGCGCTGGTTGATTGCTGGCCAGCAGGATATCTATCGCCAGCTGGGCATGCAGACTCGTGTCCCACCGACTATAGGGACCAGCACGCACGAGCCCGGGACGTCCTCGCAGCAGCCCGAGACGTCTTCGCAGCAGCCCGGGACGTCGCCGCCGCCTGACTCTACGATGTTTTATTTCTGATCATCTTCTGTATTTAAACAATCTTTATTTTGAACGCTTCTGTATATTATTAGTTTTATCTTTTTGCTTATATAAACGATTGTGTTTACGTTTTACACGCTTATCGAGACGACATTGGTTTATATTGGTTTATGTTATAAATGATTGTGTTCACGTTTTACTCGCTTATCGAGACGACATTGGTTTATATTGGTTTATGGTTTATATCGAGACGACTTGTGTGTGTTTGTGTGATAATGTCCCCAAGATCAAACCTCGTCCCAACCCTTTTATGTTTTTTTTTGTCTACGGCCTGTAGAGGTCTATACGGGCCGTAGGCCACACATTAACATCCATCCTTCCCCTCCCCATTGGCAAAAAATAATATCACTTCTTCTACGGGCCGTAGAGGTCTCTACGGCCCGTAGGTAGTCATTACCAATGATTGACAATCATTCAATCATTGTAATGATTACCTACGGGCCGTAGAGACCTCTACGGCCCGTAGAAGAAGCAAAAATGTGGTATACGGGCCGTAGAGGCCTATACGGCCCGGCCCGTATAGGGTTGTCTGGATAAAATTTGAACTTGTGCAAATAGCGGAAATTTTGATTAGAAAGAAAACTTTGATTTAGTGTATATGCTAAGGTTGTTGTGGTATTTATTATTTGAGCTGTCCAATTTTTTGTATGATAGTCTAGTAAGATATTTAATTCGAATTGATTATTATTATTATTTTTTTCATAGAGAAAGGCACGGTTTTGAAAAGTTAATATTTACTAAAATTACGGGGAGAATGATACTATTATATATCCTTTAGATGCAAAACGATCATAAAAATTAATAGGAAGTTGTAGCACGTAAAACTCCATGTTGCTCGATTTATCATTTTTCACAAGGACGAATCGGGTGATGATTGTCTCTTAAGTCATGTAAAAACTTAAATAACCTAGATAGTTAAGTATAGTATCATATCCATGAGCAACATGTTAACAATATTACATGTTCCTTTTGACTAGTAATACTAAAGCTTGATTAAAATAATTTTTTTATTAGATTGATTAATTAAAATTAGTGAAAACTGAAATTAATAAATCGATTGATTTGTAAAATAAACATAACTAGTGGGTATTCAGTATCGCGCGTTGCGCGATCATTATAAACTTTGTTGCACAGTTATGTTTGTAACATATTTAACAAACATTTCTCATACATAGAACAAAAGTCTAAAAAGTTGATACATACATAGTCAACAAAACATGATACTGATATGAAACAAAATATACTTCTTTGTGGGTAGGCGTTTAGTTGTCTAGAGTTGGTCTTTTGGCATAATTTGTTGTATCACCTGAAATATAGTCAAATAGATATTAGTATTTTGTTGTAAGATTATGGAAGCAGAAAATATTGTTTACCTGTTGTCTCAAATAGTGCACGTTTGGCGGAGGTTTCTCTCGGGTTTTGTTTGGATATCTTTGTTTGCAATTTTTTTGATAAGGGTGATGGCATTTTCTTTTTTTAGCATTTCCTTGCATGGAGTTTCTGACAATTGTATTGCAGCCCTGTCGAAAATAGTTGCATTATTGATGTGGGAAGTCGGTACCTGCAGAATTGTGTAGGTGTTTAGATAAGATTTAGTAAACTGGTAGGATGATTGGTTTGTTGCCTTACAAGAATTTCGCATCAGCTAAGTTTTTGTGAGTAGGGCAAAACCATGTTGGACCAGTTTGATAGTTTCTTTCCACGCATTTGATACATGATGTGTAATGCCAAGTTTTTTCAGTATTCATATTTATGATGGAGGCAGTGAAAAAATTAAATCGCCTAAACAATATGATACCTAAACAATAAAATGCCTACAAATGTGTTTTGTTGACAAATAATTGTTAAAATCGCCTTAATAGTAAACGGCCTATAAAATAATCGCCTAAACAAAACAACACCTAACACGCCTAAACAGTAAAAGGTTTAAAAACTAATGTGTATGACTGACCAATGGATCTCTTGCCAGAAAAATCAGTAGTTCGTACCCGTGTGAACTCAATGTCATCCTTGCAGATATAATAACGGTCAGAGCTGAACAGCGGTGATACATTCTGCCTTAATAGTCTCTGGTATAGCTTTGGTGCATGCTTGAGCTGTAAAAAGCAAACATAAAGCTTCAATTATTAAATCCATATCTGTCATATATAACTCCGCAAGCTATAATCCAAGTCACATGGTTATTTATTCAATCAATGTTTACAATATTCTGTAGATTATATGTGATTATTGTAGCTTAAAAAATCAGAACCAGTTAATTGATTAATCGATAATCAGTTAATAACTTGATTAAAGCCAAATATGGACATATACTTTCATATTTCTCTCTTTAATCAGCTTACATACTCCTCCAAATCCAATTATTTTGGCCCTAAATAATGAAAATGTAAGAATCCTAATCAATTCTACCTACTCAAAACTTCTCCAAATACATCCATTTGATTAGTAGTTTAGTACCCAAAGCCAAAACCAACAAATAAGTGATAACTAATCAAGAAAAAATCACAAATAATCAAAACCCCCTAATAAAAATTAAAACTTTATAAAAAAAAATAAATAGAAACAGATAAGAAAAAGCCTCCAAAACATCACTAAACTGCAACTCCAATCTATAAACCTCACCACAATGTTTCACCCAAAGCTCAAGACTCTTCCTTTCAGGCAAAACCCAAGCATTAACACCACCCCACGTCTCCAAAACAGACATACAATCCCGATCAAATAACAACACAGATCTTAAAAACCCATGTTCAACCCGGTTGAGGAGAAAAACGGGTCGGATGATGAGGTCATCAAGGGAGTGCAGTAGTAAAATAAAGCCAATGAAGATGGACAGGGGTTGTCGCCATACCTACGTTTAGCGCCGAGTAGAGAAGAGGCAAAGAACCCAGCCGAGGGGTCACGGCAGAACCCAAGTTCGTCTTCACTAGGACACCAGCAGTCACCAATGTCGCTACAGTCGCTGGAATAGGCCGTCAGTGGTGATCGTGGGGGCAAAAGTATGGTTCTATGTACGGAACCGACACCGATCTAGTAGATGGTAGGGTGACGTGGTATTTTGTCTGTAGGGAAAAGGCGAAAAAATAGAGAAGTGGGTTGCTGAATTTTGCGCTCTAAGCGAACCAGGTTTCAAGCAATGTGGCATCATTCATCACGCCAAGGGCTGATCCCCGAAGATCACAGGATCCGGGAGTTTTTCGGTATCTCGCACGAAGAACTGATGACATAAAAACCCCTGTAAGTAATCTATATTTTTGCAGGGCGCCAGGGCCATGATCTCAACATACACATGAAGCAAACAAACATTAATGAAAACAATCAAAATACAATTATGAAAGAAATTGCTACCCAATGAGACGAATTATCCTTGAAACTCAGTTGGCTGACTCCTTCAATCCATGGATGTTGGTAAACCCGGCTACAAAGCAGAATAAAAAAATTCTACAATTAAAAAAAAAGCGAACAATATAAATTTATCATAAACACACTAAAATGAACAATTAATTCAACTATAGTTAACATGTAGCAAACCATCCAAATATTGGAATTGACTTAAAAAATGACTTGGGTTTTCATTCATTATTTAACAGTTAACTTTAACCCATTATTTACCTTGTACCAAAGTTCCAAATGCTAGTACCTAGGTTATAAAACCCCAAATTCAGGCTGCATAAAAAAAATCATTCGATTATTTAAAACAACGGTACCTTACAGTCTTCTCCAGTTGCGAACTAAATAAACATTTTAAACCCCAACTCTCAGTCTCGAACCCTCGGATTAGGGTGGTACCTAGGTTATAAAACTCAGATTAATTATCATAAACTCGGATTAAAACTCGGTTATAAAACTCATATTATTTTAAACAACGGTACCTTACCCATCTTTGTCGTCGCCTTCCTAACTCTCAGTCTCGAACCCTCGGATTAGGGTGGCTGGCTAGAGGCGACGCTCGGATCACATGTTTCCTTTCTCTCTCTACATGGTTGCAGGTGAAAATAAAAGAAGACATACAGGTGAATGTATAGACAGAGAGGGGTTAGAAAGAGCTTTAAGAATTAAGAGCGAGAGGCAGAGAACAGGAACAAAAGCAGGTTGGAATGGGGAATGGGTAAAAGCGTTGTTGAAGAAGGCGGTGAAGGACACGTGTGTTGAACAGGAGATGACAGCTTAGGTTTCAATCAAACCCTTTATATCTACAGAAGAACACCTGTAAACCACTTGCCCCTTTTTTTTATTAAAAACAAAAAACAGGTAAAATGATGGGAAAATAAAAAAGATGCCTGCATGACTCGAACCCAGCCAAAACAACATACATAACAACACTCCCACCATCTATGCTATAACATTTAACATTCTTACTTAACATAGCTCAAACGTTTTGTATTTAAACACTTTTTAAAACTCATGGAAGTACTATTCATGGGCATCCAAAAATAATTATAAAGGATAATAATAATAATTGAATAGTGATTACACTTGGATTTTAGATTTTAGAAGCACAATGTATAACCTAATTCATCATCATCACCATACTCAGTAGGCTGAGGAGGGTAGGGTCCGAGGAGGGTAAGATGTATACAGCCTTACCTCTACCCCTAAGAATAGATAGGCTGCTTCCAGTGAGACCCCCGGCTCGATGTGGTTTGGTGTCAAGCCTTGGACATAAGGCACATGACTCTTAGCAATCGGGACAAACCCGATCGGTGCATGTACCCCTTTGTCTTTTGGCTATCCACGCCACCACATGATGCATGATTAACCGTCCGTCGTTTTTAACGTTATTTTCACGAAATTAGTAAAATAACGTTAAAACTAGTGCAACTTTACTTTTGCCCCCAAGGGCCACACATATATACATTATATGCGCACACTGTAAGTGGGGCGTAAATGTATAACCTAATTAACTTATCTAATTGAAAGTTACATAGACATAGCTTGTCAATGAGTATATAAAAGGGTAATTGTAAAACTCTGAGGACCACCAGGCTACTTAACACTTAACAGGTACTAAGATGAAGAAGGTCCATTAGTAGGATATTTAGATAATTGATAGTTACCAAAACAGACTATAAATTCATAAGCACATGCTTGTTAATGATTAAAGAAAACAAATTAAATACATCTAGTTAATGTGTATCCAGATAAAACGTTGTCGTTTTCCAAATTTGATGCAGCATATTCATGCAGAAATAATCTACAATTCTTGAATCCAACCCTTAAAAAAATTTAGTTTACTTTAGGGAAAATCTCAACCGCGCTTCTTAAAAGTTTGGTTCTCCCTCGATCGCCCCCTCCCAGAAAATAAATCAAAATCGCCACTGTTTGAAGTGGCATGCTGTCTTTGATTCCCAAAAATCGCCCAATTCATAAACTCCCTATTGAACGCCAAACTTTATCATATCATTTTCTTTTCCATTCATAACGTTAAAAGCCCTATTAAATGCTTAGAAAAATATCAACCTAATGAAAACTACATAGACATTATGAAAACTAGTAGGAAGCCCGCGCGTTGCCGCGGGAGCGATAATATAAAATGTGATATTCTATATTTAGTTTTATCAATTCTCTCGTGTATCGTGTCCATAAGGATTTATGTACCCTAACTGAGCCTTATAAATATGCTAAAACTATGTGGAATGCATATACATGTGTTGGTAACTATAAATACTCTAAATCACTATGTCCACCATTCAAATTATAAGTTTTTTAATCAATTCATAATCGAATTCCATGTTTAAATAAGTTTGAAATTAGGAGTGGAGGTTAGTGGTCGATTGAGGGTGCCCCGCCCCACTCTCATTTTCTTTGCTCAATAGTGTAAGTTTACGTGTCATCGACCTAAATTTTATACGCAATATTGTGTCCAACCCCTTCCATTTTAAGGGTCGTCCCTAACTGTCGTTGCGACGAGGATCCGGTGTATGTGTAAAACACTTAGAACCCTATAGCAAACTAACCATGCTTCTAATCAAATTCTCACTTCTAAATGAGAATGAATTTTCTTATGTTTCAATACTTATTTTAAAAAAAAACATAACATAGATGAATAACCCATTAAAAGCTCAATTTAAGATTCATATTATTAATCAATACAGGAAATGAGTTCAAAAATCATTAATCAAAGTTGTAGACTCTAATTATACAGCACACCTAAATGATTGTAACCTTTAATATAGTTATTTTAAAAAGCATAACATGCATGAATAACCAATTAAAAGCTCAATTTATAGTCTAAGTTAAGACTAAAAGATTGATGTTACCAATCAAAACAAAACAAGAAATATGTTAATAAATCATTAATCAAATTTGTTAGTTGTAGTTATACAACACAACTAAATGGGTGAACCAATCCTCAGGATTAAAGATTTAAACATTTTTATAGTCTTGACCAGACATAGCATAGATCAATAACCAACAAAAAAAATAATTAACAGCAAAAAAAAACATATCAATTCATGTGTTTGCTACAAATTTAGAATTTTTTTTCTACAACAACAACAAAGCTTGCTTCCAACTGGAACTCCTCTTACTCGGTCCAGGCGAATTCTTTAGACCACTCACCTGAAAAATAACACTGAATTTGTATTATAAAAGCAAAGAAACACAACAAGAAAAATCAAGAACATATAACTATAAAAACAATAAAATAGAAATCCAACCTTAGCAGCATCAACAAATTGTCAATCGAAGAGAAGAACCAGCAAGATGCGAACATTTGGGTGTGATGGGTATGGAAGAACTTATAGTTTCAAGAAGATGGAGTTATGGAACTCGAATAGACGATTTCGAATTTCCGAATTAAATTTTTGGTTAAAGTGAATTTGTTCTTTATAACAATGTTATGCGAATGATGATTGGAATGTGAACTAATCACCATTTCTGTAGTTAATATTGTATTCATTATGATGAACCACCAAGGAAGATTAAAGGTTAGTATGAATTGAATTGACTAAGATGGCCTTAAATTGTCTTAAAAGTTTAATGAATGTCCAACTTTAATCCCTCTAAATTGGCTTTAAGTGTATTGTAAATTATGCTTAAATATTTGTACACAATAAAAAAAACTACAATGGTGTATATCTTTGGACATAATATTTATCAAACTCTTTGAAAGGCACTCAAATTTTATTTACAATGTATACAACTTCCTAATCGAATATGCTATATTGGACACTATATAAAGGTAAAACTTGGACCAAAAACAAATTGTATGCAAGGCAACCAAATCCTGAATCGGCCTGTTTCAACCAAACAAACTGTATTAAAGCAGCAGTGAAATAAAACGACGGGAAGATATTACCGATCCAATCTCGATCTCCAAGAACATTTTTAGTTTAGCATTGTGATTCTTATTGGAAACTTCCCTCAATTACCCAACTTGCAGTTCCAATAACAGTTTTGAGTTCAGCTTGTTAATAAAACCAATAGCAACATGATAAATATTGATCTGAAATCTATAGATAAAACACATTAACATTTATAAAAGATATTAGCAATTAAAGAAAAACAATTCCGATCGGGTTTCCTACAGCAATTAAGAAAAACAATTCCGATTGGGTTTCCTATAAAGCTGTTGAAGGTCGATTAGGACGATGTGTGTGGTTCTATACCTCTTTGGCCATAAAAGAAGTGTTGAAATTGAATAGGCACACCAATTCTTTAGCAACCTCATCCTGTACACCGTAAATATTTGATGAATATAAGTAAATGTATGTTTCCAACAACTAAAGGTATATTATTAACAATGTAGCAGGAAAAAAATTACAAATCAACAGTAAATCAAATCGAGCAATGAAAAATACCTCGAATTGGTTAAATGGCGTTTCTTTCTGTATGCAAAATCTATTAACTTTGTCATGGTTTGCATCATGAGTAACCTAGACATGTCAAGTAATGATATTAGTAAGATGAGTTTCTTGAAAAGTAAAACAAGTGTAGAAATGTGGTGGAATCAAGTATAGAAAAACTTATCTCTAGAGGTTCCCAACATATGAACATATGGGTCAAGTTTTCCTTCTTCTTCAATAATTCTTTTATTGATCCTCTTCTTTATTTTTCTTGTATTTTTTTAGTCTTTCAAATGAGGCACAAAGCCTTCTATGTATACAAGACCTAAGGATGAGTGTAGAGACTAACTTAATTAGAGCCATAAACTCTAATAAAGTGAAATAAAGAACTCTACTCAAGAGTCTCCTTAATAATTTCACTAAAATCAATTAAATTCCATTTATCATATTATTAAATTTTTGTAATTTCTAACATCTACTTGAATGAATCATTCATTGGTAACATTGATGATGAAGAAGGAAAACCATAAGGCAATTGATGTTTGTGAGGGTAGGGATGGAAAAAGAGGGTAGTATTGTAAAAGTGTTTTGATATTGTAAAGGATGATGTGGGTGAAATGTCTACATTACCCTCCTAAGTGTCTTAATTGTCACAACTATCCCCATAATACCCTTAAATTTCTTGCTTAAATATGTTGTACATGTTGCTTCTTAAGTTGTACGAAAATAGAAATTACCATCTTGTACATCACTCCTCGTTTATAATGTATTATAGATTATAGATAACTACGCACGGTCCCACACTAACCAAATTACTGAAATAAACCAATAGGAAACAAAACATTAAGGAAGCAAATAACATTGAGGATTGCATGGGAAGCTGCATAGAAGTTGTGGATGTTGACCAGAAGCTACATACGTATCAGATACGCGATTATACACGAATATATTCAACGATATAAATTTCTCATTGCGCGTCTATAGCTAAAACATTACAACAAAGCGATGCATGTATACACACATATATCATGTATGGTGCTAGATTCTTATTAGAGTGGATGGGGTGGTTGGTGATACCATCACATGTTGTAAAATAAACTATGAAATTGAATCAAGAATTACAATCAAATGCTTCGGATTATTATTGTTGATGAAAACGAAAGAGAATTACAAAGGAAATGAAAGAAAAATGAACATAGACGATTAACTCTACTTATTGAATCAAACAAGCCTTTTATAGCCCTAATCCCCAATGATAAATGACCGAATGTGTGTAGAAAGAGAGAGATGCACAAAGATTAATTAGGAAATTACATTACAAGAAAATAAGGAGTAAGGAGTATAGAACAACAACAAAATTAAACACACACTGTAGAAACAAACCTTTTTCTTTTTCTATTTTTTTTCAAGTAGAAAATCACTTTTTATGTTTTTACTTATCTATTTACCTGGATATTAAAAATGTGGTAAGTGTTTAATCACGTATGAACCAACCGTAACACTCTAGGTAAATCCCGTAACGACTGTGGACAGAAGCGTTTCCTAGTGCATAAGGTATGTCTTGCACTCTTGCCACTTAATTCACCAACGTGTTGTGGGTTTAGTGCTAATGGATTGGAGTAGAACTTCACAATTAAGCATGCTTAGGTGAGAATAATATCAGGATGGGTGATCAGGGCGAAGTATTTAAAGGGTCAGGGGTGGCCCTGGCTCCCGCTGTTTTTTGGCGCAGTAGTGAAAATTTACGATTTTCGTAGGTAAATTGAGTCCGGCCCCCACTGATTTGCCACTACCGATCGAAAAAATTGAGTCCGACCCCTCTCGATTCGAGAACCAAGCTTCGCCCATGTGGATGATCCCTTGCAAAGTCTCCATCAGGGCAACAAAAACAAACCCGTAAGATCTTTATGGGCAAAACAAACAATATTAATGGTATGAGAGATTGAAAGTTACAGTTACATTGTGAATTCAACCAAGTTTTATATTCACATTTGATTTCACACAACATAATTTCATGTGTGAATTTTTTTTAAATGAAAAAACATACACTAATTCACATAATTTCATATGTGAATTAGTGTATGTTTTTTCATTTTAATCGATGTCTACGTATTGTTCACATGTGAGTTTAACATTAAGCTTGTAAATACTCTCGTGTACGTTGATAAAAAATTCCACTAATTATATTATAATGTACTTAATTTTTTAAATAAAGTTGAATTGTTGCATTTAACTCATACTAGACCACAAAAATTGATGACCATAGTTACATATGACGGTAAAGAGTAGCGAAACGAGTATGTTTAACCTAATCGAGAGAGTCATGAAAATTCCTTCGACAAATTAATTCCAATTTAATGTGATTTAGGAAGACACCGATAATTAGAGGTCGTTAAGGAGCATGTGTGTCCATTTTTAAATAAAGCTTAAAGGATTTTGACGTAGGTAGATCAAACTTTGCAATTTTATTGCGATGTTATGATGTGATATTATCTCTAAATAAGTGATACCTTTGGTGATAATGGAATAATCAAGGATTCAATCATAACTCTCACAAACTCGATCATGGTATCAAGCGTAACAAACTCTTCCCCCCCCCCCCCTTAAATCTGTCGCCGATACCTACCCTCCCCACCTCAATTCCGGCGCCGTTCTTCCTCAAAGCTGCCAAGGAATTTAAACTTCACCCCGAGCCCGTGGTCATTGTTACAAACATCAAAACCTTTATACTTATTACCCTAGACTCCGCATCCACTCAATACAACACATGGTCCAAACTCTTTCGGATTCATTGTACTTCTTTTTCTTGTATCTGATCACTCTCCCCTCGTCACCCCCCCCCCCCCCCCCGCGTGCAGCCTCCTTCTCTAGAGACAAACTACCTTGTCTCCTACCCTTGACTACTTTGAATGATTGGATGCCATAGTCCTTTAATGGATCTATGTCACCATCTCCACTGATCTCGTTCAAACCATTCTGAAAACTAATACCACTGAATATGATGCTTGGAAAGGCCCTTGAATCCCTCTTCCAAGATAACAAAGCAACTAGAGCCCTCTACCTCAAACAAAGGTTTGCCAACACCCGCCTTGAAAATTTTCGGAACATTTTCTTACTATCAAGAAGTCAAAGTGTTAGCCGACCAACTTACGAATGTTGAAGAACATGTTGATGAATAGTCCCTTGTGTTGCAAACAATGACGAGTCTCACATAACAATATGAAGGTATTGCAACCATTCTTCAGAACACCAGGACCCTCTAGTCTTTCTTCAAGGTCCAATCTTAACTCTGCATGAGTGAGACCAGGAAAGCTAATCAGGCTCTCCAAGCATCCTATACAGCAAGTACGACACTCCATTCTCATACACGGTCTACCACCACTAACCCTACCACCAGTAACACTTCAAACCAAACTACTCCTCCGCCTCTAATGATTATCAATCCGACTATTCAGCAGAACGCCGACGAGGTCGTGGTCGTACAAGTGGTCGTGGCTACGGCTCACAATGTGTTGCACCTTACGGAAGCAGCTATGGACCTACAAGTCGTAATAGTGGGTCGACCCAACTTCACAACAGTAGCCGTGGTCCCCATGGTTTTCAAATTCAATAAATTAATGTGAAGGGATATGGTACCAAAACATCATAAATACCATATCATCGCCCAACTAAAACTGGCATCGCCTGGCGTCCATCCGCCCGTTTTACATCAGCGGATCGTCTAGCGTCCATCCGCCCCTTTTACATCAGCGGAACGTCTAGCGTCCACCTGCCCGTTTTACGTCGGCGATACACATGGCGTCCGATCGACGCCACGCACAAACTCGTCCGCCCGTTCTACGTCGGCGGACCCATTACGCTTCAAAGCTTCCTTAGCAAGCCAGATGAAGCTTCGTCAGCACGACTAGAAGATGCCTTCCGGGGCAGCCTTGGGACTTGCATCCCTGCCCCAGGCAACTGTTCCTGACGCAGCAGGCTGCCCGTCAGAGTTTCCCTCCAATCAAAGACTGCTCCCAGTCTGACATGCAGAAAGGACGATGACGTGGCAACCCCCAGCCAAGATATCTTCCTAACCGCAGGCTTTCTCAACCAGTCTCGAGTTTCAAGAAAAGGGATGATTACCCACCGCCCTCAGTTTACCAATAGGCGGACGCCACGTGTCCGCCGCCCACCAGTGTCCATTCAGTGGACGCCACGCGTACTATCGTCAGGACGGTAACATCCCCCCTTGTATTTTACTTTCTCCTTTTTACCAAAACCCACTTGCACCAAATTGGGTTTAAGGACTTGGGCCGGAAACTTGGAGACACCTCTACCTGGGACCGGCCCCGTTAAGGTAGAGGATGGGCTGAGAAAGTGGGATGCCAAGTTACTATAAAAGGAGGAGCTCCTTCTCCTTTTATTGGCAGCCGATATCCACATACACCTTCACTCAAAAAGACTACGAACTCCCTCGTACCTTTTTCAACCCCTTGTTTATTACACTAACCTTTAGAGGCTCGGCTCTTCTAATCGGTAGTCTTCTAAACTCCTTGGTCTTGTCCTTAGACCCTCACGTATTTTATAAACACTCCTCTTTACAAAATACAGTAGGATCACTACCAGGATTAGCGTTCATACGGTAATCCTGGATTCGTGTTTCTTCATTGGCGCCATCTGTGGCCTTACCACAATACTCTAAACAAACAGCTTTTACCAAACTTACTCATTAATCCACATCGGAAAAATGAATACTTCACCTCCAAGAGTGCACACTCTTTTGGGGATCGTCGAAGACATCACCGACGTTACCCCGGGATCTCACCCAACATCCGGGACCACGACAACGTCCAACAACTTTCTGTCGTCACCCCCAGAAACCTAGAATTTCAACTCACCGATCCAGCACCTCCAACCGAGGAGGAGATCGACGCCCTGAATAATGACTGGTATAAACGCCGGAAACAAATTCTCGACGCCCAGATGGAATGCCGCCGACGCACCGGCAAAGCTATCATGGGGTCATCCTCCAAACGACCCACACGAACAACGGCTGCTGCCCATCACAGGGTAGGTCCGGGGCAACCCCCTGCGGACCAGGCCCGTGTAGAGCACAACCAGTTCGACGAAGACGATTATGACGAAAGTTCATGGGATTAGCGTCCATACGAACTCCCTCGTACCTTTTTTCACCCCTTGTTTATTACACTAACCTTTAGAGGCTCGGCTCTTCTAATAGGTAGTCTTCTAAACTCCTTGGTCTTGTTCTTAGACCCTCACGTATTTTATAAACACTCCTCTTTACAAAATACAGTAGGATCACTACCAGGATTAGCGTCCATACGGTAATCCCGGATTCGTGTTTCTTCATTATGTTATTTCAAAACAAACATAATTATCAAATTGCAACACAAGATGAACAGTGATTGTATCACATTAGAATAAATATAACTAATGTTTATCATAGTTATTTGTGCCATCATTATCATTTATATAAGATTGATCGATTAATATAATATCCTAAGTTTATAGCTAGCATTTCCTTGATGGACGGAATTACTCTTATTAACATTATTAGAGTGTCCACTTGGTGTATATATAGAGAGATAATAAAGAGATTAGGATTGACACAATACACACACTCTCTCTCTCTCTCTCTCTCTCTCTCTCTCTCTCTCTCTCTCTCTCTCTCTCTCTCTCTCTCTCTCTCTCTCTCTCTCTCTCTCTCTCTCTCTCTCTCTCTCTCTCTCTCTCTCTCTCTCTCTCTCTCTCTCTCTCTCTCTCATTAGAATGATACATCTTAAACGGTACCCGACTATATTGACAAAGTGTTGCCTACCATCTCTGTTGCAGTAATTGAACTCACTGACTTACCAGGTATTAATTTATTGTTGTTCATGTTTTTCATTATATATACCTTCAGAACTGATCAACACAATATTGCTTTGTAAATAGGCCAATCTAAACCCTAATTGCTGATTCACAACCAACATAAGCAAAATCATGATAAGGGAGGAGAGGCAGGGCGAGGCATGGATAGCTTATGTGTAGCGCAATGAGCTTCATAAGAGGACTCTAGGTGACCATATTGGAGAAATACCACAATCAAATAAATATTCAATACATTAATAAATGACTTTTTAATAGTATCCTTAATATATAATCAGACATTTAGAATTACATAATACACAATAACAATATTAATTACATATTCACCACAATCTTGAATTTAAAATAAAATTAATTGCATAAATTTAAAAAAACAAAACAAAAAAAGTATCAACCAATCAATCCCCCGTCCGAATAATTTGACTCCCTCAGTTTTCGTTCATCTGAGAGTCGTTCTGCAAACCTGCATGTACAAAAGGTATATGAAACTTTGCTTTTATAAAGGTAGTTTTTATTTAAACAATAGCGTTTTAAACTTACACATTACCTAACCTTACACTTGCAAGAATTTAAATTCATGTTAGATTTGTTATTGTTAATGACAAACACCATATACACTAAGTCATGGGTTATCAAGTGTAGCTAGCAAGTGCAATTGTGCAACAAGGTCGTACCTTTTCAATGCCTCACGATTGGTACCACCATCTTGGATTGGTTCAACCACTCCGGTATCGGTATTTACTCGTGAAACCGGCTTATCAAGTAAGGCTTTCCCGACGTTCACTAAACCGTCCAAATTTTCCTTTGTTGCTATGTCCACCGAAGCCAAGTCCCCGGTTAACGTGTCATCCTATTTTTGATACGATAGTATATAAGAAAAACATAAAAGATTAATTTATGGTATTCTTGTTTTACTTATTATCGTAAGAATCAATATCAAACAACTCATGTACAATGCAAGCACATTCAGAAAAAAAAGATAATTATTTTCTTACTCTTAAAATTTTGAAATGCAATTTTATTTATCTTCATAAATTTTCGAAAAAATGGAAACAATTTTTATTTATACTTAGAACTTACACATGTTTGTATTGTTATATTATCTACACATAGCCTACTAATGTGTAGGTAGGTGATTAAAAAGTAAACAAATTAATTTAAAGAATTTATGTACATAAGCATTTAAAAGAGAGTAGGTTGATTTGGGAAAATTGAGTTTCTTTCAATTCGTGTAATTTATATTTAGGTGAGATGAGGTGTGTTTATTGGTATTTCTAGTGCCTCACTAGTTATTACATTTGTATATATTTTTTATGGTGGAATGAGATGAGTTTTTTGCCGATTAAAAAAAAAAGTACATAAGCATTCTTATATAAGAAGCAAAACAAATTAAAAAAATATAACAACAGTTTAGGTCTGTTTTGGTAATAACTTAATGATTTGTATTGAACCTCATTATAGTCAACCACCCACCCACACATATATTGATATACATATATGTATGCAAAGAGGCTTCATTAAAAAAACAAAAAATAAATAAAGTTGAGAGTAGCGAGAACCGCATAATACAATTTTACATAGTGCACAAAAGTTACCCCGAAGTAGTGTAAGGGTGAAACATAGGTGGTTACGATACTGTCTAATGTATCACATTCAAAAATAAAATATTGGTATAAATAGGTTCTCAATATCTTGTTGGTTCAAAAATGTTTGCCCTATATTGGTGTGTGTGTGTATATATGAAATAAGCTTTTGTTCCGTCCATGGTCTTAGATGAGTGAACCGTACCTGAATGCGGAGATAGTTATCGACAGAATTTAGGGTTTCAAAGATGACGTTGTTGTGCATAACAACCAAATCAGCACTTGCTTGAGTGAAAGCTTCTATTAACGGGGCAGAACCTTGGTTAGTCAACCACTCGAGTACTCCCCATTTGGCGGCCATTTTGGCATCGAATTTTGGTGTTTGCTTCTGGGTGCCTGTCCCAATTGATATCAAGAGATATCGATCATATTCAAGGGGCTTGATAGCAGGGAAATTAGGATCTGCTTTTAGAACTTGCCTTGTCACTTCCCCTATAGCAACCAAAGACTGCAAAGTGAGACAAAAATGTTAAATCATTTTGCATTCCTCATAGAAGTTGTACTTTATTTGTTTGATAGTTTATACAAATAGAAAAATGATCATTTGAAAAGAAACTTAATGTGAGAAAAAATTAAAAACAACAAAAGACATAATACTAAAACAATAAATAAGCTATCACTTCTAACATTAATTATTCTCTTTCTAATTTAACTAGTTAAAAACATTTTTTCATACACATATCATAATAATCTTACATATATGTTATACATACCGATATTTAGCCCACGCATATTGAAATTCACCCTACATTTACCTTACACATTTCGAAATTCATTCTACACATATTGAAGTTCAACCTAAATTCATCTTACATTTGTTTTGTATGGATATATTTTTAAAATGAGTTATTAGTTTCATTTATTCATTCAGCTAGCTTAAGGTGTTACAAGAAATTAATTAATTAATTATGTAAATTTACCCATATGCCCTTACAAAAAGATTTAATACAAATATCAATTAGAGTATTCTTATTGGTTTAAATTTATTCTTTCTTTTATCATAAGACATTTTCTTCTTATTTGATCCCTCCATCATACATATATCATATTAATCTGGTATAATGAAACTCTAAATCCTTTATTAAACAAAATTGTATAATCATCATTCTTCACATATATAGGTGTGAAATTATCATATATTCAACACGGATTAGGTTCCATTGAAAACCCATCCTTCATAAAAGAACCATAGAAACCACTCACAACCATTGATCAAATTAATCAATGGTTGTGATTCAATCTAGATTTTTTAGGTATAAATGTAATTATCTTTATGATGGAGGGGCAATATAGTCTTTCTTCTCCCACATGTCCTTTTCTATCTTTTTTTAATATATTCATCTATCTATTCATATCTCTCTCCATCATCATCATTCATTCTTCTCTCTCTCTCTCTCTCTTCTCTCTCTCTCTCTCTGTCTTCTATCTTCACTCTTTCAATTCTCCAAGAATAATAATAATAATAATAATAATAATAATATCGATGAACACATCTGGGGTATGGTGCAAGCTTGATGTCGATCCTTCGATGGTGGCTGTGGTGGGTTCGATGGTGACGGTGGCTGTGGGGGGTTCAATGCTGGCTGTAGTGGGTTTGAGTTGTGATGGGTTCGATGGTGGCTTTGTGGTGGGTTTGATGGTGGTCCGATGATGGTGTTCAGGTATTATTATTATTATTATTATTATTATTATTATTAGGGTGATTTTTTTTTTTTTTTTTGGGGGGGGGGGTTGAGGTGATGGTAATGGGTTGGTGATGGTAGTAGGTGACGGTAGTGAGGAAGGCGGTGCTTATGGTGGTGGTTCTGGGTTTTGGGGGGGGGGGTTTTCGAGGTGGTGGTTATGGTGATGGTAGTAGGTGACGGTGGTGAGGAAGGCGGTGGTTATGGTGGTGGTTCTGGGTTTTGTGGGGGGGGGGGGGGGAGGTTCGATGTGGTGGTTATGGTGATGGTATTATTATTATTTGAAAAAGATGAACAGGTTTATTATTATTATTATTATTATTATTATTATTATTATTATTACTATTATTATTATTATTATTTATAAGATTTCATGGGTTTTTTATAGATGATGCTGCTGGTTGAAAGACGATGATGCTTTGAAGATGATGATGTTGGTTTGATGAAGATGATGCCGACTTGAAGATGATGATGCTGCTTGAAGACGATGATGGGTTTTTTTTATATAAGGTAAGTAAACACTAGTGTAAACTTTGTGTTTGATGTTGTTTTTTGGTTGATGAATAGGGTTTTTTTTTTCATATTAACTTGTATTTGCTATTACACTGGTGTAAAACAGAAACACCAAACTAAAACTGAAAAACTGGTCAAATTAACTTGTATTTGCTATTACACTGGTGTAAAAAAGAAACACCAAACTTTCTGACCTTTCTGATGATTTTATGGCCAATTTACACCTATGTAAAACTTTTATAAAAATTACAATTACATAAGGGCAATCGAAATTGTATATTGTCTAAAATCTAATTTGCTATTACACTGGTGTGGGGGTGTGGTTTGTTATGGGGGTGTTTACACCAATGTAAACGGTTTATGTCATTTGTATTTTAATCATTGTGTCATTTTGTTTACACCATTGTAAACAGGTTGTTTTGGTATGCATGACGATCCACCATCTAGGGTAGTGCATGATATGCACAGCGGTGTTTCGCGCACGTCCAGCTGGTGATAACGCAGGTACGAGAGTGTATGATGTGCACAACGGTCTTTTTTAATAAAAGTTGTTTTAAAATTGTGTAGGCGTTTTATATATTCGAGAAATGCAGGCCTGATTAGGACTAAAAGTGTTTGAATTTTTTCAACAGTAGTGTTTCAATGTTTTTTGGGGTGTTTACACCAATGTAAACACCATGATTAATTCACGTTTTGGGTTTTTTTTCAATACAAACGTTGTAAAACAAATTAGGTGTGTGAATTTACATCAGTGTGAACAACCCTCTATATAGGATTAAGGTTATTTTGTATGTGTTATGGGGTGTTTATACCAATGTAAACTTTTGTAAAACAAATTGGTTTGTTTTCCAGATTGGTGTAAGAGTAGCGCCTCGGATCTTGCCAACAGAGAATATGGGATGTCAAGGAGGGCCAAAGCGCCTCGGACTTTGCCTACTAGGTATTATTACATTTGTAATTGTAGTCGGTAGTGTAGAGTTTTCGTTTTGGACGAACAGAGACGTAATTGTATTTGTATACACTGATGTAAATGGATTATGGGATTATTTCCTTTGTTTTTTAGTTAATATCAAAATTATAAATATTTTTGGGTGTTTTTACACCGGTGTAAACGATATTTACACATATAGATTATTCGAAACAGTGGGTGTATATTCATGTACTATAGATGAAAAAAAATATGTGATTTTTTTTATGTTTGAAAATAAAATGAAATAAATGAATTTATCTGTTGTAAAAAAAATAAATTAAAAAATAAAAATAAAATAAAATCAGATGTTTTATTTTTTGAATTGGTGTTTTGGAAAAAGGAGGAGAGAGAAAAAAAGTGGGCCATGTGGAAAGAAAAAGGAGGAGAGAGGGAGTGGTGTAAGAAGACCATTCTACCCTTAAAAATATTTTAATAGGTTTTTTTTATAATAAAAAATAGCAAGTGGGTGGATAAAGACAAAAAAGTATGTGGCACAATCCTAACCATTAGATCATGAAAGATCAATGGCCATAAATGGTTTCCGGTGTTCTTTCACGAAAAGTGTGTTTTCATTTTACCCTTTCCCTATTCAACACAAAACATATATAATACATCTCTTAATTTTTTTAGTTAAAAAATGCACCCATTTTTAGGATTTCTTTCAATACAATCGTTAGGCTGGGTAGTAAGGATTGAAACCCCTAAGGGCTTTATTGCGTCACATATGCAATTGGTTCCAATAGAGCTCCCCATTTAAGATCCAAATGGGTTAAAGCCTCCGCCCCCCTCCCCTCCCCCCCCCCCCCACACACACATACACACCATTTTCTCTTTGCTATTAAGTTTAAGTGAAGCAATTTCACAAAACAACCGTTGATCCTCATCATTGTGCTCGTGAGAAGGTTAATGGTGCCAGTGGGGGTGCCCACAATACAGAGGAGTGGTAGGTATTTAGTTGAGGTGGAGAGAGGCTTGAACCCATACTACCCACTCTTATAGACCAAGTTGAAAGATATGGTTGATTTTCTCCACAAATAATTACGCAAGAGGCCGGATTTCCACCTTATATGTTCATATACAGTTGTGATTTATGCAAGAGGGGAATGATAATTAAAAACCCCCTTTAGTTAAGAAAACTTAGAAAACTCATGTAAAACCCATATAAAACAAATTTATTTTTTTTGAAAAAAAAAATACACAAGGTAAACATACATGTTTTTAAGCGTTTTAATTGGGCAAAAAAAAAAAAAAAACGCTGCTGGGATATTTTTTTAAAAAAAAAAAAAAAAAGTTTGCACCATTAACATATGTTTTCAGCTTTCTAACATATGTAACAGCGCAAATTTTTTTTATTTTTGTAAAGAATATACCATCGGCGCTTTTTTTTTTTTGGCCCAAAACGCTTAAAAAATGTCACATGGTTTTTACATAGGTTTTCTAAGTTTTCTCAACTCAATGAGGTTTTCAATTTATACTTTCCCTATGCAAGATGTGTATATAATATATTTGGAGTTTTACTTTCTGTATGAAGAGTTGTATAGAATGTTTTCAAAACCGGACTTGCTGATCGGAAACCGGGATACTGATTTGGTTAAGCCCTGATTTTGGATGTTCACCATTTTTGTTTTTTTCTATACTTTTTTTTTTTCAAAATCTTATTTTCTTGTCCTTTAAATACTCGAGACTACATTATTTTTCATACTTTTTGTTGTACTAGATATATGCATATATATATATAGCCTTAATTTTTGTATATTTTTTACGTTATCCAGTTTTTAAATCTAACCATCGATGAAACCAATCTGACATGTAAACTAGTAAAGCAACTGGTTCGCTGCCTGATTCAGTTATGAAAACAATGGTCGTAATTCATCCATGAGTAATGGATGTACTTTACTAATTACCGGGTTATTAGCAGCAATGCCTCCGTCAATAAGGTTAAACTCTCGATCAGCGTTCTGAAAATAATAAGCCGGGAGGTAAGTAGGTGCCGCAGATGTACCAATGCATATGTCTGATAATTGCGCATCCATGCTTGGCTCCCTAGGAACCTTCAAACGACCATTAACGTTCATTAATATTGGAATATAAATTCTTTAACCTTTTAAGAAGTAGGAAAAGTCTAAAACCACAAAATTTGTACACTATTAGTTTTGTAATGGCAAAAATATTATATAAATGGTTGATGGTTACAAAAAGTTAACCAACTAATTAAACAAATAAATGGATGACGGTTAGAAAAAGCTAACCAAGTTAATAAAACAACTAACTGTACAATATAATCAACAAATTAAATTAAAATGCATCAAAATTATTTTAAAGAACATACGATTTTTTTTTACCTTTAAAGGACAAATAGTGTAAGGTTAAGTGATACATAAATGTGAAAAGGTGTTCTTCAAAGAAAAAATATGGCTGATAGTAAAAAGTTAAAGAATAAAAATATAAGCATACCTGGAAGGAGCTAAAGATTACAGGTTGCATGTCTCTGATGTCAAAAGTAGGGATCACAACGTTAGTCAATGTCTGACTCAACTTTGTGGTTCCTAGTAAGCTTGTTACTAGATTTTTAAGGTACTCCCCATTGTATTTTGGTCCTACCAATGTCTTCGACAACTTTATAATTCCAGCAAATGGCCCTCTAAATATTCACCAAATCAACATCAAATTAAAAGACAAAAGTTAATTATTCAAAACATTGCCTCAAATATTTAGTCAAATTTGATCTTACCCAACTTGTGGGAAAATTTTGGGACAATTCTCAACATAAAATGGAACGATGTCTTTAGCAGCATACAAAGGTCTGTTAGTCTCGTTTGGGGCCGTTAACATGACTGTAATTAGACCACCTGTGCTAGTTCCCGAAATGACATCAAAGTAATCGGCTAGCCTAGCCTCCTCGCCATCTAATGCCTACAAATATATGACTTCATTAATCAACAATTGCTGTGCAACTTGGTTAGAGACTACAAAGATACGCGTTACCTGAAGTTCTGATTCAAGGTACTGGAGAATGACACCGGGGATGATACCTCTTATGCCTCCACCATCAATGTTAAGGATCGTTATGAGATTTCCGGAGGTTGGTGGGCGCAGACTGGTACGGCTTGTTGATGTGGTTTCGCTAGTCATCTTGTAAGTGCAAGGAAAGCAAACACGGAGAGAAATTTTAGATTGGTTTTTAGTAAGAAGACTAGGTTTGAGTTAGTTTATATAGTTTATATGCTAAGTTGGTTGTTTTATTGACCATTCAAGCATCATCTCTCCCGTTTTTATGCTAATCTAATTTGATATACTAAGTCAATTACTTCAAATTATTCCTTTGCATAAAGAATGTGCAATATTAAAATTCATTTGACGATTCTTGAGATAAGATCGCGATTAGAGTTATAAAATGAAGGTGGTATGCTACACGGGAAGATATTTAACATTAATTAATTTATATAACATCATGTGGTTTGTAGTTAAATAAACTCATAGCATACGACCATAGGTGATTAATGTGAGAAGTTTTTTTTTGTAATTAGTATAATTCTTGAGCTAACACGTTGTTGTTATTATTATTATTTTTATTATTATTATTATTATTATTATTATTATTATTATTATTATTATAAAAGTAACCCAGTGGGGTCTCCACTTTCCTCCGCGCTATGCGGTGGGAATTTAGTTGGTTTATTTTGATTCGTTATGGTAATGGCACCCTAATGCCTACCATACTAAACAAACACTATATTTTGATCGAATACAACTCTATTAACAAATTTATAGCAGAATGTCAAGAACAAAACATTTAAACATGTACATTTGTGTATTTCACTACAAGAATTTTAACCTTTAGCGGCGACCCGTCAAAGTGTCGCCGCTAAAGGTCAAAAAGTTATAAACCGTAGATCAAAGTGTGATGGAGGGCCAAGATTTAATCCTACTAATGTTATTAGCGGTGACACCGTCACCGCTAAAAGTCACCAAAAAAAATATACACCGCCAAACTTCCCTCTTCTTTTTCACCAAAAATTAACCTTTCTTTGACAAAAACCTCTCTTTCACTCAGCTCTCTCTCACTCTCTGCATCCTCTTTCACTCTCTCTCAATCTTTGCATCTCTCTTTCACTCTCCCTCTCTCTCGCATCTCCCTCTTCCTCTCGCACTCTCCCTCTTTCTCGCACCACCACCACCGCCGAGCCCCACCACCGAGCAACCCCACCACCACCGAATCTCTCTCTCTCTCTCCCGATCTCGTAAGGTAGTACTTCCTAGTTAAAGGTATACCTTTAGCGGCAACAGGCGCAATAGCGACAGACAAAAGGTGGCAAGACCATTAGCGGCAACCGTCGCCGCTAAAGGTCGTGCCACCGCTAAAGGTATACCTTTAGCGGCAACAGGCGTCGCCGCTAAAAGTCCACTTCCTTGTAGTGTTTAGTTTTTTTTTAAATAATGAACACAGTTATCATAAAATATCAACTAAATGAGTTAAAGACATATTATTTAAAAAACTGCGTAGCGAGAATTCGGTGTACATACAAAAAATAAAAATTGTTTATAGTACAATTAAATAACCAGAATTATAAATAACAAAAATTATAACATCAAAAACAAAAGTAAAAGGTGTGGCCGTGTGAATCATGGGTTAAAATTAAAACAAAAAATAGAGAAAATGAAATCGATTAATTAAATAACAAAATTTAAAAGATGTTGATTCTGGAACTACAATATGAGTAAATGGTACGTTGATCGGTGAATCGATTTAAAGTTATTACTTTTAGTTTGTTTTAAAAGGATACATGTAAAAAACTTAATAGTTAATATACATATGTCACCATTCATGGTAGTTTTCCTTTAATATATACAAAAGTTTCAAACTCATCACTTTCGGTGACATCTCCTTCCCTTTATAGCCATCTTGAAGACATTTTATTTCGTTGAGAAGCTCTCATCAAGAACACGAACTCATTACGTACGTAATATTATTTTTTTATATTAAATAATAATTTCCTATAATTATATTTGTATTTTTTTTTAATTTAAAATTGCTGAGAAGTGAGAACCACATTTCCACTATTTTTCTGAACATTATCTTTCCTTAAAACATTTCCAAAATTGCTTTACCTTTTGCATGCAAAAATGATACCCAGAACTAAGCATTTCTCTAAGGTATGTTAAATAAAGGTACCAGAAAAACTTGGACATTTTGTGGCCTAGATCTCATCAGTCATCACTCTCATTCACCTTATATCATCTCCAACTAAGATGATCTTGTTTTCTCCATCTTCTCTTTCTCACTCGATCTCTTCTCTTTCTAGCTAATCTTGTATCTTCATTTTGGATGTTATAAACTTATATAGAAGTTAGATATTAAGAATTCATATCAAAGATTTTTTAAGGGATTTTATGCTCTTACTTTTGTTTACAAGTGATACTGTTAAAAGAATATGTTACAATTTAACACTTCACTTTTATAATAAAACTTAATGGGTCAAATTATTTTGTTTGAATATTTTTATTTTTATAATTGTTTGAATATGTTGCTCAAGTTATTTTGCAGGTTTGTGTGGATTGGGTTCATGTAGATCAAGTTTGTGTGGATTGAGTTCATGTAGATCAAGTCCAGAAGTGTTGATGTTTGGTCCAGTGGATCAAGACTTGGAGTGGTTTAGCAGATCAAGGCTTGGAGGATTTAGCTTGGAGCAGCTGGCCCATGGCCCATGTTTATATCTGCTGGCCCATGGCCCAGATAATAAGTTTACATATTAAGGATTGGCTGATGTGGGCAATCCGTGTCAACAAACACAAACTTATATCAGCATTGGATCAACTTGTTGACAGCCGTTGATCTAGATCCAAAAAGCACAACTTTCCAGCTATAAATAGCCGTGTCATTCGTTCATAAAACACTATTTGATCATTTTGTTTCTTAAGTCTCTCTTGTTTCTCTCTGATCTTCAGTTAGGGTTTTAGTCTTTATGATTCATTCTCAATCATTTGTTCCATAGTTTGGTTTGATCTATTGAATGAGAGTGTTATTGTAGAGAGGTTTGTTTGTATTCAGATTGAAAGGTCATCTTCTAGTTTCTAGGGTTTCAGAGTATTTTTTTGTTTCTTTCACTCATAAAAGTTCTTTATCTTTGATATATGCTTTGAATCATGTTTTATAACATGGTATCAGAGCTCTGATACGGTTTCTTGGAGGATCTGTTGTTAGGGTTAGTGTTTCTGAATATCCGCTGTGCATCCTGATTCTTGATCTTCGTTAGATCTTGTATTAATAATAGATCGTAAGTCAAGGGCTTCTTGATTATCTGGTTATTGATTATAAGGGTGAAACCCTAGTTTTATTTTTATTGTTGGTGGAGATCTGGTTCAACCAAGGTTGGAAGCTCTTTATCTGGATCTTGATTGACAACCCTAAGTGAAGGTTGTTGATCTTGGAGTTGTTAATAAGGAGTGTTTTGGTTTTCTATTCTTGATCTGTAACCCTAAGTGAAGGTTACAGGTCTTGAACCTGCTTAGGAAGCTGTGCAACTGGTTAGATCGTTCCATCTCTCTTTATTTGTGTTCATTGATTCTTTTGTTTTTAGGAGAACTGCCCGGGTTAGGTGGACTGGTATTGGCTCAATACGTGTTATTGATTGTGTTCTTGTTTGTCTACTTGCTTGTTTTTCTTTAGATTTGTGTGTGTGAGTTTAGAGAACCAGACTCCTGTGTTAAGACCTGTCCAGGCACCTTTTGAGTGACGAACCTGGAATCTGGATCACTGACACAGCTTCGTCTGTTTAGGACTGTGTTGTGTAATTGGTTATTTTTTTTGTGCATATTGTTGTGGTTAATTGTTTTACATCATGTCTGGGAAAGATAAAGATGGTTCAGATGGTGCTGATCCTTTTTCTGGGAGTGATGGGCAGGGTAATGTCACTTTGTTAAGTAAATTGGATGCTAGTGATCCTTTATACTTACATCCAAGTGATTTTGCAAACTTAAGTATCATAACAATTAAACTCAAAGGTACTGAGAATTACACAATCTGGTCTAATGCTTTGCAACTAGCTTTAAAGGTTAAAAATAAATGGGGCTTTATAGACAAAACTTGTGCCAAATCTGAAACAAATGGGGTTTTGGCAAATCAATGGGAGAGATGTAATTCAATTGTTTTAACTTAGATTTTAAATTCAATTAGTGAGGATCTTTATATGGGTCATGTGTTCTCAAAATTAGCTAGTGAGGTCTGGTTTGAGTTGAAGGAAACATATGATAAAATAGATGGGTCTGTTGTCGTCGATTTGTATCAAAAGATAAATTCATTTAGTCAAAATGGGTCCTCTGTGTCAGAGTATTATCATAAGTTGAATATAATGTGGAGACAACTTGATCAGATATTGCAACTGCCTACTTGTAGCTGTAATGCAGTAAAGACTTTAATGATTTTAATAATATGATCAAGCTTATGCAATTTTTAATGGGATTAGATAGTGTTTATCAATCTATTAGATCTAGTTTACTCATTAAGGAGATTCTACCTTCTGTAAAAGAAGCTTTTGCTGTGGTTTCTAGAGAGGAATCACATAGGAACTCATATACAGGAGGAAAGAGATCTCAGTCTATGGCTTTATTTGCTAAAACCAATCCTGAGTTTACAAGAACTAATAAGGTTTCTAATCAAAATTTAAAATGTACCCATTGTCAGAAAATTGGACATAGTATTGAGAAATGTTTTGAAATAATTGGTTACCCTTCTTGGATGAGACCAAGAGAAAACCAAAACAAGAAGGTTGTTGCAAATCAAAGTTCCACATCTGATGAGTCTGATGTTACTTTTAAGTCTTTCACTAGTGAACAGATTAACAAATTGTTAAGTCTAATAGGTGACAAGTGAAGTGAAGGAAGTCAAAGCTGTCATGTGACAGGTGGTGTGTCTATTCCTTTTTGTGCTAATAGTTGTTTTAAACCTATTTTTTGTTTTGCAAGTAGTTTGAACAATAGAAATAAGGGTTGGATAACAGATTCTGGTGCTAATCAACATATGGTTAAATTAACTGATTGTATAAATGCCACTGAGTTTAATATTAGAGTTAAGCACCCAAATAGGACTGATGCTTTAGTAACTAAAATTGGTAATATTAAACTTGGAGAAAAAGTTATTTTACAAGATGTTTTTGTAGTACCTGAATATCCTGTAAACCTTATTTCTATTCATAAGCTTGCAAAGGACAATAAGTTGTTTGTAGGTTTTGATGAACACAAATGTTACATACAGGAGTTAATCACAAAGAAAATCCTGGTGACTGGTAGTCAGGTGGATGGTCTGTACTACTGTGGTCTCTCTAATGTAACATCTAAGGTGTGTTTTAGTTCTAGTATAGATGTTAACATATGGCATGGCAGGTTAGGACACCCTTCAGATCAGGCTATAAAAAGGTTCAAGAATAAACTTAACCTTAATATACCTGATAAACATAACATTCCATGTGAAGTGTGTCTTAAAGCTAAGCAACATAGAGAGCCTTTCCCATTAAGTGATCATAGATCCACTGAGTTGGGAGAAGTTGTCCATTTAGATGTGTGGGGTCCTTATAGGATTAGCAGTAGAGAGGGATTCAAATTCTTTCTTACTATTGTGGATGACTATTCAAGAGCTGTGTGGGTATGTTTAATGAAGTCCAAAACTGAAGTTTTTTAAAATGTACAAGATTTTTATAACATTATTGAAACACGGTTCAAAAACAAAATTAAGTGTTTCGGGTCTGATAATGGTACTGAATTTACCAATAATCAGTTTGAAAGTTTTTGTAAAATAAAGGAATTGTACATCAGACTTCATGTACATATACTCCACAGCAGAATGGTATAGTAGAAAGAAAGCATAGACATATATTGAATGTTGCTAGGTCACTTTTGTTTCAAAGCAATATTCCAATAAGATTTTGGTCAGATTGTGTGCTAACTGTTGCTTATCTAATAAATAGGGTACCATCATCAGTCCTAGATGGCAAGACTCCTTATGAGGTAGTTTATAGTTTGAACCTTTTTTTGGACCATTTATAACTGTTTGGGTGTTTGTGTTTTTGTACCATTTTAAACAATTTAGATAAACTTAACAGTAGATCTGATAAGTGTGTATTCTTGGGGTATTCTACGGAAAAAAAGGGTTATAAAGTTTTTAGTTTAAGTGACAAAGACACATATTTTTCTAGGGATGTTAAGTTTTTGGAAACAATATTTCCTTTCAAGGAAACAACTGTAACAAAGGACTTCACAAAACTAATTGAGAAAAATAATTTTGGAATAACAAATTAAATTTCTTTGATAGTTATGAAAACATAAACCCAGAACAGTTAGAACCTCCCAATGATGAAAATGGTTAAAACAAAGAAACAGAGACACATAGGTCTAAGCAATCTAAGTCTGTTGGTAACAATCCTGAAGGATTGGATCAACATGATTCATTAGAGTCTAGGCAACCTAGTGGTTGTACCAACATTCCTAATAGGGCTGAGTGTGTGACACCTGTAAATGAACTAAACCTAAATTCCGAGGGAACTTTACAAAGTCAGTCACACACTCAAACTGCTCTTAGGAGGTCTGCCAGAGGGACTGTCTTACCAACAAGGTTAAGTGAGTATGTCCTAGATAGCAAGGTTAAGTATGGGATAGATAAGGTTGTTAACTATGCTAAGTTGTCTTTTGAGTCAAAATGTTTTGTGGTATCCCTTAATAAGGGATATGAACCTCAAAGCTTCAATGAGGCTGTCCAGGATAGTAACTGGATTGCAGCCATGAATGAGGAAATTGAAGCTTTGAATAGGAATGACACATGGGAACTAGTTGATCTACCTCCTGGTAGAAGCCTAGTTGGGTGTAAATGGGTGTATAAAATCAAGTATAAGTCTTTAGGGGAAATAGAAAGGTATAAGGCAAGGCTGGTTGCAAAAGGTTATAGTAAAAAACAAGGAGTTGACTTTGAAGAAACCTTTTTACCTGTAGTTAAACTTGTAACAGTTAGGACTGTGTTACCTTTAGCTGTTGAGTTTAACTGGGATTTGTATCAGCTTGATGTGAATACTGCTTTTCTTTATGGGGAATTACATGAGGAAGTTTACATGGCTTTGCCTGATGGCTATTTTTCTAAAGATGAAAACAGAGTGTGTATGTTAAAAAAAAATCTTTGTATGATCTAAAGCAAGCTCCACGAATGTGGAATGAAAAATTGGTTGGTGTCTTGACTGATTTGGGATTTTCCCAAAGTAAATGTGATTATACATTATTCTTTAGGTTTTAAGGATTCCAAGATTGTGTTTATGCTTGTTTATGTTGATGATATAGTAGTGACTGGTAATGATATAAATGAAATCATTTGAGTCAAAGAATGTTTAAAATCTAAATTCTTGATTAAGGATCTAGATGAGCTAAAATATTTCTTAGGAATATAAGTAATTAAAACTAATAATGGAATTTGTTTGTCACAAAGGAAGTATTGCTTGGAACTTCTTAGTGAGTATGGGATGACTGCATGTAAACCAGTCAACAGTCCCATAGAACAACACCATATTGTTACTCAGTTTTGTAAAACACATGAAAAGTATTGTCAAACATTACTGGGTATCAAAAATTAGTTGGAAAACTTATTTATTTAGCTCATACTAGACCTGACATATCATATGCAGTTCACTTTCTCAGTTTATATATGCATAGGCCAACTGAGGGACATTTAAAAGTTGCTTTAAGGCTATTGAGATATCTTAAAAAAATCCCCTGGTAAAGGTTTATTGTTTGAGAAATCTGGTAGTATGATTTTTAGGGCATACTCAGATTCTGATTGGGCTAAATGCTTTGAAACCAGGAAATCAATAACTGGTTTTTGTGTTTTCTTAGGGAAAAAATTGATTTCTTGAAAAAGTAAGAAACATGCCACTGTTTCAAGATCTTCAGCTGAGGCTGAATTTAGATCTATGTGTGCAACTGTTTGTGAACTTATTTGGTTGATACATGTTTGTGAAGAGTTAAATCAACAAATAATTTTGCCTGTTGAGTTGTTTTGTGACAGTTCATCTGCTTTAGCAATTGTAGAAAATCCTGTTTTCTTTGAAAAAACTAAACATTTTGATTTAGATCTCTTTTTTCTAAGAGATCAAGTATCTAAAGGGATTGTTAAAACTGTTAAGTTGAATACCAATAGTCAGATTGTTGGTATAATGACTAACGGTTTATTAACAGGAAAGCATGAGGAATTTTGTCAAAAATTAAACTTGTTTGACCCATTTGGGGGGTGTCAAATTGAGGGGGGGGGGGTGTTAAAAGAATATGTTACAATTTAACACTTCACTTTTATAATAAAACTTAATGGGTCAAATTATTTTGTTTGAATATTTTTATTTTTATAATTGTTTGAATATGTTGCTCAAGTTATTTTGCAGGTTTGTGTGGATTGGGTTCATGTAGATCAAGTTTGTATGGATTGGGTTCATGTAGATCAAGTCCAGAAGTGTTGATGTTCGGTCCAGTGGATCAAGACTTGGAATGGTTTAGCAGATCAAGGCTTGGAGGATTTAGCTTGGAGCAGCTGGCCCATGGCCCATGTTTATATCTGCTGGCCCATGGACCAGATAATAAGTTTACGTAGAAAGGATTGGTTGATGTTGGCAATCCGTGTCAACAAACACAAACTTATATCAGCCATTGGATCAACTTGTTGACAGCCGTTGATCTAGATCCAAGAAGCACAACTTTCCATCTATAAATAGCTGTGTCATTCGTTCATAAAACACTTTTCGATCATTTTGTTTCTTAAGTCTCTCTTGTTTCTCTCTGATCTTCAGTTAGGGTTTCATTCTTTAGGATTCATTCTGAATCATTTGTTCCTTAGTTTGGTTTGATCTATTGAGTGCAAGTGTTATTGTAGAGAGGTTTGTTTGTATTCAGATTGAAAGGTCATCTTCTAGTTTCTAGGGTTTCAGATTATTTTTTGTTTCAGTAATAAAAGTTCTTTATCTTTGATCTATGCTTTGAATCATGTTTTATAACAGATACTATGTTTTATCATGTACAGTTTTAAGGAAGAATTGGGTTTGGTTATGTTATGTTTCTATCGGGCTTTTGCTTGCTCGTTAAGATCCGGTGTCTAAGGAAGAATTGGGCCGACTAATTATAAGATTATTATTAAGTTAATTATGTTTATAATTATAATAATTTTAAGGGTGTTACAATTTGCTCCTTCACAAATACAATAGAGGGTTTAAATTTCTTGCAAGTACAGTGTTAGACCACATGGTGCGTTCCGTGATAAAGCTATGTGATGGTTGTGATACATCGGCCCATGTATTTATTGATAGGCAAAAATCATCACGGTTATGATTTAAATCGCAACTATGACAAAGGGTGTGTAGGGTGAGTGGTATGTTTGGGGATGTGGTGTAATGTTGTGATTGATTTTTTTTTTTTTTAGCTTTTTGATTGGTGGTGATTGATTTAGAGATGATGTAATACACCGCCTCATGTGTTTATTAATGAATGTAATTATATATGTAAAGATTGAGATGACACAAACTGATTGGGCGTGAAAAAATGAGTTATAATGACCACCCGCTCACTTTAGAGTGGTTTTTAGGTGAAAGAATATTCCAAAAAAAAGTATGAAAGTATGCTTCCTTAAATAACATTTATGTGTCAATTATGTGTACGTTTGGCAATGAGCTTTAAAGAAAAAAATCATACTCAATAAAAAAAGCTTCAGCTAATCTGCCAAACATCAAAATATATTTAAAAAAACTACAGTTACCAGCTTTCAGTCATCATGTAGTTTTGCCAAACATACCCTATATGTGTAAAGAAAGTGTTTTCTTACTAGAAAATTGGACAATATATAACGGTGAATAAAATTTACATCAAGAAAAAAATAAAGAACAGTTGCAGAATTACTTCTTTTAACTGTTTCTTTAAAGTACATATGTACACTAACATCGAAGAAGATTTATCGGTCATCGTTGAAGATTTATCAGTCATTAGAGAAGATCTGTTGGTAATCTATGTAACTGCACTTCGTGTACGTCTCCAGCTAAGTGATAGGTTAAGTCTGTAGATTACTAGCTAGGTCTAAAGGGGAGATTATTAATGCACTTTGTGTATATATGTCCCCAGGTAGTGACATGTTAGTATAAGTCTTTGGCTAGGTTAAATGATGTTTTATAGACTTATGGGCAATTTTTTAATTTATGTGTTTTGGTCATGAGAGACACTCCATGAGAATGAGACTCTCATTCTTACTGAGGGCTTCATGCAAATGGGACATACTATAAAAGTCACATTCTCATCATAAGCTTTGTCGAACTTTGTTCATAACTTGTGGTGTTTGTGTGTGTTTTTTTTTTTGCTCCTGTGGAGTTATTTGAATCTAAAGAAATTTTGAGTGATTTCGGTGTTGTTTTTATCTTTCTACTCGTTTTCCCATCTCTATAATATGTGTTTATCTTGTTTCCACCTTGATAATCGTGAAAACATCTGTTGGAATCATTCTTGTTTGAAAATATGATTCAAACTCCATGCAGCATGCACGTGGGAATATGATCTGGTCATCCGTAGCTCAAGGCTACTTACTTGTTCTTTGTTTACGTTATAGGTTTGGTTTGAATAATCAGTTGTGATCCACAATTGTAGGTTTTTTCAGTTTCTTTCCGTTGTAATGCTGCCTATATATAGCAGCCTCTTCTATTGTTCCTTTTATTCACTTTTGCATAATAAACATCCTTGAGTATTATTCATATTGTGAGTTTGTTTGAGTGTTCAATAAGTTTTGATATCAACAGTGGTACCATAGCTTGTGTGTGATCAATCCATTCCTTCCTTTCACCCTTTTCTCACTCAATGGCCGATCAATCCAGTACCTTGCCCACTGCTCCTACCCCAATCCCAATCTTTAAGGGAGAAGGGTATGAACATTGGAGCATACGAATGAAAACCATTTTGAAATCAAGAGACCTTTGGGAGCTGGTGGAACAAGGAGTTAATTATGCTGAACCTGATGTAAACAGATTCAAGAACCTTAAGAAAAAGGATGCTTATGCCATGGCAATCATTCAACAGGCCATACATGATCAACTGTTTTCTAGAATTGCAGCTGCTGAATCATCTAAGGAAAGTTGGGAGATACTAAAGATGGAGTATCAAGGAGATACCCAAGTGAAAGCTATTAAGCTGCAAGGCTTAAGAAGAGAGTTTGAGAATCTCTCTATGAAAGAAAATGAAACAGTAGGAGAATACTTCTCAAGAGTTATGGGGATTGTAAGCCAGAAGAGAGCTTATGGGGAGATCATCTCTGATCAAACCATAGTTGAAAAGGTACTTCGTGGTTTATCTCAGAAATTTGATTATATTGTTCCTTCTATTGAGGTATCTTTTGACCTGTCTACTCTCACTCCTGTGAGACTGATGGGGTGCTTACAATCACAAGAAGAAAGAATCAATAGCAGATCTGGTGAGAAAGTTGAGAAGTATGAAGAACATGCCCTGCAAGCCATGCAAGAAGGTAACCATTCATCAAATGCACGTGGTAGGGGACGTGGTGGTTACAGAGGTCGGGTAGAGAAAGATCACTGGATAGAAGCAAGGTTCCTCAATGTTATACATGAAAAAAATATGAACACATGTCCAAAGACTGCTGGTACAATGAGGAGGCACAAGTCAACATGGCTGCTGAGTCTGTGGAACAAGGTGAAAACAATGGTAATGGTGAAGAACAACATTTGTTTATAGCATTTATACCTGAACAAGAAGCCAATAACTTGTGGTTTCTTGATTCAGGATGTTCTAACCATATAACAGGTTCTAAGAACTGTTTTGTTGAACTTGATGAAACCTTTAAGATGAGTGTGCAACTGGGTAACAAGAAGTCTTTAGCTGTTGAAGGAAAAGGTGTGGTTCGAATTTGACTGGTCCAAACACTTTTAAATTACTCAGTTATGTGTATTATGCTCCAACCTTGGAGTATAATCTGTTGAGTGTGGGTCAACTCATGAGGAGAGGTTACCTTTTGCTATTTGAAGGTAGCAGTTGCATCATCAATAATCAAGGTACTGAATTATTAAACATCCCTATTGCTACTAACAACATGTTTGTTGTGGTTGCTTCCAAAACAGAATTTAGCACTCCCAATAAGGCATCACTGCTTCAAGTCTGGCACAAGAGATATGGACAGTTAAACTGGGACAGTTTAAAGTTGTTACATGACAAAGGCATGGTGATTGGCATGCCACAGGTTAAAGGTACATGAATATGAGAAGGATGCATCTTAGGGAAACAGATCAGATCATCTTTCAAAGCCTCTTCCTGGAGAGCTACAAAAAGACTGGAACTTGTGCATGCTGATCTATGTGGTCCAATGCAGGTACCCAGTCATGGTCACAGTTTTTATTATTTCTTGTTAATAGATGATGTATCAAGGATGTGTTGGGTGTATTTCTTATCAAAAAAATCCGAGGCATTTGAAAGATTTAAAGTGTTCAAAGCATTGGTAGAAAAGCAAAGTGATTGCAGTTTAAAAGTACTAAGGACAGATAGAGGGGGAGAATTTTGCACTAATGAATTCAATTCATTTTGTGAAAAACATGGTATTAGGAGAGAATTAAGTGAGCCTCACACACGACAACACAATGGAGTGGTGGAAAGAAAGAATAGAACCATTATGGGAATGGCAAGAAGTATGTTGAAAGAAAGAAGTTTGCCAAACTATTTATGGGCAGAAGCTGTTGCTACAGCTGTTTATGCAATCAAAAGAGCTCCCACATCAGCTGTGCAGAACAAGACTCCATATTAGGTATGGTTTAATGTTAAGCCTGATGTCACTAATATGAAGATCTTTGGTTGTGTTACATATGGTTATAAGTTTGTTCAGGGAAGAAGGAAACTTGTTGATAGATCAAACAAGATGATCTTCATTGGGTACTCTACAAATGGTACAGGATATAGACTTTGTAATCCTGGTACTAAGAAGTTTGAAACCAGGAGTTTTTGTGACACAACCATCCTAGAAGATTACTTATGGAACTGGCAAGAGGTGCACAAGTCAGACAAACAGCTATATGAGAGGATGTATGCAGACCCTTTCCCCAAAGGCATGGTGATTGGCATGCCACAGGTTAAAGGTACATGAATATGAGAAGGATGCATCTTAGGGAAACAGATCAGATCATCTTTCAAAGCCTCTTCCTGGAGAGCTACAAAAAGACTGGAACTTGTGCATGCTGATCTATGTGGTCCAATGCAGGTACCCAGTCATGGTCACAGTTTTTATTATTTCTTGTTAATAGATGATGTATCAAGGATGTGTTGGGTGTATTTCTTATCAAAAAAATCCGAGGCATTTGAAAGATTTAAAGTGTTCAAAGCATTGGTAGAAAAGCAAAGTGATTGCAGTTTAAAAGTACTAAGGACAGATAGAGGGGGAGAATTTTGCACTAATGAATTCAATTCATTTTGTGAAAAACATGGTATTAGGAGAGAATTAAGTGAGCCTCACACACGACAACACAATGGAGTGGTGGAAAGAAAGAATAGAACCATTATGGGAATGGCAAGAAGTATGTTGAAAGAAAGAAGTTTGCCAAACTATTTATGGGCAGAAGCTGTTGCTACAGCTGTTTATGCAATCAAAAGAGCTCCCACATCAGCTGTGCAGAACAAGACTCCATATTAGGTATGGTTTAATGTTAAGCCTGATGTCACTAATATGAAGATCTTTGGTTGTGTTACATATGGTTATAAGTTTGTTCAGGGAAGAAGGAAACTTGTTGATAGATCAAACAAGATGATCTTCATTGGGTACTCTACAAATGGTACAGGATATAGACTTTGTAATCCTGGTACTAAGAAGTTTGAAACCAGGAGTTTTTGTGACACAACCATCCTAGAAGATTACTTATGGAACTGGCAAGAGGTGCACAAGTCAGACAAACAGCTATATGAGAGGATGTATGCAGACCCTTTCCCCAAAGGCATGGTGATTGGCATGCCACAGGTTAAAGGTACATGAATATGAGAAGGATGCATCTTAGGGAAACAGATCAGATCATCTTTCAAAGCCTCTTCCTGGAGAGCTACAAAAAGACTGGAACTTGTGCATGCTGATCTATGTGGTCCAATGCAGGTACCCAGTCATGGTCACAGTTTTTATTATTTCTTGTTAATAGATGATGTATCAAGGATGTGTTGGGTGTATTTCTTATCAAAAAAATCCGAGGCATTTGAAAGATTTAAAGTGTTCAAAGCATTGGTAGAAAAGCAAAGTGATTGCAGTTTAAAAGTACTAAGGACAGATAGAGGGGGAGAATTTTGCACTAATGAATTCAATTCATTTTGTGAAAAACATGGTATTAGGAGAGAATTAAGTGAGCCTCACACACGACAACACAATGGAGTGGTGGAAAGAAAGAATAGAACCATTATGGGAATGGCAAGAAGTATGTTGAAAGAAAGAAGTTTGCCAAACTATTTATGGGCAGAAGCTGTTGCTACAGCTGTTTATGCAATCAAAAGAGCTCCCACATCAGCTGTGCAGAACAAGACTCCATATTAGGTATGGTTTAATGTTAAGCCTGATGTCACTAATATGAAGATCTTTGGTTGTGTTACATATGGTTATAAGTTTGTTCAGGGAAGAAGGAAACTTGTTGATAGATCAAACAAGATGATCTTCATTGGGTACTCTACAAATGGTACAGGATATAGACTTTGTAATCCTGGTACTAAGAAGTTTGAAACCAGGAGTTTTTGTGACACAACCATCCTAGAAGATTACTTATGGAACTGGCAAGAGGTGCACAAGTCAGACAAACAGCTATATGAGAGGATGTATGCAGACCCTTTCCCTAAAGAATATGCTGAAAACTCATCAGTTGATGTCATCAATGATGTTGAAACTTCTGAACCAGAAGGGACAGCATCACCTGATGTATCAACTCCTCAAAGTAGTGTTTCTCAGCATTCTAATGCAGCTGATAGTTCAAGCTCCAGTTCATCTGTTCCCTTGAAAGTTAGATCCATGGCAGATCTTTATTCTAGTACTCAAGAAGTAAATAAGGTCACTTCAGACTATTTGGATTGCCAGTTTGCACTTAATGTTGCAAACCCTATGTGTTTTTCAGATGCAGGCAAGAAGAGGGAATGGCAGGAGGCCATGAAGGTTGAATTTGATGCTATCAATAAGAATCAGACTTGGATGTTGATCAATCTTCCAAGTGGAAAGAATGTTGTGGGATTAAAATGTCTTTACAAGACTAAAGTAGGACCTGATGGGAAGATAATCAAGCACAAGGCCATACTGGTTGCTAAGGGGTATTCTAAAAAATATGGTGTTGATTATGAAGAAACATATGCTCTAGTGGCCAGATTTGAAACCATCAGTATTATCATAGCAGTTGCAGCTATCAAAGGTTGGTTATTGTATCAGTTGGATGTTAAGTCAGCCTTCTTAAATGGAGATCTTAATGAAGAGATATATGTGGAGCAGCCAGAAGGGTTTGTGATAAAGGAACAAGAAGATAAGGTCTATAGACTACATAAAGCCCTCTATGGCTTGAAGCAGGCCCCTAGATCATGGTATGCCAAAATAGATGGGTACTTCAATGATAATGGTTATATCAAAAGCTTGAATGAACCTACTCTTTATGTTAAATATTGTTCAACTGATGTTATCTATATGTGCTTATATGTGGATGACATCATTTGTACAAGTTCAAGTGAGGTTCTAGTTGCAGATTTTAAAGCTGGAATGAAACAGATGTTTGAAATGACTGATCTAGGTCTACTTCAGTATTTTCTTGGGTTGGAAATGAAGCAGTCTCATGAAGGGGTGTTTGTTTCACAAGAAAAGTATGCACAAAATCTGTTGATCAAGTTTGGTATGCAAGACTGCAAGGTTGAAGATGTTCTAATGAGTCCCTATGACAAGTATCAAAGTGATTATGGTGAAGACAAGGTTGATGAAACAAAATATAGAAGTTTGATTGGTGGGTTAATCTATCTAACTCACACAGGACCAGATTTAGCTTATGCAGTTGGTGTTTTGTCTAGATTTATGCAGTCACCATCAAAGATTCATGCAGGTGCTGCAAGAAAAGTTCTAAAGTATGTGGCTTCCACTCTGCAGTTTGGTATTTGGTACAAGATGGGTGATCAATTCAACCTTGTTGGATACTCAGATAGTGATTGGGCAGCCTGTATTGATAACAGGAAGAGTGTTGGTGCTTATGTGTTCAAGATTGGCAATGGGGCAGTTTCTTGGAGCTCAAAGAAACAAAATACAGTTGCACTCTCAGTACTGAAGCTGAGTACATCTCTACAGGTGCAACTTGTCAGTGTATTTGGATAAGGAGAATTTTGGAAGACTTAGGACATATGCAAAGCAATGCAACAGTGGTTTGGTGTGATAGCCAGTCTGCTATCAATCTTTCTAAAAATCCAGTTCAACATGGGAAAGCAAAGCATATTGAGTTAAAATATCACTTCATTAGAGATATGGTCAAGCAAGAAAAAGTGATGCTACAGTTCTGTAGTATCAATGATCAAATGGCAGATTGTTTAACCAAGGCTTTGGCAAAAGAGAAATTTGTGTTCTTTCGATATCATTTGGGAGTGCAGGAGTTTGTATCAAGAGGGGGTATTAAAATATGATTCAAACTCCATGCAGCATGCACGTGGGAATATGATCTGGTCATCCGAAGCTCAAGGCTACTTGTTCTTTGGTTACGTTAGAGTTTGGTTTGAATAATCAGTTGTGATCCACAATTGTAGGTTGTTTCAGTTTCTTTCCGTTGTAATGCTGCCTATATATAGCAGCCTCTTCTATTGTTCCTTTTATTCACTTTTGCATAATAAAAAGCCTTGAGTATTATTCATATTGTGAGTTTTTTTGAGTGTTTCAACAATATCCATCTAAAACCAAAATCCAAATGACTATATTAACATGACCAGCAGATTCTTGTTGTAATTTAAAGGTGACTAAAACCATTATATGATGATAAAAGAAATAATACACTATGGGTATATTTGGCAATGAGCTTTTAGGAGCTTCAAACTTTAAGCTTTTAAGAAAAAGCTCATACTCAATAAAAAGCTTGTTTGGCTGAAGAGCTGGAAGCTTTTAGGTTAGGAGAGAAAGCTCTACAGTGAAAAGCTACTAGTACTAGCTTTTCAAAAAAAGCTTTACTAGCTACAAACTTTTAATTAGTAAATGACACAAATACCCATTCTATTTTAAAAATAGAATAAAAACTTTCTTTATAAGTTTTTATTCTGTCACCAAAATATATTTAAAAAGCTTCTAGCTTCCAGCTTACAGCTACCAGCCACCAGCTAGTTTTGCCAAACATACCCTATATGTTTTCAAGCTTTGTTAATTCCAATATTATAGTAAAGTAGTTGTAATCGTGTTTATATATGCTTCTTCTTTTTTTTTTTCTTTACATAATAGCTGGCAATGCTTAATCATACTTGATTTAATACAAGTTAAAGATATTAATTTAATATGTGTATTAACCATGCATTGCCATTGAAAAAGTATATATTTTCGGGTAGGATTAGTATTACCAAAGGCCATCCAATTATTGCGTTTTTGTTGAAGAAGTCCGGTCATTTTCTTGAAAAATAAGCAAGCAAAGTGGAAAACAATTTTTAAATATTAGAAAATGTATACATTATGACAATTACCAATAAAAAAATATACGGGTACCTTCCATTTAGTTAGTTGCAATAAGTTGAAGTCTTTCGTGTTCTCGTGGCCAAATTGATAATAAATAATTCTATTTATGAAGTAACAAAATTACTTGTATACATTAATAAAAAGCCATACCACAATAGTTTAATTAATTAATTGATATGCGATTGAATTGGTGACTTGGTGGTGGAATATGATCGCGTGGAAACATTGGTGGCACGATGATACTCCAGTATTTCGTGAGTGATTCCAATTTGTTGGCCGTTAAAAAAAAAATTATCAAACAAACAGGCAAACATTCTGAAAAACGACCAATTACAAGTTAACGACGGATTTGAGTGTCTTAGAGGTCACCAGTAACCTTTTATTTAATAGATTTTAATATATTAAAATTCCAAATGATACCTACAAACCTAAACTTAATGCTCACAAAGATAGCAAACTTCTACTACAATCATCTTAGTATTTCTTAAAATCACGACACGTAAGCTTTCATCATATTTATCTAGTCTCAACTTGTATTATTTTAGTACTTACAGGTTATATGTTGTGCACGTTTTATCTTCTAACTTAGCAGACTTTGACCTCCATAACTTATTTGGAATCAATAACTTGATCGTAGCTATCAATATCATGACTTGTATATTTGGACATTTTATAAAATTTAATGATCCAGATTATATAAATTCCTTAATTTATTCCTTCTGGCTGATCGATGCTTGCCATCTGTATGATAAGTTTTTGCTGTTCTGAAATGCCATATAAATTTAAGAAAACAATGCCAAAAACATAATTTGAAATTTATGTCATTAATTATCCCGAATTTCTTTACCTTTAGAGGGTCCTGAAGATTTTGCATCGTTTATAGTCAATTTTTGAAACCTCTTTTGGTTATAAGTGTTCCGCTAGTCTCAAATTTTGAAACACCTTTTAATAAACTAACCGGTATACATTTGAAACTTGTGAGTATGCTCAATACCTGATAGATATATCATATATATACCAAGCCAAGTAAGGAACATGATTTTATAATTAGATGTATGCCTAAAATTATCAATACCTTGTCACATATTTGTAACATTTTCATCCCCATTCCCAACAGTACAGTAGTGGCAATCTCCAGACTCCAATACCAATTATGCTATGTTTTATGGTTTTATATTTTTCGCTTCACATCACCGCCACATCATAAAGTTCATGCCTAGAGTCGCCCCTTAATAGGGGGGAGGGGGGGCGTGGGCGACGGCCCCAACCCAAAATTTTTGAGTGCCCGAAGTTTTTTAAAAATTGTCATATATGTGTGTGTTGTGCTATTGTGATCAATTTATTTTACATTAGCCCATCTAATAAGGCTTACAATCACTAAACTTTTAAACTCATCAAAACATACCCAACCTAAAATAAAATTTAAATTATATGGGCCCGATATATTTGTGGGGGCCCTAGGGCAAAAACATTTTTTTACAGTTATTGAAGACGGCTCTGTTCATGTCACATTAAGGCTATATGTTAATATGTTATGGTTTCACTTTTTTTCACTCCACGTCATTGCAACATATGCATGAGCTCCCACTTTTTTTTTCACGTTTATACGTTATGATTTCACAAGTTTTCATTATCAACTACCTCATTAAAATAATATTTAAAAAAATAAATTAAAAAAAGGAAAGAAAATGTATAATTGGTTAAAGAGGAGGGGGCCAACCACCAACTTCTTCCATGAAGGGGTGTTTAACGCCCTTCGGCCTTCACATTCACTGTTGAAATATGTCACAGGTGTAGGTATTATTTCATCTTACAATTCTTTTATTCTTGTTACACTTACACACTTGTTACACTTACACACTTTCTTGTTTGTTTGTTTTGTTTGTGTTTCATATATGTTGAGCCTGCTTTGGAGATGCTGTGTAGCTGTGAAGGTACAAGTCTAGTTGATGTGTAGCTGTGTAGATAAAAGACCAAGTCCAGTTGATAATAGCCCAAGTTATGAGGCTGTTGTGGTACACCAGTTAGCCCATACATACGTACACATTAATTATTAATGGGCTGCTGCTCTCTTCTGTTGGTCCAGCCCATCAACTCGTGTTATATATACAGCTGGTGCAAGTGGTGCAAGCTCATCTCATCCTGGTCGTTCATTCTGGCGATCCGTGTGAAACACTGATCGTGTGGCTGAGAGTTGATTACTTTGTGTTTTCTCTCTGACAGCCTTCTCTCTCCAGTATATATTGATTGTTACGATTACTGTTGAGATCTGAGATCATTTTTTGTATTTTTCTCTCTGAGTTTCTCTTTTTTCGTCTAGATCAAATCTAGGGTTTGTACTTGTTCATCAGATATATCTTATATCTGTTTAGAGATATAGTCTGAGAAGATTGGTCGATTGGTATTGAGAGTTTATTGTAGTGAGAGAGTTCTTTTGTAAGTTTTAGTTCATAATCAGTTTCTGATTCTTTTGGTTTATAATAAAAAGTTCTTCAAGTCTTCAGTTCAAGATATCATGTTTGTAACATGGTATCAGAGCTATAGGCTTTGATTTTTGAGTCTTCCGCTTATATTAGGGTTTATCTGATTTGGATATCTTGATATTATTTGGGGATCTTGGAGCTTGTGGTGGATCTAGCTTGTAGATCTGGTATTCAGATCTAAGGTTGATTCAAGCGTATTATTGTACCAGTGGTGAAGAATCAGATCTGATCTCAAGATCTGTAAAATCATTTGGAGGCATTTTTTTCTTGCTCTCTGGTGAAACAACCCTAAGTGAAGGTTGTTTCATTACGAGTTTTTGGCGAACCCTAACTTGGGCACCCCTCTCGGTGAGATCTTTCCTGTATACTCTTAGTTGTTGTTCTAAGGAGTCATTGCCAGGGAGATTGCATCCCTGTTTAGCTTTAAGGTGTGTCTAGGGTTTTAGGAGGCTCCTGTACGAGGACCTGCACTGGCACCTTTGAGTGATGAACCAGTGATCTGGATCACCAGTACAGCTTCGCCAAGTGTCTTGTGGTTTTAGATTGTTTGTGTGCTATTTGTGTGTGATCTCTGTGATTCTCCTTGTGTGATCTTCTGTGGTTTGTTCTTGTGTGTTGTTATCATGAGTAATGATGGAGATGACTTGGGATCTGGACCCCAGGTGGGTCCAAATCTTGGTCCAATTACTGATCCTGCTAACAGTTTGGTAACTCAAGTTAACAAACTGGATGCAAGTGATCCTTTGTATCTTCATCCAAGTGACTCTGCCAACTTAACCATAGTTAATATAAAACTAAAAGGAACTGAAAACTACAGTGTTTGGTCTAATGCTATGATTCTTGGTTTACAAGTTAAAAATAAACTTGGTTTCATAAATGGGGAATGTGTAAAATCTGTAGATGATCCTATTCTTGCTAGGCAATGGGATAGGTGTAACTCAGTTGTACTTACTTGGATTTTAAACTCTATGTCTGAGGAATTATACCTTGGACAGGGTTTCTCTAAACTTGCCTCTGATGTATGGAAAGAGTTAAAAGAAACGTATAATAAAATTGATGGGTCTGTGGTGTTTGATCTTTATCAGAAGATAAATAGTTTTAGTCAGGAAGGGTCCAGTGTTTCTGAGTATTATCAGAAACTAAATGTTATGTGGAAGCAGTTGGACCAAATTCTGCAACTGCCTCCATGTACATGTGATGCTTCTAAAGATTTCAATAGCTTTAGTCAGATGATTAAACTAATGCAGTTTTTAATGGGTCTAGATAGTTATTATCAAAATGTTAGGACTAATCTGTTAACTAGAGAAGTCTTACCTACTGTTAAAGAAGCTTATGCTATAGTTTCTAGAGAGGAATCTCATAGAAACTCTAGTGGAGCTGGTAAGAAGTCTCAAACTACTGTTGGATTTATGTCTAAAACTAGTCAGTTTAATGACTTCAATAAAAAGTTTGATAATAAATCTACTCTAAAATGTACTCATTGTAATAAAACTGGTCATGTTGCTGAAAAATGCTTTGAGGTTATAGGTTATCCTCCATGGATGAGGTCTAGAGGAAATCAATCAAAAAAATTGGGGGGTAATAGGAGCAGTAATAATACTACTGTTGATACTGATGTCCCTTCTCTGACTAGTGAACAGCTATCAAAACTTTTGAGTCTTTTAAATGATAAAGCAAAGGAAACACCACAGAGCTGCAATGTTTCAGGTAGCTTTTTTTGTGCTAATGTGTATGGTAAACCAATATTTGGTTTTGCAAGTAAAATAGGGAACAAACTTAAAATAGGATGGATTATAGATTCAGGGGCTAGTCAACATATGGTAACAAATGAAATTGAATTAACTGACTATGTTGAAGTCTCTGATCTAAATATACATGTAAATCATCCTAATGGTACTAAGGCTATGGTTACTAAAATTGGCAATGTTAACTTAGCAAATGGGGTCATTTTAAAAGATGTTTTAGTTGTTCCTGATTATAAAGTAAATTTAATTTCTGTACACAAATTAGCTAGGGATAATAAACTATATGTTGGGTTTGATGAAGACACTTGTTATATACAGGACCAGTCCACCAAGAAAGTCCTGGTGACTGGTAAACAGCTTGAGGGTCTGTATCTATGTGGAAATGCATGTTTACTTGATAAGGTGTGTTTTAACAGTACTGAATTGTATGATACATGGCATGCTAGATTAGGACACCCCTCTGAACAAGCTGTTAGAGTACTTAAAACCAGACTCAACATAGGAGAACATGATAGATCTCAGCCTTGTGAGGTCTGTCAAAGGGCTAAACAACATAGGGAGCCATTCCCTCTAAGTGATCACAAGTCAACTGATATTGGTCAGTTGATTCACTTAGATGTATGGGGACCTTATAGAGTTGTTAGCAGAGATGGTTTCAAGTTCTTCTTAACTATAGTTGATGATTATTCCAGGGCTGTTTGGGTGTGTTTGTTAAAAAGTAAAACTGAAGTGTTTGAAAATGTAAAAGAATTTGCTAATATTATTCAAACTCAGTTTAAAAAACACATTAAGTGTTTCAGAAGTGATAATGGACTTGAATTTGTGAATAAACAAATGTCCAGTTTTTGTAAAGAAAGAGGAATAATACATCAGACTACTTGTGCTTATACTCCTCAACAAAATGGGATTGTTGAGAGGAAGCATAGGCACTTGCTAAATGTTGCTAGGGCATTGCTTTTTCAAAGTAATTTGCCTATTAGGTTCTGGACTGAGTGTGTGTTAACTGCTGCATATTTGATTAATAGGACACCATCAGGAGTCTTAGGAGGCAAAACACCTTATGAGTTACTATATGGATTTGAACCCTTTCTTGACCATCTAAAACTATTTGGATGCCTGTGTTTTTGTGCTATTTTGGATGAAACTGATAAGTTTAATAGTAAATCTGAAAAATGTGTTTTTATAGGATATTCAAATGAGAAAAAAGGATACAAGGTTTTTAGTTTAGATAGTAAAACAGTTGGATTTTCAAGGGATGTTAAGTTCTTTGAAAACTGTTTTCCTTTTAAAGAAACAAAAATTTTTGACACTTATGATTCTAATCCTGAAAAACATATAAATAGCTTAAACTTTTTTGATTCATTTGAAAAAACAGGCTCTGAAAATAGTTTTGAAGTAGATGAGCCCAATGATGATGGAAAGGGTCAAGGTAAGTTAGATATAGGAACACATGCAAATCAGCAATCTGTTGATCCACCTCAGAATGTTACAGGCTTGGCTGGTGATCAGCAGTCTAACATAAGAGGTGTTGATCCTGATAGGGCAGAACATGTGAGTACTATAAGTGATAGTAACATCCAGTCTGAGGGTGATACTTCTGAGCCTGTGAACCCTGAGTCTGTTAGAAAGTCTTCTAGGAGTTCTTTCTTTCCTTCCAAGTACAATGAATATATTGTAGAAGGAAAAGTTAAATATGGTATAGAGAAGTATGTTAATTTTGCAAACTTGTCTTTTGAATCAAAATGTTTTGCATCATCTTTGTCTAAAAGTTTTGAACCTAGAAATTTTAAGGAAGCATCTAATAGTCCTGAGTGGGTACAGGCTATGAATGATGAAATTGAAGCCCTAAATAGAAATAATACATGGTCTATAGTTGATTTACCAAAAAACAAAAATATTGTTGGGTGTAAATGGATATTTAAAATCAAATATAGGGCTAATGGTGAAATAGAAAGGTATAAGGCTAGGCTAGTGGCAAAAGGTTTCAGCCAAAAAGAAGGCATTGATTTTGAAGAAACCTTTGCACCTGTTGTAAAAATTGTAACTGTTAGGTGTGTCATTGCATTAGCTGTTTATAATAGTTGGGAACTTTATCAATTAGATATAAACAATGCTTTTCTTTATGGTGATCTTAATGAAGATGTTTTTATGAAACTTCCTGAGGGATATTTTAATAATGAAAGCAATAAAGTTTGTAAATTAAACAAATCCTTGTATGGCCTTAAACAGGCTCCAAGGATGTGGAATGAGAAGTTGGTTAATGTTTTGTTTGATTTTGGTTTTAAAAGAAGTAAATGTGACCATTCCTTGTTTTTTAAGCAAACTGATTCTGTGGTGATAGTATTGCTTGTATATGTGGATGATATAGTTGTTACTGGTAATTCTATACATGAGATAGAAAACATTAAGCAGTGTTTAAGGTCTAAGTTCTTGATTAAAGATCTTGGTAAATTACAATATTTTCTTGGAATTGAAGTTATAAGAGATAATGATTCTCTTATACTTACCCAAAGAAAGTATTGTACAGATCTACTTTTAGAATATGGAATGTTAGGTTGTAAACCTATCAATGTTCCTATTGACCAGAATCATGTGTTAACAAATTTGTTGAACACTGATTCTAAACCTGTTGAAAATATTACTAGTTACCAGCAACTTATAGGTAAGTTGATTTATTTGGCACACACAAGGCCTGATATTTCCTATGCAGTGCACTACTTAAGCCAATTCATGCATGCTCCTTTAAGTGGACATGTAAAGGTGGCTTTTAGACTTCTGAGATATCTAAAGCATTCCCCAGGAAAAGGCATAAGATTCAAAAAAACCGACCCATTTGATCTTGTTGCCTTTTCAGATTCTGATTGGGCGAAATGTACTAGTACTCGAAAGTCAGTCACTGGCTTCTGCATTTTCTTAGGAAATAACTTGGTTTCTTGGAAAAGTAAGAAACAGGCTACGGTGTCTCGATCATCAGCTGAAGCTGAATATCGAGCCATGTGTTCGGCCACTTGTGAAGTTATTTGGTTAAAAAATCTATTGGAAGAGTTGACTGTTAAAGTCAAAGTTCCAATTAGTGTTTATTGTGACAATAATGCAGCAATCTCGATTGCTGGTAATCCTGTATTCTATGATAAAACAAAACATTTCGAACTTGATCTCTATTTTTTACGAGATCAAGTTGTTAAAGGTGTTGTTAAGACTGTAGCTATTGAATCCAAAGACCAGATTGCAGATATGTTCACAAAAGGTTTGTTAGCCTCTGCACATGAAGGTATGTGTAAAAGTTTATGTCTTTTTGACCCATTTGTATAAAAGAATTGTGGGGGGGTGTTGAAATATGTCACAGGTGTAGGTATTATTTCATCTTACAATTCTTTTATTCTTGTTACACTTACACACTTGTTACACTTACACACTTTCTTGTTTGTTTGTTTTGTTTGTGTTTCATATATGTTGAGCCTGCTTTGGAGATGCTGTGTAGCTGTGAAGGTACAAGTCTAGTTGATGTGTAGCTGTGTAGATAAAAGACCAAGTCCAGTTGATAATAGCCCAAGTTATGAGGCTGTTGTGGTACACCAGTTAGCCCATACATACGTACACATTAATTATTAATGGGCTGCTGCTCTCTTCTGTTGGTCCAGCCCATCAACTCGTGTTATATATACAGCTGGTGCAAGTGGTGCAAGCTCATCTCATCCTGGTCGTTCATTCTGGCGATCCGTGTGAAACACTGATCGTGTGGCTGAGAGTTGATTACTTTGTGTTTTCTCTCTGACAGCCTTCTCTCTCCAGTATATATTGATTGTTACGATTACTGTTGAGATCTGAGATCATTTTTTGTATTTTTCTCTCTGAGTTTCTCTTTTTTCATCTAGATCAAATCTAGGGTTTGTACTTGTTCATCAGATATATCTTATATCTGTTTAGAGATATAGTCTGAGAAGATTGGTCGATTGGTATTGAGAGTTTATTGTAGTGAGAGAGTTCTTTTGTAAGTTTTAGTTCATAATCAGTTTCTGATTCTTTTGGTTTATAATAAAAAGTTCTTCAAGTCTTCAGTTCAAGATATCATGTTTGTAACATTCACATAACATAACATAGAGGTGTTGCGTTTCACGCCACCATAACACTTATCCTTAACTATATTATTGTAAGAAAAAAAAAAAAAAAAAAAAAAAGCTCGGCCCTCACAATTACTATCAATTTTGTTCTCCAATATTTGAGTTCTGCTCTACTAATTATTACACTATGTTAAATAAAAAAACAGGTTAAAATATAAATTAAGTAATTACTTTAAATTAACAGATATATAATATCTACATGTTCATAATCGATTACATGATATGATAACAAAAGTTTTTTACATATTAAAACACGTAAGTAAATCAAGTTTTCTTGTTATCTGCCATATATGATAGATATGAACACATGCACATTAAAAACCAACGAAATTGAAAGGCTTTCATTCGATTATGAAGGGAAAGACTTCACTTAAGCACTCTTACAATCCCTATAATTTGACTCCCTTACTTTCCGTTCATCTGATAGTTCTTTTGCAAACCTACATTTGTGAAAAGAAACAACAAATGCATTAAGAAGTTCTACCTTAATAAACCGAGTTTCAAAGATACCGCTAGTGCAATTAGATAACTTAGAAGTACCTGTCCAATGCTTCACGGTTCGAACAGCCATTTGGGACCGGTTCAAAGTCGCCGGTATCAGAATTCACACGAGAGACTGTGTTGTTTAGTAAGCTTTTACCAACACTCACCAGCGCATCCAAATTTTGCTGTGTTGCAACATCCACCGAAGCCAAGTCTCCGGTTAATGTGTCATCCTATTTTTAACAATGGAGTACAGAAAAAATATATGATTTAATCAGGTGAGTATAGATTAGAAGAGGAAAAATTGAATAGATTTCAATTAAAATTTAAAATATAAATTTGCATATATACTATTTATATATACTTCATGTAGTTTAAAACTATTTTACTTTAAATATTTAAAAATTAAAACTAGTATTAGAAATAACTTTCAAATTAGGTTTTTATTTATAAGAATATTTGTTTCATAGATAAGTCATATCTATACAATATATATAACAGGAAAATAATATGGATAAACAGCTAATTAGAATTCCTAGAAAACATCTTTTTCATCTAATATAATTGGTCTGCACTGTCTTATAAAATAATATGTCTAATATTGGATTAATATTTTCAAATGTAACTAGAAAATACATACATACTTTGTATCATTATTCTATTACACAGATTATCATGGTGTACGTTTTATTTTTTTTGAAAGGTTAATTCCTTTTTTTAAATCTTGTACTCTCTGGTATTTGAACCCAAGACCTTCCACAACTTAGGTGTTTTAAAGGCTTTGTCTTTATCAATGGACCACCACCTCATTGACATGGTGTACGTTTTATCATTCAGTGTTTTTCTTTTGTATCATAAATTTAATGCATATTTACGAAACGTAGAAGGTTTTGAGAAACCATTATTTAGCAGTCAGCATACAACAAAATCACGATAAGGCTTACTCTTTCAATTGTGCAAAACAATTATTTTGAGTGATTTTTTTTTTCAGAGATAGAGATGAAAGAAACTCTGCATCATTAGCTGTTAGAATAAAACAGAAATATTTGAGGGAGCCGGGGAGACATGTGTATTATTTATGTTTAACTAAAGAAGAATTTAATTTGATTGAACTTTATTAAATCAACATATTTTTTTTTAGTTCAATCTATCCTAATTAAAATTATAAGAAATAATTTTTTTTTCTTGTTAAAGAAGTTTTATTCCGTGATTAAGAAAATTATATCAAGATAGCGGGTAGGCGGGCAACAAGCTGCGCCGCCACACCTTTCTGAATAGCAAATCCTAATCTACTAAAAACATAACCATGCCCACCCGGAGCCGAGACACTACTATGAATAAACCAAATAACCAATCATCAAGTTCTTCAATAAGAGCAACATCAACATGCCACATGGTTATATAAAAAACGATCGTGTTATATTGCGCAATATGACAAGAACACACTCAAATTACGTAATATGTTAGTTAAAAAAACTACATTGATACCATACCCAAAATAAAAAAGAATAAAATGCCCGTTCTAATGGTGTAATTTAAAAAAAAAAGGTTGTATTAACATATCATTTAAAAATTAAATAACGAGGAGAAGTTGATCTAAGTGTAAACAATAGGTTTAAAGCACTCTACCATATGTTTCAAAAGGTATAATTACCCAAACTTTTGAATTACATAAAACTGTGAGTTTGTTCTCCTCATGTGTATTATAATATAGTGTGTGGATCAAATACACGCAACTTTTAGCGTGCGAACTGTACGAACTAGAGGAAAAATCGCGCGACGATGTTTCCATAGCCGCTCTATATAGGGTAATTACGCAATAACAAAATTGTAGTAGAGTTATAAAATCAAGTCAGTTAACAATTGTAGTGCAATTGTATTCCTCTACTTCATTTTGATCTAGTTTAACAAAAATTACTCTACATGAAACCGTACTAGAGTAATAATATTACATAACAGTTTACTATTAGCGTAATTTTATTACTTTAGTTTGTATATATGTTGTACTGAATTCATGGTGTATGCCAATTTATATGTAGGTAGCCACTAGCCATACCTGAATGCGAATATAACAATCAACAGAATGTAGGGCTTCAAAGACGACATTGTTATGAAAACCAACCAAATCTGCACTCGCTTCAGTGAAAGCTTCAATCAACGGGGCACCGTTATTAGCTAACCACCCAAACACTCCCCATTTCGCGGCCGTTTTTGCATCATATCGGGGTGGTTTTTTCTTCTCCGAGCCTGTCCCCAATGATATAACAAGATATCGCCCGTAATCTAAAGGTTTGATTGGGAAGAATTTGGGATCTTCTTTCATAACTTGTCTTGTTACTTCCCCCATAGCAACCAAGGTCTACCAAACGAGATACAAGAGTTCGCATTATGCATCTATAGTTTTTAGTTCTAGATGAATTAAAGAGTTGTAATCGATTAATAAAAAGTTGCACTTTGTGGGCTTATATTGTGCACAAAGTGGTTGCAAAAGGGACAACCAAACTTATTCCAAGGCATAGAGCGAGTGGACTTATTGTGCACGATGTGTTTTCATGAGATTTGTGTATTTTTTTTTTCTTCTAAATATTATTTTCAAGTGACAAAATAGCCAATTTGATCTCTTTTAGGTGCGGTTTTTGGCTCGGGTTCAACGAGTAGTGCACAACAACTTTTCCACCCCTAAGGGCGGAGTTTTGTTTTTAACAGATTAGGATTTTCTATTCAAAAAGGAGTGGCGGCGCAGCTTGTTGCCCGCCTACCTACCATCCTTATGTAATTTACCTTTTTTTTTTGTCAATGAAAGCTACCTATTGTATTCTTGTAAAAAAAAAACAAAAAAAAAAACAAAAAAAAATAAAAAATCAATGAACTGTTGTTATTTTAAGGTGTGGAATTCGATGTTGAAAAAAAAAATAGAAATTAAATTCTTTCAAATTTATGGACTTCAAAATTTGAGGTTTAAACGTCGTAGTTATATATTTTGTGCCTAAATAATGATCATCCCGTCACAAAGAGAAGTTTTTTTTATATTATTCTTATAAAGGGCTGTGCATTTTAACTTACCGGGTTATTGGCCACAATGCCACCATCAATAAGATTAAACTCTCTATCACCGTTTTGGAAATAATGGCCTGGGAGGTACGTCGGTGCTGCGGATGTACCGATGCATATGTCCGATAATTGTGCATCCATACTAGGTTCTCTTGGCACCTTCAAACCACAATTATTATTCAATATAGTTACAACTTATTAATTAATAACACATTCGCACGAAAACTAGTTACTTGCAACATTTTTACTTTATCTAAAGAACTTGGTTATTGCTTCACTATTAACAAACTAGACTGACTTTTTGAAATTATGAAGAGAGACATTTGACTTTCTTTTTTTTAAGTTCCAAAATAATGTTCACCAATCACAGAAGGACACGTGTCATTGATCACTAATAGATTTAAGCTTCTTGCGTCACATTAGTTTCATTTATTCATATTTTTATTTCGCTTGTACTTGGCACACCAACATAAATTTGATGTGCCAAAATAATAGAACGTATCGCCTCATTTTGAATCTACTATAGGGACTAAAATCTATGAGCCAAAAGATACTTGTCGTACTCAAACTGACAAGTAATTTTTAAAAATCAATGCTATTTTGTTAATTTCCCAGGTCAAAATGGATATTTTTATGATTTTCCCTCAAACAATCTTGTATACGGACAAAAAGAAAAGGGTGTGAATCTACTAAAAAGATTAATACTGCTGAACTATACCGCCAAAATTTGGAGATTCTGAAAACAGACCTGAAACGAGCTAAAGATCACCGGCTGCATTTTCTTGATGTCAAAAGTAGGGATGACAACGTTGGTCAACGTCTGATTCAACTTTGTTGTTCCTAGTATGCCCGTTACAAGACTTTTAAGATACTTCCCGTTGTATTTTGGACCTATCATCGCCTTGAACAACTTTATAATCCAAGCAATTGGTCCCCTAAATTTGCTCCATGAAACATCAAAAACATAAACAATCATGATATATAAAGTTTTCAACATGATGGTGCATTCAATTTCGTATCCTAATTGATGAAGAATCTTTACCATCTTTGTGGAAATATCTTGGGAGTGTTTTCAAGATAAAATGGAACGATGTCTTTAGCAGCATACAAAGGTCTGTTGTTTTTGTCTGGAGCCGTTAACATTACTGTCACTAGACCACCGGTGCTTGTTCCTGCTATCACATCAAAATAATCTGCTAGCCTCGCTTCTTCACCATCTAACTCCTGCATATGTGTGTGTGTGTGTGTTTAGGCTCCCATATATCAATATTACTACAATGATTAATTAACGGCGCGCGTATCACAAATGGTATGTTAAAATTTTAGCATGTGGTTTTTTAATGAGACTGCTATGTCTCTTGTATTCCAAGGTAGTTCGCTACTTGGAGTTTGGCGAAAACTCTAAGGGGTTGTTTGTTTCAGCTCTTAATGAGCTTTTAATGGGACAGAAGTCTGAATCTGTCAGACATATTTTATTCAGACTGTTTATTTCACAAGCACATGTTTAAATTGTTTGCTCAACAAGTTTAAAAAAACACCTAGAAGTACATATGCCAGACACGTTCCTACTACAACCTACTTTCATCACAGCAACAAAAAAGAAAAGAAAAAACAACATTTTTTCAGCCACTAGTTCTTGTTTTAGAGTATGTGTTATAACACCTATTCTTAAGTGGCATTAGCTAGGTCCCAAACAGCTTATTATTAAACTCTATATATATATTACTAGTTGATCATGTGCACGTTTGAGAATTGAGAAATGTACCTGAAGTTGCGACTCAAGGTACTCGAGAATGACACCCGGAATGACACCTCTGATGCCTCCGCCGTCTATGCTAAGGACCGTAATGCGGTTTCCAGTATTCGGTGGTCTGGTTCCTACACGGTTTGTTTTTGGGCTTTCGCTAGTCATCTTAAATTGTAAGAGATACAAAGCCTTAACTAAGTTAAAGTGATGCGTTTTTAAGTACAAGGTGATTGGGTGGGTTTATATACATTAACTTCTCAATGCCCTTTCAATAATCAAATAAGACATGGTGGCCGTAAGCGATGCATATAAAACAAATAAATTGTCTAGTAATACTTTGTTGGTTAAGCATACTTTAAACTTTATTATATTCTGTTCAGATACTTGCAATATGAGGGTGACAAGATGCCCTATCTGCCGTAATAATCTAATATATGTTGTATGTATTTTAAACATCTTAGAATTTGAGTTAAGGTCAGTTTTTGCCATTGATATTTGTCAATTTTAAATATTTGATTTAACGTTCTTTTAAGGGCACAAGAGGTGCTTGTAGGAACAAAGTTTTCTTTCACTGATTTTAACAAATCCTGCTTTGGTACATCACTTCACTGATTCTTTTATTTATTTACATTTAAAACCCAAACTTTTTTTTTTACATTTTTGAACGGTTTTAACATTTAATTCTTACTATTGCAATTGTCCCATCAAACGGTCAACAAAATTAAATTGTAAATCTTGGAAACCATCGATTGAATTGAATTAATCTCACTTGAATGGACAATAATACCCCTGGGTGGAATGAGGTTAACTGGGATTTTAAACTCAGTTAGTTAGAAAGGACACAATATGCAACAAAAATGAAATTTTGGACATAAAATGCAAAAAAAAAAAAAAAAAAAAAAAAAAAATACATGTTTCATAATTTCAGTGATACATTAAGAACACAAAGTGTAATTTTGTCTAAAAAAATTATAAAAGAATCTTATTCTTTGTCTCCATACTCTCTTCAATTTCCTACTAAGAGAGGAACCTTACAGAGGGATAATTTATATTATATAATACTATTATACTATATGCTTTTACTAACGGTAATGTCGTTAGTATTAACGATGTTAATATTAACGGTTATGTCGTTAGTAGTAACGTTAACGGCGTAAGTACTAATGGTTATGTTGGTGGTAGTAACGACATTAGTAACAAAGGCGTTGACTTCTTTGTTTTTATTAACAACTCAACAATAACGTCATTAGTACAAACAACTTTAGTTACTACTAACGGCATAATCGTTAGTACTAACGGCGTTTCCGTGTAGTCATATGGAAAGACGCTACCATACCAGTTCCGCAACAAACCAAACCATAGGTCTACGTTTTTACGTAACTTTTGTCCAGATTCGAGATAGTATAAATTTCAGTTTAAGTTTTGACGGTATAAATTTAAAATAGTACTAACGGTAACGCCGTTAGTAGTAACGACATTAACTTCTTCGTTTTTTTAACAACTCAACGATAACGCCATAGGCCTAGCGTTACCGTATAGTCATATGGAATGCCGCTACCATAACAAACCAAACTGTAGGTCTACGTTTTGACGTAACTTTTGTCCAGATTCGAGTTGGTATAAATTTCAGTTTACGTTTTGACGGTATAAATTCTAGTTATTGTACATTTAGACATCGTAACACATATTTTGTCTTAATATTAGATTTGTCTATCTCAAAAAAAAATCACAGAATATAACCTAATTAGTTGTATATATCGTCTGAAATTTAATAACCTATAAATAAACTATATATCTATTTTTAAACAATTTGCTAAATTATCAAATTATTGAGAAAAAAATAATAACTTATCACATCCTACTTAGACCTCATGTAGTGGTAGTATGAAAGGGCGTTAAAGGGAAAATTTCAAGCCCCTTCACGCCCCAAATACCGCCCCCTCTTCGCTAAACGGGCGTTAACCGGGCAAGCGCCAAATTTTTCACGCCAAAAACTCTATTTCATCCACCAATCCAATTGTGCCATGTGTGGGAGAGACTTGCAACGGAAATATTACCGTTATTTGAAGTAGCTGTTTAAAAAAAAACAAATTTTTAATTCAAATTTAAAACCTATTTAAACCCAACCAACCTCATTTTTTATACACAACCCTTTATACATTCTTCCCATTTTTATAAAAAATCTCTCATATCTTAAAAAAATTTATTATCATGAATCCATTCCGCCACCTCCCCCCTTTCAGTGTTCCATCTTACCCCGGCAATCGAAACGCGTATCGCCCAAACACCACCCAACCGCAATCAACCTTTAACCTTCAAAATTTCGACACAAACACGATAAGGTTTTCACAACTAATAATATGCGTACGCAACAAATTTGTGCTAAATACAATATTTAGATTGTACGTTTTTTTAGTATGTTCGTAGTTTTTTTATTAAGTATTTTCGTAGTTTTTTTATTAAGTATTTTCCTGGTTTTTTATTTATGTTATTGTAAAAATTTTTGTTAAATGAAATATTTTAATCAATATTATTTGTTTTAAATTTAAAAAGTAAATATATGATCAGGTCCCAATAAGGGCTTGAAATCATTACACCACCTTTTGATTTCAAGCTTTTTCAAGCATCTAGTGAAACCCACATGCAACTTGTTAAAAAATACCAAAATGGGAAGCTTGAATTTCCTAACCACTACACATGGTGTTAGTCAGGGCCGGTTTTGGGCATGGGCGGGGTGGGCGACGGCTCAAGGCCCAAACTTTCGGGAGGCCCGGAATTTTAAAAATTTAAAATATATATTATGTATAAAAGTGTATTTAAATTATTTTGGTGTGGTAAATGAGAACAAAACCTTAGGTAGATGGATTGGTTAGGGACATGTATTTCAAGATAGAGAATATGGGTTAAAATCCCATTTCATGCATTCAATTTTTGTATAACAATGCACCATCTTTTCTTTATTTTTTAATATAGTATATATTCTAGGTCAGTGGCGAAGCTTGACCCGAAGGTTCGGGGGGTCGGAAGTCACCGGGGGTTCGGAAGTTACTGGTTTCGGGGGGTCGAAAACCAGTTTCGGGGGGTCGAAACCCTATATTTTCAAAATTTTCTATACGTATACTATATAATCGGAACTTCTGCGCGAAAATCCGGGGGGGTCGGCCGCCCCTCCCCGCCCCTACAAACCTCCGCCACTGTTCTAGGTATTAATGTTTGATAATTAAAAGTTAAAATTTGAATTACTCATATTTTGAAAATTTAAACTTGAATTTTATAAAGGCCCCGATATTTTTAGTCGCGTTAGGCCCAAAACGTTTTGGAGATTTTCGGAGCCGGCCTTGGTGTTAGTGGCATTGCACATTTGTTTTTTTTTTTCATTTATTATTCCTAGCTATTTGAAACGAATAAATTTTTGTTCTAGCAATATTATAGTAAATATGCGTAAGTTGCAATTGCTGGTGATTTCACTTCTATTGAAGCCGATATTTAGATTGCTTAAGCTCATGAAAACTAACAAAAAAATAGTCCATGTATGCTAACCAATTTAAGTAAGTAAACTTGAAAACGAGTTGATTCATATAAAATTTACACTTGGATTTGTTTGTTCAATTTTTATACATTTCTGGACGTGAGACGTGAACTGCTAATAGTATTTTTATTGTTGCTATTGTGTGTTACTTTTTTAATCTGATATTTAATTGTTATTGGACTTACTAGAACTCTAATATAAACATATAATTAAAAACAACACATACTTCTTGATTATACGTGCAAGCTTTATACATATTTATTGTTAATTAACTTAACACGATTACCTTGATAAACACAGTTACAAGTTAGCTTTTCTTAAAGATCGTGGGCATAAACCTATCTTTTACGTTAGAATTTGTATATTGTTTCTTTCTTTTTCCCTACTCTTTATTATATACTACTTCATTTTACTTACTTTTTAACGCAGTTAAGATATATACTTATAAGATAAAAAAAAAAATTTATTGTTATAATTTTTTTTAACATTTACAAAATTAATTACTGTTTTTAACGCAATTAACAAGGCGTTATAAACAGTGGCAAAGCTTGGTTCTCGAATCGGTGGCTGCCAGACTAAATTTTTTTCGATCGATAGTGACCGGAAGATCAAATCGGTAAGGGCCGGACTCAATTTACCTACAAAAATCGTAAAATTCCACCACTGTGTCAAAAAACAGTGGAGGCCGGGGCCCCCGGACCCTCAAGAAGCTGGGCTAATAGCCAAATATAGGCTTGATTGTTAGCATTTATTTGTATTTATCATGTATCCATAATTACCACATTACTGGTATTATATATTGGATTATCATCAATGAGAAAGGCAAGGTTGATATCCTATTATGGTATCAAGAGACCGGGTCAACCTCCTCTAAACCCTCTCGCCGCCTCTCACCGTCGGCCCTATTTTCCTTCCCATCCTCCTTGTTCCAATCGACACCCTCTTCTTCGTTCCACATGGCAGCCGACGACCAACCCACTCCTAACACCTCAGCCATCACCATAAAATCTGAAATCCATCCCGCCACAACTGTCACGAACATTAAAAACTTCATACCCTTCACTCTAGAAATCGGATCTAGCCAATACTCTTCTTGGGCAACCCTATTTACCCTTCATTGTCATGCCTACCTTGTAGACGATCACCTTAAACCACGACCCGAAACTACCGCCGAATCCTCTTCTACCAATACCGACTGGAATCGCTTGGATATATAGTTGGATGACATTGTCTTACAATGGCTCTATAGCACGATTTCTAACGACCTCCTCCATACCATAATCAACAAAACCTCTACCGCCCATGATGCATGGGTGGCTATCGAGGAATTATTTCATGATAATAAGGCCTCGCGAGCCATCTACTTGATGCAAAAATTCTCCAACACCCAGTTAGACGGCTTCCCTAACATCTCTTCCTATTGCCAAGCACTCAAAACTCTCGCCGATCAACTTGCAAATGTCGACGCCCCGGTTGACGATGATCGGTTGGTACTTCAACTTATTGTCGGTCTTAACGAACAATATGAAGGCATTGGTACTATCCTAACCCAACAATGACCCCTACCATCATTCTATAATGCCCGCTCCCAACTTATCTAAGTCAAAACCCGCAAGAATGTATAAGCCCTACTAGCCTTCAAAACTGCCTCAACCGCCCTAACCGCCCAAACCAGCCGCCCCACCACCACCGACTACCACCGGACCCCCTCTGACCCGACTCGCGGCCGTAGTCGTGCTGGACGTCGGGGACGCGGTAGAGGTGTCTCTGGTCGTGCTCGCTACACTCCAAACAACTACTACAGCCCACATCCCTATTCCTCCTGGACCCCATATTGGCCCACTCCTTTCTTTCACCCTCAGGCCTAACAACCATCATACGACCCACTGTGACACCCGGCAAATTCTGGTTAACAACGCTGTCTAGATTAAAGTCTACCTTAGCGAGTCACGCGTATATTATACTTAGCTGGGTTAGTTGAGTCGTGTTACGGTTCGGGAACTGTTAGTTTAGTATAGAGGATCATTAGATGTTAGTCTAAAGGCTCATTAGATGTCAGTCCGTAACCAAGTGTACAAAGGGTGACGATTCGTAGAATCGTCAGAGCATAGGGAACATACAAGTCTCGAGTCCCGGGAATTGGTGAACGAGTGTGAATATGTTTGTTTGCAAGTATTGTGTGTTTACAATCATTATGTGACTTGTCGGTATGTGAAAATGTGTTAACATATGTTAAAGCGGAGTTTAACGCGCCAAATATGCCGAACCAGGCCCTATAGGCGAATAGGATCTGTATTCGCCTATAGGGAGGGCGAATAGGGATCCAATAGGGGCGAATAGGCCTAATCGCCTATACTAGGGGCGATTAGGAGCCCTATTCGCCTGATGCTGCTGCGTAATCGCCTATAACGTGCTGGACGACTAAAAACGCCTATAAATACAATACTTGACCTCCTAAACTTCATTATAACAACCCTAGTCGTTCCACAACTCGCCCCAACACACACACAACCTCTGGAACACGATTTTGGATCAAAACACAAGATTTCAAGCCTATTACATCAATCTATCATAAATCTAAGGTGTGGTTTTCATTCATGCAATCTTTAATAATGTTTTTTATTAAATCCCTAATGGTCCAGACCTGTTTATAAACGTATGTGTCTTCTGAAATTCGTTAATAATCATTGTTAATTGGATTCTAACTATTATGCATGTGGTATGTGTGTTAATAATTAAAAGATAGGGTTTTTGTGATTCAAGATGGATTGATAACATAATAATAAGGTAGTTACAGATTGATGATGATAGCATGTTGATGAAATCTGAGTAATTGTTTATTAGGGTTACGGTTATGCATGTTAATGTGATGTTGCATGCTATGTGTATTGTTTTTGGGATACATGGTTGCATGCAGGGCTGATAGAACGAGGTTAAACGAAGGATTTTGATTGAAATATGTTTGATATGGTTGTTTGATTGATATTTGATGTTTACACACGTTCTGGATTTGATTTGGAGTGTTAAACGCGCGAAAAACCGGAACAGCTGTGCTATAGGCGCATAGGAACCCTAATCCCCTATACTATAGGCGATTAGGAGGCTATTCGCCTGATGGGAAGCCCTAATCGCCTATAGTATAGGCGAATAGGAGCCTATTTGCCTTTACTTCATGCATTTACGATCCTAAATGCTAGTTAAGTCCTGAATTGCATGCCTTACGACGTAATCGCCTATAAACTCCTAATTTGTATACCATATAACCCTAATCGCCTATAGTATAGGCGATTAGCATTCCTAAATGCATGTTGACCCACGTAATCACTAGTTGACTTTTCCTAATCGCCTGTACTGCCGCTGTAAGTGTAATTTAGCATTTCGGGACCCGATTTGACACCTAGAAACATGCTAGGAACCCCGTAACATACCTAATAACTTGGTAACATGTGTTCGAACTTGTTTATGTGATACTTGAACTACGTGCTACAACTTGTTGGACTTTAACGTATGTTAAGTGTGATTGCATGATTGTATGTTTGTGAGTGCAAGTATAACACGGGGAGTCTCGGGTCACCAATGGGATGTCGAGTCTTGTACATTGGGTTAATTTAACAGTCACGGTGTTTTCAAACGAACTTGGTTATGGTCTGGACATCTAGGGACTAACTAACCTACGGGTTATTAGTCTAAGTACTTGTAACTGTCATATGTTAGGTCGCCGCTTTACGGGGCTAGCATAGCTTGCTGATCTTATTCGTATTTCGAAGTAACACAACCTAAGGTGAGTTTACGGCCCCACTTTTAACTGGTTTCACTTTTTGGGGGAGAAAACATGTGTTAAACTTATGTTTTGGTAACAACTGTCATACTATGGGTTTCTATGGTTTACTATACGATCTTTGGAAGTCCCCGGGGAAACCATGAATGTGCGGGTTAGCACAACGGGGAAATGTGAATAGATCTATTGGGAGTGACCAACCCCACTCGTCGGCTTGGAGGGCCGGGCGGGTGCATATTGTCTCAAACAGGAACAGGTTTACTATTCGGGCACAACATCTGGTTTGCGAGTTAGTAATGGTTTTCCAATCGTAGATGTAATAAAACATGCGCCTAACTAGCGTACTTGGTATACGAATTGATATAGTATGGACAGGTTGAACTTGATACTTTGATTACAAAACCTGTGAACTCACCAGCATTTTTGTGCTGACGTAAACTCTTACGTGTTTTCTCAGGTCGCTAAGGTAGCACTACGGAACTAGGGCGCACGCGTCTGCACGGCGTCTAGTTAGGATTGCATGGTTTTCAAACATTGAATAATTTGGTTTACTTTCGGATTATGTTTTAAGAATAAGCTTCCGCTGTAATTGTGAATTTAAACTATGTTTTTTGAAATTGCATATGTTCATTTAGGCTTGTTTATTGTGATCGTTGACTTGGATCCTGGTTTGTCATGCGCCTCGCGGTAAAACTCCGCAAGTGGATTTTGAGGGTGTGATAGATTGGTATCAGAGCCAATGGTTATAGTGAACTAGGACTGCATGTAGAGTCTAGTCTATAGCCGAGTCGCACACACTAGACGACCACATAGTACTAAACATTATGGTGGATTACGTATGGCCTTGTCGGGGTGTCTCTAAATCATCTGACCTTCCTATGTTACATCATCCGTTCTATCTTAAGTCGGGTTACTTGCTTTCTAGGCAGTGTGGTATATTGGGGTAAATCATGTACTCTTGAGATTTGTCCAAGGCTCGGACATCTCCCTTTCATACTCCAATAGAAACACTTGCCATAAACTACCGTAGCATCACGGTATATAGCTAAGAGTCTATGTTCGGTGATTTGAACTTTGAACTAGGAGAACACTTGGAGGACCATGTAGAGCGGTTTATCATTTTGGGTGCACACAAAATCATAAACCGAAATGCATGAAAGCCCTAGTGAGCTCTGGGTTTGAATGGATAGTCCTGAGTTGGATCTAGCTTTGATCTTGTAAATGCTAGTGGTTACCATTAGCTGCGAAACTAAAATTTCTCGTTCTTTCTGTCAGAATCATGTCTGGAGTACGAGGAGGACGTGGAGGTGGCCGCAATGGTGGGCGTGGTGGTGGTCGCGGTGGTGGTGGTGGTCGTGGAGGTGTAAACCTAACACAAGAAGATCTGAACAACTTACTGCAAGCTGCCTTTCAGTTAGGGCACAATGGTGGTGGTAAGTTGATTTATCCATTTTTGCCTCATTGGTGAACCTTGTTTACATCCTTCGTGGTTTCTCATGCGTTTTTATTTCAGGTGGTCCTGTTAATCCACCCCCACCCATGTGTACCTACAAGATGTTCCGGGACTGTAAGCCCCAGGAATTCTCTGGCACTGAGGGTGCGGTGAGCTTGCTCAGGTGGCTGGAAAAGGTGGAGTCAGTGTTTCTGATGTGCAACTGTCTCCCAGAGGATCGAGTCAAGTATGCTGCTGCGTTATTCCAGGATGTTGCTTTGACCTGGTGGAACAATATCACCCAGAACATGGGTATAGGGGAGGCTTATGCTATGCCTGGGAAAATTTTGTTCAACTACTGAAGCGAGAGTACTGTCCAAGGGAAGAAGTTCAAAAGTTAGAGCACGAGGTGTGGAACCTCAAGATGACTGGGTCAGAGATTGAAAAGTATACGGTAAGGCGTAATGAGTTGGCAGTGTTGTGTCCTGATCTGCATGTGCCAGAATACAGGAGGATTGAACACTATATCTCGGGGCTAGTACCAGAGATCGCAGGGTTGGTGGCTGCGGGAAATCTTCCTACATACTCAGAGGTGGTCCGATCGGCTCACAGGATGACAAACTTGAAGGTGAATGAGGGTATCTTGCCTGCTAAGGGTTCGACTGTCAAGGCCCCGGAGAATAACAAGCGTAAATGGGATAATGAGGGGAAAGGATCTGTGCCAGCACAACAGGGTAAGAGATTCGATAGCGGGGGTTCTTCTTCTTCTGGTACCAAACAGGGTGGTTATGCGGGGAAATTACCTAAATGTAACAAATGTGGGCGTCATCATCAGGGGGACTGCGACCGTAATCGTTGCCATCGCTGTCAGCGACTTGGGCATTTTTCCAAAGCATGTCGGGCGACACTTCCATCGACCCAGGCCCCAACTACTAACTCGGCTCCTACTACTCAAGGAACTACGGGAAGGCAGGGTTGTTACAACTGTGGGGAGACTGGGCATTACAAGAAGGAGTGCCCGAAACTGAAGCAGGGCGGGGATGTGAGGGATAGAAACGGTAACGGGAACAACGGGGGCGGTGGCAGGAATGCACGTGCCTTCGTCATTGGAGCCGCAGAGGCTAGACAGGATCCTGACACAGTTACCGGTACGTTCCTTCTCAATAATCGCTCTGTTAGTGTTTTATTTGATTCCGGTGCCGATAAAATTTTTATATCTCTGGAAGTTAGTCGACTGCTAGATGTAGTACCCGTATCATTAGAGGCTAAGTATATAATTGAGTTGGCTGACGGTAAAAAGATTGAAGCTACTTCTATCCTTCGGGAGTGTCAACTAGAATTGTCGGGTTTGTCGTTCCCCATCGACCTTATGCCGGTACCTTTGGGTAGTTTTGACGTTGTTGTAAGCATGGATTGGTTGTCTTTGTATCGCGCGGAGATCGTTTGTTACGACAAGATTATTCGGATTCCCCTCCCTGATGGAGAATTTCTTTCGGTGTACGGTATCAAGGGCGGTGCTCCGCTAAATCTCATCTCCAGCATGAAAGCCCTTAAGTATCTTCGAAAGGGTTATTCGGCCGTTTTGGCACTTTTATCTGTTTCCTCTACCGATGAGAAGAAGATCGACGATATTCCTGTTGTACGCGAGTTTCCTGATGTATTTCCCGATGATTTATCTAGCCTTCCTCCCCATCTTCAGGTTGAGTTCAGTATTGATCTGGTACCGGGAGCTGCTCCTATTGCTCGGGCCCCCTACCGTCTTGCACCTCCCGAGATGCAGGAATTGTCCAGTCAGTTACAGGAACTCTTGGACAAGGGTTTCATCAGACCAAGTTCTTCCCCTTGGGGAGCCCCGATTCTGTTCGTTAAGAAGAAGGATGGAAGTTTTCGATTGTGTGTGGATTACAGAGAATTGAACAAGGTGACCATTAAGAACCGTTATCCTCTTCCACGTATTGATGATCTATTCGACCAACTCCAGGGTTCTAGCTACTACTCTAAGATTGATTTGAGGTCCGGTTATCACCAGTTGCGCGTAAGGGAAGCTGACGTTTCAAAGACTGCCTTTCGTACACGTTATGGCCATTTCGAATTCTTGGTCATGCCTTTCGGTCTCACAAACGCACCGGCGGTTTTCATGGATTTGATGAACCGCATTTGCAAACCATATCTTGACAAGTTCGTCATTGTGTTTATTGATGACATCCTGATTTACTCCAAGAACAAGATCGAACACGAGGAACACCTGCGTTTGGTTTTGGAACTTTTGCGACGGGAACAACTTTACGCTAAGTTCTCAAAGTGTGACTTTTGGTTACGCGAAGTTCAGTTCCTAGGACATGTGGTTAATGAACTAGGAATTCATGTCGATCCAGCTAAGATCAAAGCGATCAAGGACTGGGGAGCACCTAAGACGCCAACTGAGGTGCGGCAATTCCTAGGCCTTGCGGGCTATTATCGTCGTTTCATTAAGGGGTTCTCGAAGATCGCTCAACCCCTCACCACTCTTACTCAGAAGGATAGAACATTCGACTGGGGTGAACCACAAGAGTCGGCATTTCAAGAACTGAAGTCTAAACTTTGTTCTGCTCCTATTTTGTCCTTGCCTGAAGGCCCTGATGATTTCGTTGTTTACTGTGATGCTTCTATTCATGGTCTCGGTTGCGTGCTGATGCAACGCGAGAAAGTGATTGCGTATGCTTCTCGTCAACTCAAGGTGCACGAGAAGAACTACACCACCCATGACTTGGAATTGGGTGCAGTGGTTTTCGCGTTGAAAATTTGGAGACATTACTTGTACGGTACCAAATGCACCATCTACACCGATCACAAGAGTCTTCAACATATTTTCAACCAACAACATTTGAACATACGACAGCGTCGTTGGATTGAACTCCTGAACGACTATGATTGCGCCATTAAGTACCATCCTGGCAAGGCGAATGTAGTAGCAGACGCCTTGAGCAGGAAGGAATCAATTAATCCTCGTCGCGTTCGGGCGTTGCAGCTCACCATTCATTCCTCTCTACCTGACCAACTTCGTTCTGCTCAGTTAGAAGCTTTGAAGGAGGAAAACCTTAAAGCTGAGACTATGCACGGTGCCGACAAGCACCTCGAGCGAAGGCCTGATGGCCTGCACTACTTCGCAGAACGCATATGTGTTCCTTTATTCGGGGGACTTCGGGAGCTTGTCTTAGATGAGGCTCACAAGTCCCGGTATTTGATGTGTGTAAATGTATATATATATATAAATAACACAAGTTATAATTAAAACGACTCACCTAAAAACTACACACGCACGGCAAGTGTACCGGTCGCAAAGCAGTAAACAGATAAGACCGAGTATCGAACCCAAAGACGCGAATGCAACTCTAGATCACAACCTATACCGAATACTAGCCTAAATAAATATATACTTATGTGGGGGGTTAAACTAATGATTAAAAACTTAAAAGAAACTAAATATAAATAAAGTAACCTCAGCTGCTTATGGGAACTAGGAACTTGGAGAAATCGGATAGGAAGAAGGCTGGTTACTTAGGCAAAATCCCTAGACACTAGCAATAAATCCTGAATCTGGTAATTAACTTGAGACCCTATTCTTATCTAATAAACCTCCTGTCAAAGATAGCTCACTAGACTTAAGGCGGGACAAGTGTAGAAATGCTAAGATGGACCTGGATCGCCCTAGCGTACCAAAATCCCATAGAAATCAGATTAAAACCTCTCCTGGATTAAAACCCTCAAACTATGAAGCAGACTTAAACTCTACTGAAGAAAACCTAGGAAAACTCTAAACACGGACAAGTAGCGACTCCCGCCCTAGCGCTTGCCAACTACCGAACAATGCCTAGTTAGTTACCTAGCAAACTCGAGTTAGATTTCTCACCCTCAAGAATGGACTGCACGTCTTAGTTAATTTATTATATTAATTTGTTATACTTGTGTCGTACTCCAACTCCAAATACTAGCACGCTAACCTAAGTTGACGAACTAGATTGATTTCAAGGCCTAAGGGGTATCTCTACATGCCTAGTTCCACAAAACCAATAAACAAACTTCAAATAAAATTAACACCAACACACATATATCAAATCCAACAATAAACTTAAAATCATGTAATTCTACACATCAAATTAAAAACCAAGAGTCATTAAAAACTACAAATTACATGTCTAGTTCATAAACCTAAGCAACCATAAAAGTCTAGCTACTCATAATATTTAGAAACATAAATTCAAAGTTTATAAAAAAACAATTTCATCATGTCTATAAAAATAAAGAGCGAAAACTAAACCTAACCCAAGGCTCGTTGGCTATTGATCTTTAATGTGCCCGTGGCCTTTTCTCCTTTCGTGCCCGTTCGATCGTCACCGTAGTTGACCGGTTGACTTTTGTTCCTGTGCGATTCCAAAGAATTGGAAATTTCTGTCGAATGATAATAATCAAAACTCCCGTATCATGTGCCGCCTCCCTCAAATATTGATATCATCCCAAATAATTGCACCGCCTTAATTTGGGCTTGTGGGCCTTCACAAGGACACGAGCCTTGTGCAACTTGTTAACTTACAAATCCTCTTCTTTTATTTTTTGATTTTTGTTATATATATATATATATATATATTTTATTATTATTATTATTATTATTATTATATTACGCCATGCTTGCTTGACTCGGGTGTTCTTGACTTGACCAAAATTCTTCGTTTACGCTCCAACGTCCACACAAACACCTACCAAAATATAAAATAAATAAATAAGTACTAAAAATGACTCAAAACTAATAAAAATCTATAAAAACTTATACTAAATAAAATAGACCAGTACACGCCTAAAACTAATAAAAACACTATCTAAACGATTCGAAAACTATACAAACTTTACACTGGAAATAGATGTATTTTACAATACATCAAATATCCCCACACTTATCTCTTTTTCGTCCCTAAAAAAGAATTATGCTATGGAATCACAGTTAGGTTTACATCCAGTTTCAAAACATAGGTTACTTAATTAATAATCTACTAACGTGTTGATTGCGATTGCAGGTATATTGATCCTCTTAAACCCACACCGGTTTCCAATCCCCTTTTTATTTATGTTAAGTTCATGTTGATTAGTCTATCTAGGGTCTTACTCGAAGGAAGCCACAGTTCCTCCTAATCCCGCCTCAAGCTTATGAAGCTAAAGGAACGACCAATTGACTATTTCCCAACCGTCTTATGTAGAAAACCAAGAGAATTTAAAATCACTTTTTTTTTTGGCATACTTAACTCAGAGGGTGTGACCAATCCAAGTCGCTATCCCAGTGGCCAGGCACCTTAAGCTTCAGCATTTTTTTTTCATCTCAGCATACTTAACTCAGAGGGGGTGACCAATCCAAGTCGCTATCCCAGTGGCCAGGCACCTTAAGCTTCAGCATTTTTGCTTTGATTTCTAATTTTTTTTTTAGTGATTAGAAATTCTAACGGTTTTCTACTTATAACGGTGCTTCTTATACTATTTTTGGCGGTTTTGGTCTCCCCGTTTCTCCTACATGAGAACCCACAAAATAGCCTAACATAATTAATTTATTACTTTTCAAAGGAAATCTTTCTACCGGCCGAGCCTACCCACATATCCCAAATCAGACACGTTTTCAATCAATTTTAATCTCTTATTATACATACTATTTGAAAACCGGACACCTAACTTTACCTATCATTTTCCATATTTTATATAATGCAAACTTCAAAATCAGGGACTTTTTTTTCAGTTTTTTTTTTAATTTTTTTGTTTTTTTTCTAATTTTTTTTTTGATTTAAACGACTCTGTATACAGACTAAACGACAGTTTCCCATCCCCACACTTAAACTCTACATTGCCCTCAATGTACGAATAGAAAACGACACAAAACAAAAAATAAATTCCGAATACAAAATAAAAAAAACCGAGGGCAAATTGAAAAGGACTTAGCTGGTTAATTTTTCTTCGTAAGCTCTAGTCCAATCCAGCTCGATCGTATAGCATTTTGGTCGCGATCGGCTCTGACACAATGGTAAACTATCGGGTTGCTTCAATATAACGTGCAGGTCCAGAATCACCCGAATGGAGATTGAGTACGGGTGGTGCAATCCAAACCTGCGCAAAACAAAACAAACAAAACCCGAGCATAATACCGAACCACACAAAAATAAAAAGACTCAAACTACTAACTTAGACTCAAAATATAACAACAAACAAGAAGACGTACCTGCTTGGTAAAATAGCGGTGAATGGTGGTAGAACCAAATGGGTAGAAAAAAAATCTGGTTCTCGCTCAACGTGAAGGACACTGGTGATCACAACACGCGTTGCAAGAGAAAAAAATATAACTTTCCGGGGTAATAGCTGGTCGCATAAGGCGAACAGGTCAGCCCAGACTCCTCACATTACGTGAAAAATCTTTTTTCAGAGAAAGTTAATTAATTTTTTTTAAGAAAAATTCTCTTTTATTACCCAAACCTTTACCAAAACTCCCAATCATAAAATATATATAAAGATAAATACATGGGATCCGCTCATGGTGAAATTTCCTCTACCTAAGCAAACACGCAAACCTGCAAACAGACTCAAAGACACAAAAAACAAAGATAAAATAGAAAGATAAAAACCTATGAACCACTACCGAATGACGGACCATAAATAAAAAAAATGAAAAGCTAGAAAAAAAAGGTATAAATATAAATTTACAAACTCTACAAAGCCTCCCCACACTTAAATTTAATCAGGGGGTTTATCTTTTATCTGGACCCGATCCAACCCGTTTAATTCCACCCGGTCCATATTATTTGGCAAAATTACACTAGTGGAATTGAAAAATATTTTATCGAATTTAAATGGGTCGGGCCACCAATATTTAAATTTACCTGGACCAAACCTGATTCTTGGCATGTAATGAGGGGACTTGTTGTCTCTGCAACTCCTGACCCTCACCCTGTGTCGGTCCAGGTGCGTCTTCGCCTTCTCCCGTGGTGGTGGCCATGGTGGTGGCACTAGTAGCAGTGTAATATCCAATGCCTGCACGGGCCGGCTGTGGTGTTCTTCTTCTTCTTCCACCACTGCTTGTTTCTCATCTTCCTTGTTTGGTGACACTTGGTCAAAATCTTTGTCCACTTCTGGAGCTGACAAATCAACTAACTCGTCACCAAACTCTGCTTCCCCATCAGCTACTTCTTCAAGCAGGTCAGTGGTGTCTTCCTCTTCCACCACTTCTTCCTCAAACAGCCAGCCTGTGGATTCTGAAAAATCCATATCTTCCTCAGCCTCCCCTATCTTCTCCATCATGGCTTTCCTATGCGCGTCCCAGGTTATCCTTTCTATCTCCTCATCATCACTCCAGACATCTGCCTCCCAAGGGTATGCTGTTGAACTAGAGATCTGGCAAGGCTGCTCATCCTGCTGAACCAAAGGTGGGACTAAGGCGTCCATTATGGTCTCTGGCTCTAACCCTGAATCCTGCAAAATATCATCCTCACAAGACAAGTGTAAAGAATCATATGGGTCAGTTAAATCATGCACAGAATCAGATGAGTAAGGACAAACAGTTTCAGCAATGGGACTAATACAATCAGGTAATCTAAGTGTTACCATCTCGTCTGGGTCATCATATGTGAAATTAACCTGCTGAACTGGAGGTGGGACTTCAACGTCCATTATAGTCTTCAGTTCATCCACCTGAGTCTGTAGCCTCTCAAGTGCCGCATCTTGTTCCCTCAAATAGTCGGTGCGCTCGGATAGCAAAGAACGCATTTCCTCGAGCATGAGTTCTTGATTAGCAAGGAAGGTGTCACGCTTAGCAAGAAGGGCGGCAAAGTCGGGCCTAGTGTGTCACACCCTCAAAATCCACTTGCGGAGTTTTACCGCGAGGCGCATGACAAACCAGGATCCAAACCAACGATCACAATAAACAAGTCTAAATGTAATTAATGCAATACCAAAACATAGTTTTAAAATCCCGTTTACAGCGGAAGCTTATTCAAAACAAAGTTCAACATAAATAAACCAAGTTCAATGTTTATGAAATCATGCAACTCTATCTAGACGCCGTGCAGACGCGTGCGCCCTAGTTCCATGTGCTACCTTAGCGACCTGAGAAAACATGTAAAAGTTTACGTCAGCACAAAAATGCTGGTGAGTTTACAGGTTTGCAGTTCAAGTACCAAGTCCACCTGTCATACTATAATAAATAGAAACCAGTATACGCTAGCTAGGCGTACGTTTTGCTACTACCACGATTGGAAAACCATTACTAACACGTATACCAGTTTTGTGCCCGAATAGTTCCAAATGTTCCTGTTGTTCCTGTTTGAGACAATATGCACTCGCCCGGCCCTCCAAGCCGACGAGCGGGGTTGGTCATTCCCAATAGCGCTATTCACATTTCCCCGTTGTGCAAACCCGCACATTCATGGTTCCCCCGGGACTTCCAAAGATCGTGTAGTATACGTTAGAACCCATAGTATGACAGAATTTACCAAACAATCGTTTTAACACATGTTTTCTCCCCCGAAAGTATAAAACCAGTTTAAAAGAGGGCCGTAAACTCACCTTAAGTTGCTTTACTCCTAATCCCGAGTAAACTCAGCTGCTATGTTAGTCCCGTACAGTGGCGACCTAACATACGACAGTTACAAGTACTTAGACTAATAACCCGCAGGTTAATTAGTCCCTAGATGTCCAGACCATAACCAAGTTCGTTTAAAAATACCGTGACTGTTTAACTGACCCAAAGTACAAGACTCGACATCCCATTGGTGACCCGAGACTCCCGTGTTATGTTTACGCTCCAAAACATGCGATAACGCAAGTATACTTAACATACGTTAACACACAACAAGTTATAGCATATAGTTCACGTATCTCCGAAAAACATCCAAATATATGTTACCAAGTTATTAGACATGTTACGAGGTTCCTAGCATGTTACTACATGTCAAATCGGGTCTCGGAATGCTAATTTACACTTACAGCAGCAGTACACGCGATTAGGAAAAGTCAACTAGCATTTAGGTTGGTCAACTAGCAATTAGGAATCCTAATCGCATGAATTACTAGCATTTAGGGCTATACCACATGTAACTACTAGCATTTAGGGCTAATCACATGAAGTTACATGCAATTGGGGCTAATCACGTGACATTATATGCGATTGGGGCTAATCACGTGACATTATATGCGATTGGGGCTAATCACGTGACATTATATGCGATTGGGGCTAATCACGTGACATTATATGCGATTGGGGCTAATCACGTGACATTATATGCGATTGGGGCTAATCACGTGACATTATATGCGATTGGGGCTAATCACGTGACATTATATGCGATTGGGGCTAATCACGTGACATTATTGGCGATTAGCTCCCCAATCTCATGAATTATAGGCGATTAGCCTTGCTAATCGCCTGTAACCATGCTGTTCCGGTTTTTCGCGCGTTTAACACCCCAGATCAGATCCAGAACGTGTGTAACTACCCAATATCATCCCAAACACTATCCTAAACATGTTTAACCCAAAACCCTTCGTTCAACCTCGTATTATCAGTCCTGCATGCAACCAAAGCAATCCAAACACATACACGTAGCATGCAATATCATACCCACATACATAGCAATAACCCTAATAATCAATTAATCAGGTTTCTATCATCATACTATCAATATCAATTCTGACCTAGCATGATAACACATCAAAACATCATCAAGATTCATAAAAATCCTATCTTTCTAATCACACGTACCCATAACGCATGTTAATTAGTTATAATCCGATTAACAACCTTTATTGACGATTTTCAGAAAGCCTTTTCGTTTATGAACAGGTCTGGACCATTAGGGATTGATTAAAAACATTTACAAAGTGTTATGGATAAGAATCAAACCTTGGAATTGTAAAAGATTGATGGTTAGACCTTGAAACCTTGTGTTTTTGATCAAAATCGCCTTCCAGAGGTTGTTTCAGTGTTTGGGGCGGTTATGGGACGACTAGGGTTTGTCTAATTGAGTTTAGGAGGTTAAGTGTTGTATTTATAGGCGTTTCTAGTCGTTCAGCCCGTTCCATGCGATTGTGCAGGTTTATACGCGATTAGGAATCCTAATCGCGTGAACAGTAACGCGATTGGGCCTAATCGCATGAACAGTTCATGCGATTAGCCCCAGTCGCACCATATGAATCCCAGTCACACCACATGATTCCCAGTCACACCATATGAACCCCAGTCACACCACATGATTCCCAGTCACACCACATGAACCCCGTTTTAACATATGTTAACACATATTAATGTACCGACAAGTCATATAATGATTGTAAACACATAACACAAGTAAATACACATATTCACACTCGTTCACCAATTCCCGGGACTCGAGACTCGTATGTTCCGTATGCCCTGACGATCCTACCGATCGTCACCGTTTGTACACTTGGTTAAGGACTGACATCTAACGAACCTCTAGACCAACATCCAATGATCTTCTAGACTAACCAATAGTTCCCGAACCATAACCCGACTTAACTAACCCAGTTAAGTACAATATACGCGTGACTCGCTAAGGTAGACTTTCATCTAGACAACGTTGTTAACCCGAATTTGCCAGGTGTCACATCATCCCCACGTTAAAAGAATTTTCGTCCCGAAAATTTGTACCAGTAACAAACGAAACAACGAAGGGAATAAACAAACAGACAGAAATCAATATAGAGTAGAAATCAAAAGAGAGATTTACCCGAGGTGTCACATCATCCCCACGTTAAAAGGAATCTCGACCCGAGATTCATTCAGCTGCCGATGAGACATGTCTCGACTCGAACGCTTCCTTAGGAAAGAGATGAGGATACTTAGACTTCATCTGATCCTCCCGTTCCCATGTATATTCCGGTCCCCGGTTCGAGTTCCACCGAACCTTAACGATACGAATCTTGCTGTGACGTAGGCTACGAATCTTGTAATCAAGGATCTCCACAGGTTCTTCCACAATCCGAAGACGATCATCAACCCTGATCTCTTCTAGTGGAACGATGAGAGACTCGTCAGCCAGACACTTCTTCAAGTTTGACACGTGAAAGACGTTATGTACGTTACCGAGCTCCGTCGGTAGATCAAGTCGATATGCCACCGGCCCAATCCGTTCCAGGATCGTAAATGGGCCGACATATCGCGGATTTAGTTTGCCACGCTTCCCAAAGCGTATGACGCCCTCCATGGTGAGACTTTCAGAAGCACCCTGTCATTAACTTGGAATTCCAGTGGTTTGCGACGCTGATCGGCATAACTCTTTTGCCGGTCCCGTGCCGCCGCCAACCGATTACGAATCTGTACGATCTTTTCCGAAGTTTCGTACACTAGTTCGGGCCCAGTGAGTTGACTCTCACCCACCTCAGCCCAACAAAGAGGAGAGCGGCATTTCCGTCCGTACAGTGCCTCGAACGGAGCAGCCTTGATGCTCGTGTGATAACTGTTGTTGTACGAGAATTCTACCAACGGCAGATGAGCTTCCCAACCCTTGCCAAAATCGATCACACATGCCCGCAGCATGTCTTCTAAAGTTTGAATCGTACGCTCACTCTGCCCGTCAGTCTGTGGATGGTAAGCCGTACTCATGTCTAGTTGGGTACCCAAAGCCTTGTGCAAAGACTTCCAGAAGTGAGACGTAAAATGGGAGTCACGATCCGAGATAATAGAAACAGGTACCCCGTGCTTAGAAACAACTTCTTTCAAGTAGAGACGAGCCAAACGATCCATAGTGTCGGTCTCCTTAATAGCAAGAAAATGGGCTGATTTCGTTAACCGATCGACAATCACCCATATCTTGTCGTTCCCGCTTGGTGACTTAGGAAGTTGTGTGACAAAATCCATAGTAATCCGTTCCCATTTCCATTCCGGAATTTCAGGTTGTTGCAGGAGACCCGACGGTTTCTGGTATTCCACCTTGACCTTAGCACAAGTCAAGCATTTACTCACGTATGAGGCTATGTCCGACCTCATGTTTGGCCACCAGTAAAGTACCTTCAGATCTTGGTACATCTTATCCGAACCAGGATGAATAGAGTATCGAGACTTATGAGCCTCATCAAGAACAAGCTCCCGTAGTCCCCCGAATAAAGGAACCCATATGCGTTCTGCGAAATAGTGCAGGCCATCAGGCCTTCGCTCTAGGTGCTTGTCGGCACCGTGCATAGTTTCAGCTTTAAGGTTTTCCTCCTTCAAAGCTTCCAATTGGGCAGAACGGATTTGGTCAGGTAGTGACGAATGGATAGTGAGCTGCAACGCCCGAACGCGACGAGGTTTAGAAGATTCCTTCCTGCTCAAGGCGTCTGCTACAACATTCGCCTTGCCAGGATGGTACTTAATAGCACAATCATAATCGTTCAAAAGTTCGATCCAACGGCGCTGCCGTATGTTCAAGTGTTGTTGGTCGAAAATGTGTTGGAGACTCTTGTGATCGGTGTAGATGGTGCATTTGGTACCGTACAAGTAATGTCTCCAAATTTTCAACGCGAATACCACTGCACCCAACTCCAAGTCATGAGTTGTGTAGTTCTTCTCGTGCACTTTAAGTTGACGAGAAGCATACGCAATCACTTTCTCGCGTTGCATCAACACGCAACCGAGTCCATGAATGGAAGCATCACAGTAAACGACAAAATCATCAGGACCCTCAGGTAAAGACAGAATAGGAGCAGAACATAGTTTAGACTTCAGTTCTTCAAAAGCTGACTCTTGTGATTCACCCAGTCGAACTTCCTATCCTTCTGAGTGAGAGTGGTGAGGGGTTGAGCAATCTTCGAGAACCCCTGAATGAAACGACGATAGTAGCCCGCAAGGCCTAGGAATTGCCGCACCTCAGTTGGCGTCTTTGGTGCTCCCCAGTCCTTGATAGCTTCGATCTTAGCTGGATCGACATGAATTCCTAGTTCATTAACCACATGTCCTAGGAATTGGACTTCGCGTAACCAAAAGTCACACTTTGAGAACTTGGCGTAAAGTTGCTCCCGTCGTAAAAGTTCCAAAACTAACCGCAGATGTTCCCCGTGTTCGGTCTCGTTCTTGGAGTAGATCAGAATGTCATCGATAAACACAATGACAAACTTGTCCAGATACGGTTTACAGACGCGGTTCATCAAGTCCATGAAAACCGCCGGTGCGTTCGTGAGACCGAAAGGCATGACCAAGAATTCGAAATGGCCATAACGTGTACGAAAGGCAGTATTTGCAACGTCAGCTTCCCTTACGCGCAACTGGTGGTAACCGGACCTCAAGTCAATCTTGGAATAATAACTAGAACCCTGGAGCTGGTCGAATAGATCATCAATACGCGGAAGAGGATAACGGTTCTTGACGGTCAATTTGTTCAGTTCTCTGTAGTCTACACACAATCGGAAACTTCCATCCTTCTTCTTAACAAATAGAATCGGGGCTCCCCAAGGGAAGAACTTGGCCTGATGAAACCCTTGTCCAAGAGTTCCTGTAACTGACTAGATAATTCCTACATCTCGGGAGGTGCAAGACGGTAGGGGGCCCGAGCAATAGGAGCAGCCCCTGGTACAAGATCAATACCGAACTCGACTTGACGATGAGGAGGAAGACCAGATAAATCATCGGGAAAAACATCAGGAAACTCGCGTACAACTGGAATATCGTCGATCTTTTTCTCATCACCAGCGGAAACAGAATAAAGTGCCAAAACGGGCCGAATAACCTTTCCGAAGACACCTAAGGGCTTTCATACTGGAAATGAGGTTCAGCGGAGCACCGCCCTTGATACCGTACACAGAAAGGAATTCTCCATCAGGGAGAGGAATCCGAATAACCTTGTCATAACAGACAATCTCCGCGCGATACAAAGATAACCAATCCATTCCTACCACAACGTCAAAACTACCAATGGTACGGCATAAGGTCGATGGGGAACGATAAACCCGACAACTCTAATTGACACTCCCGAAGGATACTAGTAGCTTCAATCTTTTTACCGTCAGCCAACTCAATAATATACTTAGTCTCTAATGGTACGGGTACTACATCTAACAGTCGACTAATCTCCATGGATACAAAACTCTTGTCGGCACCGGAGTCAAATAACACACTAACAGAACGGTTATTGAGAAGGAACGTACCGGTGACTGTGTCAGGGTCCTGTCTAGCCTCAGCGGCTCCAATGACGAAGGCGCGTGCGTTCCTGCCACCGCCCCCGTTGTTCCCATTACCGTTGTTTCCACCCTGCTTCAGTTTCGGGCAATCTTTCTTGTAATGCCCAGTATCCCCGCAGTTGTAACAACCCTGTTTCCCCGCAGTTCCTTGCGCAGCAGGAGCCGGGGTATTGCTTGGGGCCTGGGTCGATGGAAGTGTAGCTCGACAATCCTTAGCAAAATGACCAAATCGCTGGCAGCGATGACAACGATTGCGGTCGCAATCCCCCTGATGCTGACGCCCACACTTGTTACATTTGGGCAACTTCCCAGCATAACCACCCTGTTTGTTACCAGACGAAGAAGAACCTCCACTGTCAAACCGCTTCCCCTGTTGTGCTGGTGCAGATCCTTTCCCTTCACTTTCCCACTTGCGCTTGTTACTCTCCGGGGCTTTGACAGTTGAATCCTTAGCGGGCAAGACACCCTCATTCACCTTTAAGTTGGTCATCCTATGAGCCGATCGGACCGCCTCTGCGTATGTAGGATGATTTCCCGCAGCTACCAACCCTGCGATTTCTGGCACCAACCCGAGGTATAGTGCTCAATCCTCCTGTATTCTGGCACATGCAAGTCAGGACACAGCACTGCCAACTCATTACGCCTTACCGTATACTTCTCAATCTCGGACCCAGTCATCTTGAGGTTCCACACCTCCACGACTACCACCACCACGACCGCCACCACCACGCCCACCAGCGCGGCCACTTCCACGTCCTCCTTGCACTCCAGACATGATTCCGACATGAAGGACGAGAAAATTTAGTTTCACAGCTAATGGTAACCACTAGCGTTCGCAAGGTCAAAGCTAGATCCAATCCAGGACTATCCCTTCAAACCCAGAGCTCACTAGGGCTTTCATGCATTTCGGTTTATGATTTTGTGTGCACCCAAAATGATAAACCGCTCTACATGGTCCTCCAAGTGTTCTCCTAGTTCAAAGTTCAAATCACCGAACATAGACTCTTAGCTACACACCGTAATACTACGGTAGTTTATGGCAAGTGTTTCTATTGGAGTACGAAAGGGAGAAGTCCGAGCCTTGGACAAATCTCAAGAGTATACGATTTACCCCAATATACCACACTGCCTAGAAAGCAAGTAAACCGACTTAAGATAGAACGGATGATGTAACGTAGAAAGACCAACGATTTAGAGACACCCCGACAAGATCATACGTAACCCACTATAACGTTTAGTACCATGTGATCGTCTAGTGTGTGCGACTCGGCTATAGACTAGACTCTACATGCAGTCCTAGTTCACTATAACCATTGTCTCTGATACCAATCTGTCACACCCTCAAAATCCACTTGCGGAGTTTTACCGCGAGGCGCATGACAAACCAGGATCCAAACCAACGATCACAATAAACAAGTCTAAATGTAATTAATGCAATACCAAAACATAGTTTTAAAATCCCGTTTACAGCGGAAGCTTATTCAAAACAAAGTTCAACATAAATAAACCAAGTTCAATGTTTATGAAATCATGCAACTCTATCTAGACGCCGTGCAGACGCGTGCGCCCTAGTTCCATGTGCTACCTTAGCGACCTGAGAAAACATGTAAAAGTTTACGTCAGCACAAAAATGCTGGTGAGTTTACAGGTTTGCAGTTCAAGTACCAAGTCCACCTGTCCATACTATAATAAATAGAAACCAGTATACGCTAGCTAGGCGTACGTTTTGCTACTACCACGATTGGAAAACCATTACTAACACGTATACCAGTTTTGTGCCCGAATAGTTCCAAATGTTCCTGTTGTTCCTGTTTGAGACAATATGCACTCGCCCGGCCCTCCAAGCCGACGAGCGGGTTGGTCATTCCCAATAGCGCTATTCACATTTCCCCGTTGTGCAAACCCGCACATTCATGGTTCCCCCCGGGACTTCCAAAGATCGTGTAGTATACGTTAGAACCCATAGTATGACAGAATTTACCAAACAATCGTTTTAAACACATGTTTTCTCCCCCGAAAGTATAAAACCAGTTTAAAAGAGGGGCCGTAAACTCACCTTAAGTTGCTTTACTCCTAATCCCGAGTAAACTCAGCTGCTATGTTAGTCCCGTACAGTGGCGACCTAACATACGACAGTTACAAGTACTTAGACTAATAACCCGCAGGTTAATTAGTCCCTAGATGTCCAGACCATAACCAAGTTCGTTTAAAAATACCGTGACTGTTTAACTGACCCAAAGTACAAGACTCGACATCCCATTGGTGACCCGAGACTCCCCGTGTTATGTTTACGCTCCAAAACATGCGATAACGCAAGTATACTTAACATACGTTAACACACAACAAGTTATAGCATATAGTTCACGTATCTCCGAAAAACATCCAAATATATGTTACCAAGTTATTAGACATGTTACGAGGTTCCTAGCATGTTACTACATGTCAAATCGGGTCTCGGAATGCTAATTTACACTTACAGCAGCAGTACACGCGATTAGGAAAAGTCAACTAGCATTTAGGTTGGTCAACTAGCAATTAGGAATCCTAATCGCATGAATTACTAGCATTTAGGGCTATACCACATGTAACTACTAGCATTTAGGGCTAATCACATGAAGTTACATGCAATTGGGGCTAATCACGTGACATTATATGCGATTGGGGCTAATCACGTGACATTATATGCGATTGGGGCTAATCACGTGACATTATATGCGATTGGGGCTAATCACGTGACATTATATGCGATTGGGGCTAATCACGTGACATTATATGCGATTGGGGCTAATCACGTGACATTATATGCGATTGGGCTAATCACGTGACATTATATGCGATTGGGGCTAATCACGTGACATTATTGGCGATTAGCTCCCCAATCTCATGAATTATAGGCGATTAGCCTTGCTAATCGCCTGTAACCATGCTGTTCCGGTTTTCGCGCGTTTAACACCCCAGATCAGATCCAGAACGTGTGTAACTACCCAATATCATCCCAAACACTATCCTAAACATGTTTAACCCAAAACCCTTCGTTCAACCTCGTATTATCAGTCCTGCATGCAACCAAAGCAATCCAAACACATACACGTAGCATGCAATATCATACCCACATACATAGCAATAACCCTAATAATCAATTAATCAGGTTTCTATCATCATACTATCAATATCAATTCTGACCTAGCATGATAACACATCAAAACATCATCAAGATTCATAAAAATCCTATCTTTCTAATCACACGTACCCATAACGCATGTTAATTAGTTATAATCCGATTAACAACCTTTATTGACGATTTTCAGAAAGCCTTTTCGTTTATGAACAGGTCTGGACCATTAGGGATTGATTAAAAACATTTACAAAGTGTTATGGATAAGAATCAAACCTTGGAATTGTAAAAGATTGATGGTTAGACCTTGAAACCTTGTGTTTTTGATCAAAATCGCCTTCCAGAGGTTGTTTCAGTGTTTGGGGGCGGTTATGGGACGACTAGGGTTTGTCTAATTGAGTTTAGGAGGTTAAGTGTTGTATTTATAGGCGTTTCTAGTCGTTCAGCCCGTTCCATGCGATTGTGCAGGTTTATACGCGATTAGGAATCCTAATCGCGTGAACAGTAACGCGATTGGGCCTAATCGCATGAACAGTTCATGCGATTAGCCCCAGTCGCACCATATGAATCCCAGTCACACCACATGATTCCCAGTCACACCATATGAACCCCAGTCACACCACATGATTCCCAGTCACACCACATGAACCCCGTTTTAACATATGTTAACACATATTAATGTACCGACAAGTCATATAATGATTGTAAACACATAACACAAGTAAATACACATATTCACACTCGTTCACCAATTCCCGGGACTCGAGACTCGTATGTTCCGTATGCCCTGACGATCCTACCGATCGTCACCGTTTGTACACTTGGTTAAGGACTGACATCTAACGAACCTCTAGACCAACATCCAATGATCTTCTAGACTAACCAATAGTTCCCGAACCATAACCCGACTTAACTAACCCAGTTAAGTACAATATACGCGTGACTCGCTAAGGTAGACTTTCATCTAGACAACGTTGTTAACCCGAATTTGCCAGGTGTCACATAGTGTGAGACGAGACATCCCGATAATCGGGATGTGGATACAAATGTTGGCTAGGTGGATACTCTGACGAGCTACCACCATGCCTGTCCTCATACATCATAGCTTGCAGACGATCAAGCCGACTTGTTATTCTATCTAGTGACTCAGATGTTGCAGGGTTAAACCACTGGTTAGCCTGTGGGTATGAAGGATGGTATGACTGATATGGCTGCGGCTGCAAATACTCGTTAGCATAGTAACCTGCGGAATACCCCGATGAATATGAATGGGGGCATCTTATGGTAAAGTGGGGTCCTCCGCAGATCTCGCACATGATAAAAAAATATATTACGAATAAAAAAAGGATAATAAGAAATAAAAAAATAAAAGTAAAAATTATTCACAAAATAGTAGACCAGAAACGGATCGGATGATTTTCAAGAGTGCCAATTGCGTCCCCGCAACGGCGCCAAAACTTGATGTGTGTAAATGTATATATATATATATAAATAACACAAGTTCTAATTAAAACGACTCACCTAAAAACTACACACGCACGGCAAGTGTACCGGTCGCAAAGCAGTAAACAGATAAGACCGAGTATCGAACCCAAAGACGCGAATGCAACTCTAGATCACAACCTATACCGAATACTAGCCTAAATAAATATATACTTATGTGGGGGGGGGGGGTTAAACTAATGATTAAAAACTTAAAAGAAACTAAATATAAATAAAGTAACCTCAGCTGCTTATGGGAACTAGGAACTTGGAGAAATCGGATAGGAAGAAGGCTGGTTACTTAGGCAAAATCCCTAGACACTAGCAATAAATCCTGAATCTGGTAATTAACTTGAGACCCTATTCTTATCTAATAAACCTCCTGTCAAAGATAGCTCACTAGACTTAAGGCGGGACAAGTGTAAAAATGCTAAGATGGACCTGGATCGCCCTAGCGTACCAAAATCCCATAGAAATCAGATTAAAACCTCTCATGGATTAAAACCCTCAAACTATGAAGCAGACTTAAACTCTACTGAAGAAAACCTAGGAAAACTCTAAACACGGACAAGTAGCGACTCCCGCCCTAGCGCTTGCCAACTACCGAACAATGCCTAGTTAGTTACCTAGCAAACTCGAGTTAGATTTCTCACCCTCAAGAATGGACTGCACGTCTTAGTTAATTTATTATATTAATTTGTTATACTTGTGTCGTACTCCAACTCCAAATACTAGCACGCTAACCTAAGTTGACGAACTAGATTGATTTCAAGGCCTAGGGGGTATCTCTACATGCCTAGTTCCACAAAACCAATAAACAAACTTCAAATAAAATTAACACCAACACACATATATCAAATCCAACAATAAACTTAAAATCATGTAATTCTACACATCAAATTAAAAACCAAGAGTCATTAAAAACTACAAATTACCTGTCAAGTTCATAAACCTAAGCAACCATAAAAGTCTAGCTACTCATAATATTTAGAAACATAAATTCAAAGTTTATAAAAAAACAATTTCATCATGTCTATAAAAATATAGAGTGAAAACTAAACCTAACCCAAGGCTCGTTGGCTATTGATCTTTAACGTGCCCGTGGCCTTTTCTCCTTCCGTGCCCGTTCGATCGTCACCGTAGTTGACCGGTTGACTTTTGTTCCTGTGCGATTCCAAAGAATTGGAAATTTCTGTCGAATGATAATAATCAAAACTCCCGTATCATGTGCCGCCTCCCTCAAATATTGATATCATCCCAAATAATTGCACCGCCTTAATTTGAGCTTGTGGGCCCTTCACAAGGCCACGAGCCTTGTGCAACTTGTTGACTTACAAATCCTCTTCTTTTATTTTTTTGATTTTTGTTATATATATATACTATTATTATTATTATTATTATTATTATTATTATATTACGCCATGCTTGCTTGACTCGGGTGTTCTTGACTTGACCAAAATTCCTCGTTTACGCTCCAACGTCCACACGAACACCTACCAAAATATAAAATAAATAAATAAGTACTAAAAGTGACTCAAAACTAATAAAAATCTATAAAAACTTATACTAAATAAAATAGACCAGTACACGCCTAAAACTAATAAAAACACTATCTAAACGACTCGAAAACTATACAACTTTACACTGGAAATAGATGTATTTTACAATACATCAGTATTCTATTCATCCTGGTTCGGATAAGATGTACCAAGATCTGAAGGTGCTTTACTGGTGGCCAAACATGAGGTCGGATATAGCCTCATACGTGAGCAAATGCTTGACCTGTGCTAAGTCAAGGTGGAATACCAGAAACCGTCGGGTCTCTTGCAACAACCTGAAATTCCGGAGTGGAAATGGGAACGGATTACAATGGATTTTGTCACGCAACTCCCTAAGTCACCGAGCGGGAATGATAAGATATGGGTGATTGTTGATCGGTTGACGAAATCAGCCCATTTTCTCGCTATTAAGGAGACCGACACCATGGATCGTTTGGCTCGTCTTTATCTGAAGGAAGTTGTTTCTAAGCACGGGGTGCCGGTTTCCATTATTTCGGATCGCGACTCCCATTTTACTTCTCACTTCTGGAAGTCTTTGCACAAGGCTTTGGGTACCCAGCTTGACATGAGTACAGCTTATCACCCACAGACTGACGGTCAGAGTGAACGCACGATTCAAACCTTAGAAGACATGTTGCGGGCATGTGTGATCGATTTTGGCAAAGGTTGGGAAGCTCACCTACCTACCGTTAGTAGAATTCTCTTACAACAACAGTTACCACACGAGCATCAAGGCAGCTCCGTTCGAGGCACTGTACGGGCGGAAATGCCGGTCTCCTCTCTGTTGGGCTGAGGTGGGTGAGAGTCAACTCACTGGACCTGAGCTAGTGTACGAAACTTCGGAAAAGATCGTACAGATTCGTAACCGGTTGGCAGCGGCACGGGATCGGCAAAAGAGTTATGCTGATCAGCGTCGCAAGCCATTGGAATTCCAAGTTGATGACAAGGTACTTCTGAAGGTTTCACCGTGGAAGGGCGTCATACGCTTTGGGAAGCGTGGCAAACTCAACCCTCGGTATGTCGGCCCATTTACAATCCTGGAACGAATTGGACTGGTGGCATATCGTCTTGATTTACCGAAGGAGCTCGGCAACGTACATAGCGTCTTCCATGTGTCCAACCTAAAGAAGTGTCTGGCTGACGAGTCTCTTTATTGTTCCACTGGAGGAGATCAAGGTTGATGATCGTCTTCGGATTGTGGAGGAACCTGTTGAGATTCTTGATTACAAGATTCGTAGCCTACGTCATAGCAAGATTCGCATTGTTAAGGTTCGCTGGAACTCGAACCGGGGACCAGAGTACACTTGGGAACGGGAGGATCAGATGAAGTCTAAGTATCCTCATCTCTTTCCTAAGGAAGCGTTCGAATCGAGATATGTTACCACTGCAGCTGAATGAATCTCGGGGCGAGATTCCTTATAACGTGGGGATGATGTGACAACTCGGGTAAATCTCATTCTTGGTTTCTATCTATTTGTCTGTTTCTTTTGTTATTCCTTTTGGTACTTGTGCAATTTTAGGGACGAAAATTCTTTTAACGTGGGGATGATGTGACACCAGGCAAATTCTGGTTAACAACGCTGTCTAGATTAAAGTCTACCTTAGCGAGTCACGCGTATATTATACTTAGCTGGGTTAGTTGAGTCGTGTTACGGTTCGGGAACTGTTAGTTTAGTATAGAGGATCATTAGATGTTAGTCTAAAGGCTCATTAGATGTCAGTCCGTAACCAAGTGTACAAAGGGTGACGATTCGTAGAATCGTCAGAGCATAGGAACATACAAGTCTCGAGTCCCGGGAATTGGTGAACGAGTGTGAATATGTTTGTTTGCAAGTATTGTGTGTTTACAATCATTATGTGACTTGTCGGTATGTGAAAATGTGTTAACATATGTTAAAACGGAGTTTAACGCGCCAAATATGCCGAACCAGGCCCTATAGGCGAATAGGATCTGTATTCGCCTATAGGGAGGGCGAATAGGGATCCAATAGGGCGAATAGGCCTAATCGCCTATACTAGGGGCGATTAGGAGCCCTATTCGCCTGATGCTGCTGCGTAATCGCCTATAACGTGTTGGACGACTAAAAACGCCTATAAATACAATACTTGACCTCCTAAACTTCATTATAACAACCCTAGTCGTTCCACAACTCGCCCCAACACACACACAACCTCTAGAACACGATTTTGGATCAAAACACAAGATTTCAAGCCTATTACATCAATCTATCATAAATCTAAGGTGTGGTTTTCATTCATGCAATCTTTAATAATGTTTTTTATTAAATCCCTAATGGTCCAGACCTGTTTATAAACGTATGTGTCTTCTGAAATTCGTTAATAATCATTGTTAATTGGATTCTAACTATTATGCATGTGGTATGTGTGTTTATAATTAAAAGATAGGGTTTTTGTGATTCAAGATGGATTGATAACATAATAATAAGGTAGTTACAGATTGATGATGATAGCATGTTGATGAAATCTGAGTAATTGTTTATTAGGGTTACGGTTATGCATGTTAATGTGATGTTGCATGCTATGTGTATTGTTTTTGGGATACATGGTTGCATGCAGGGCTGATAGAACGAGGTTAAACAAAGGATTTTGATTGAAATATGTTTGATATGGTTGTTTGATTGATATTTGATGTTTACACACGTTCTGGATTTGATTTGGAGTGTTAAACGCGCGAAAAACCGGAACAGCTGTGCTATAGGCGAATAGGAACCCTAATCCCCTATACTATAGGCGATTAGGAGGCTATTCGCCTGATGGGAAGCCCTAATCGCCTATAGTATAGGCGAATAGGAGCCTATTTGCCTTTACTTCATGCATTTACGATCCTAAATGCTAGTTAAGCCCTGAATTGCATGCCTTACGACGTAATCGCCTATAAACTCCTAATTTGTATACCATATAACCCTAATCGCCTATAGTATAGGCGATTAGCATTCCTAAATGCCTGTTGACCCACGTAATCACTAGTTGACTTTTCCTAATCGCCTGTATTGCCGCTGTAAGTGTAATTTAGCATTTCGGGACCCGATTTGACACCTAGAAACATGCTAGGAACCCCGTAACATACCTAATAACTTGGTAACATGTGTTCGAACTTGTTTATGTGATACTTGAACTACGTGCTACAACTTGTTGGACTTTAACGTATGTTAAGTGTGATTGCATGATTGTATGTTTGTGAGTGCAAGTATAACACGGGGAGTCTCGGGTCACCAATGGGATGTCGAGTCTTGTACATTGGGTTAATTTAACAGTCACGGTGTTTTCAAACGAACTTGGTTATGGTCTGGACATCTAGGGACTAACTAACCTACGGGTTATTAGTCTAAGTACTTGTAACTGTCATATGTTAGGTCGCCGCTTTACGGGGCTAGCATAGCTTGCTGATCTTATTCGTATTTCGAAGTAACACAACCTAAGGTGAGTTTACGGCCCCACTTTTAACTGGTTTCACTTTTTGGGGGAGAAAACATGTGTTAAACTTATGTTTTGGTAACAACTGTCATACTATGGGTTTCTATGGTTTACTATACGATCTTTGGAAGTCCCGGGGGAAACCATGAATGTGCGGGTTAGCACAACGGGGAAATGTGAATAGATCTATTGGGAGTGACCAACCCCACTCGTCGGCTTGGAGGGCCGGGCGGGTGCATATTGTCTCAAACAGGAACAGGTTTACTATTCGGGCACAACATCTGGTTTGCGAGTTAGTAATGGTTTTCCAATCGTAGATGTAATAAAACATGCGCCTAGCTAGCGTACTTGGTTTACGAATTGATATAGTATGGACAGGTTGAACTTGATACTTTGATTACAAAACCTGTGAACTCACCAGCATGTGTGTAAATGTGTATATATAAATAACACAAGTTCTAATTAAAACGACTCACCAAAAAATACACACGCACGGCAAGTGTACCGGTCGCAAAGCAGTAAACAGATAAGACCGAGTATCGAACCCAAAGACGCGAATGCAACTCTAGATCACAACCTATACCGAATACTAGCCTAAATAAATATATACTTATGTGGGGGTTAAACTAATGATTAAAAACTTAAAAGAAACTAAATATAAATAAAGTAACCTCAGCTGCTTATGGGAACTAGGAACTTGGAGAAATCGGATAGGAAGAAGGCTGGTTACTTAGGCAAAATCCCTAGACACTAGCAATAAATCCTGAATCTGGTAATTAACTTGAGACCCTATTCTTATCTAATAAACCTCATGTCAAAGATAGCTCACTAGACTTAAGGCGGGACAAGTGTAGAAATGCTAAGATGGACCTGGATCGCCCTAGCGTACCAAAATCCCATAGAAATCAGATTAAAACCTCTCCTGGATTAAAACCCTCAAACTATGAAGCAGACTTAAACTCTACTGAAGAAAACCTTGGAAAACTCTAAACACGGACAAGTAGCGACTCCCGCCCTAGCGCTTGCCAACTACCGAACAATGCCTAGTTAGTTACCTAGCAAACTCGAGTTAGATTTCTCACCCTCAAGAATGGACTGCACGTCTTAGTTAATTTATTATATTAATTTGTTATACTTGTGTCGTACTCCAACTCCAAATACTAGCACGCTAACCTAAGTTGACGAACTAGATTGATTTCAAGGCCTAAGGGGTATCTCTACATGCCTAGTTCCACAAAACCAATAAACAAACTTCAAATAAAATTAACACCAACACACATATATCAAATCCAACAATAAACTTAAAATCATGTAATTCTACACATCAGATTAAAAACCAAGAGTCATTAAAAACTACAAATTACATGTCTAGTTCATAAACCTAAGCAACCATAAAAGTCTAGCTACTCATAATATTTAGAAACATAAATTCAAAGTTTATAAAAAAACAATTTCATCATGTCTATAAAAATATAGAGCGAAAACTAAACCTAACCCAAGGCTCGTTGGCTATTGATCTTTAACGTGCCCGTGGCCTTTTCTCCTTCCGTGCCCGTTCGATCGTCACCGTAGTTGACCGGTTGACTTTTGTTCCTGTGCGATTCCAAAGAATTGGAAATTTCTGTCGAATGATAATAATCAAAACTCCCGTATCATGTGCCGCCTCCCTCAAATATTGATATCATCCCAAATAATTACACCGCCTTAATTTGGGCTTGTGGGCCCTTCACAAGGCCACGAGCCTTGTGCAACTTGTTAACTTACAAATCCTCTTCTTTTATTTTTTGATTTTTGTTATATATATATATATTATTATTATTATTATATTACGCCATGCTTGCTTGACTCGGGTGTTCTTGACTTGACCAAAATTCTTCGTTTACGCTCCAACGTCCACACAAACACCTACCAAAATATAAAATAAATAAATAAGTACTAAAAATGACTCAAAACTAATAAAATACTATAAAAACTTATACTAAATAAAATAGACCAGTACACGCCTAAAACTAATAAAAACACTATCTAAACGACTCGAAAACTATACAAACTTTACACTGGAAATAGATGTATTTTACAATACATCAAATATCCCCACACTTATCTCTTTTTCGTCCCTGAAAAAGAATTATGCTATGGAATCACAGTTAGGTTTACATCCAGTTTCAAAACATAGGTTACTTAATTAATAATCTACTAACGTGTTGATTGCGATTGCAGGTATATTGATCCTCTTAAACCCACACCGGTTTCCAAGCCCCTTTTTATTTATGTTAAGTTCATGTTGATTAGTCTATCTAGGGTCTCACTCGAAGGAAGCCACAGTTCCTCCTAATCCCGCCTCAAGCTTATGAAGCTAAAGGAACGACCAATTGACTATTTCCCAACCGTCTTATGTAGAAAACCAAGAGAATTTAAAATCACTTTTTTTTTTTGGCATACTTAACTCAGAGGGTGTGACCAATCCAAGTCGCTATCCCAGTGGCCAGGCACCTTAAGCTTCAGCATTTTTTTTTTTCATCTCAGCATACTTAACTCAGAGGGGGTGACCAATCCAAGTCGCTATCCCAGTGGCCAGGCACCTTAAGCTTCAGCATTTTTGCTTTGATTTCTAATTTTTTTTTTTAGTGATTAGAAATTCTAACGGTTTTCTACTTATAACGGTGCTTCTTATACTATTTTTGGCGGTTTTGGTCTCCCCGTTTCTCCTACATGAGAACCCACAAAATAGCCTAACATAATTAATTTATTACTTTTCAAAGGAAATCTTTCTACCGGCCGAGCCTACCCACATATCCCAAATCAGACACGTTTTCAATCAATTTTAATCTCTTATTATATATACTATTTGAAAACCGGACACCTAACTTTACCTATCATTTTCCATATTTTATATAATGCAAACTTCAAAATCAGGGACTTTTTTTTCAGTTTTTTTTTTTAATTTTTTTGTTTTTTTTCTAATTTTTTTTTTTTGATTTAAACGACTCTGTATACAGACTAAACGACAGTTTCCCATCCCCACACTTAAACTCTACATTGCCCTCAATGTACGAATAGAAAACGACACAAAACAAAAAATAAATTCCGAATACAAAATAAAAAAAAAACCGAGGGCAAATTGAAAAGGACTTAGCTGGTTAATTTTTCTTCGTAAGCTCTAGTCCAATCCAGCTCGATCGTATAGCATTTTGGTCGCGATCGGCTCTGACACAATGGTAAACTCTCGGGTTGCTTCAATATAACGTACAGGTCCAGAATCACCCGAATGGAGATTGAGTACGGGTGGTGCAATCCAAACCTGCGCAAAACAAAACAAACAAAACCCGAGCATAATACCGAACCACACAAAAATAAAAAGACTCAAACTACTAACTTAGACTCAAAATATAACAACAAACAAGAAGACGTACCTGCTTGGTAAAATAGCGGTGAATGGTGGTAGAACCAAATGGGAAGAAAAAAAAATCTGGTTCTCGCTCAACGTGAAGGACACTGGTGATCACAACACGCGTTGCAAGAGAAAAAAATATAACTTTCCGGGGTAATAGCTGGTCGCATAAGGCGAACAGGTCAGCCCAGACTCCTCACATTACGTGAAAAATCTTTTTTCAGAGAAAGTTAATTAATTTTTTTTAAGAAAAATTCTTTTTTATTACCCAAACCTTTACCAAAACTCCCAATCATAAAATATATATAAAGATAAATACATGGGATCCGCTCATGGTGAAATTTCCTCTACCTAAGCAAACACGCAAACCTGCAAACAGACTCAAAGACACAAAAAACAAAGATAAAATAGAAAGATAAAAACCTATGAACCACTACCGAATGACGGACCATAAATAAAAAAAATGAAAAGCTAGAAAAAAAAGGTATAAATATAAATTTACAAACTCTACAGAGCCTCCCCACACTTAAATTTAATCAGGGGGTTTATCTTTTATCTGGACCCGATCCAACCCGTTTAATTCCACCCGGTCCATATTATTTGGCAAAATTACACTAGTGGAATTGAAAAATATTTTATCGAATTTAAATGGGTCGGGCCACCAATATTTAAATTTACCTGGACCAAACCTGATTCTTGGCATGTAATGAGGGGACTTGTTGTCTCTGCAACTCCTGACCCTCACCCTGTGTCGGTCCAGGTTCGTCTTCGCCTTCTCCCGTGGTGGTGGCCATGGTGGTGGCACTAGTAACAGTGTAATATCCAATGCCTGCACGGGCCGGCTGTGGTGTTCTTCTTCTTCTTCCACCACTGCTTGTTTCTCATCTTCCTTGTTTGGTGACACTTGGTCAAAATCTTTGTCCACTTCTGGAGCTGACAAATCAATTAACTCGTCACCAAACTCTGCTTCCCCATCAGCTGCTTCTTCAAGCAGGTCAGTGGTGTCTTCCTCTTCCACCACTTCTTCCTCAAACAGCCAGCCTGTGGATTCTGAAAAATCCATATCTTCCTCAGCCTCCCCTATCTTCACCATCATGGCTTTCCTATGCGCGTCCCAGGCTATCCTTTCTATCTCCTCATCATCACTCCAGACATCTGCCTCCCAAGGGTATGCTGTTGAACTAGAGATCTGTCAAGGCTGCTCATCCTGCTGAACCAAAGGTGGGACTAAGGCGTCCATTATGGTCTCTGGCTCTAACCCTGAATCCTGCAAAATATCATCCTCACAAGACAAGTGTAAAGAATCATATGGGTCAGTTAAATCATGCACAGAATCAGATGAGTAAGGACAAACAGTTTCAGCAATGGGACTAATACAATCAGGTAATCTAAGTGTTACCATCTCGTCTGGGTCATCATATGTGAAATTAACCTGCTGAACTGGAGGTGGGACTTCAACGTCCATTATAGTCTTCAGTTCATCCACCTGAGTCTGTAGCCTCTCAAGTGCCGCATCTTGTTCCCTCAAATAGTCGGTGCGCTCGGATAGCAAAGAACGCATTTCCTCGAGCATGAGTTCTTGATTAGCAAGGAAGGTGTCACGCTTAGCAAGAAGGGTGGCAAAGTCGGGCCTAGTGTGAGACGAGACATCCCGATAATCGGGATGTGGATACAAATGTTGGCTAGGTGGATACTCTGACGAGCTACCACCATGCCTGTCCTCATACATCATAGCTTGCAGACGATCAAGCCGACTTGTTATTCTATCTAGTGACTCAGATGTTGCAGGGTTAAACCACTGGTTAGCCTGTGGGTATGAAGGATGGTATGACTGATATGGCTGCGGCTGCAAATACTCGTTAGCATAGTAACCTGCGGAATACCGCGATGAATATGAATGGGGGCATCTTATGGTAAAGTGGGGTCCTCCGCAGATCTCGCACATGATAAAAAAAAATATATTACGAATAAAAAAAATAATAATAAGAAATAAAAAAAATAAAAGTAAAAATTATTCACAAAATAGTAGACCAGAAACGGATCGGATGATTCTCAAGAGTGCCAATTGCGTCCCCGGCAACGGCGCCAAAAACTTGATGTGTGTAAATGTATATATATATAAATAACACAAGTTCTAATTAAAACGACTCACCTAAAAACTACACACGCACGGCAAGTGTACCGGTCGCAAAGCAGTAAACAGATAAGACCGAGTATCGAACCCAAAGACGCGAATGCAACTCTAGATCACAACCTATACCGAATACTAGCCTAAATAAATATATACTTATGTGGGGGGGTTAAACTAATGATTAAAAACTTAAAAGAAACTAAATATAAATAAAGTAACCTCAGCTGCTTATGGGAACTAGGAACTTGGAGAAATCGGATAGGAAGAAGGCTGGTTACTTAGGCAAAATCCCTAGACACTAGCAATAAATCCTGAATCTGGTAATTAACTTGAGACCCTATTCTTATCTAATAAACCTCATGTCAAAGATAGCTCACTAGACTTAAGGCGGGACAAGTGTAGAAATGCTAAGATGGACCTGGATCGCCCTAGCGTACCAAAATCCCATAGAAATCAGATTAAAACCTCTCCTGGATTAAAACCCTCAAACTATGAAGCAGACTTAAACTCTACTGAAGAAAACCTAGGAAAACTCTAAACACGGACAAGTAGCGACTCCCGCCCTAGCGCTTGCCAACTACCGAACAATGCCTAGTTAGTTACCTAGCAAACTCGAGTTAGATTTCTCACCCTCAAGAATGGACTGCACGTCTTAGTTAATTTATTATATTAATTTGTTATACTTGTGTCGTACTCCAACTCCAAATACTAGCACGCTAACCTAAGTTGACAAACTAGATTGATTTCAAGGCCTAAGGGGTATCTCTACATGCCTAGTTCCACAAAACCAATAAACAAACTTCAAATAAAATTAACACCAACACACATATATCAAATCCAACAATAAACTTAAAATCATGTAATTCTACACATCAAATTAAAAACCCAGAGTCATTAAAAACTACAAATTACATGTCTAGTTCATAAACCTAAGCAACCATAAAAGTCTAGCTACTCATAATATTTAGAAACATAAATTCAAAGTTTATAAAAAAACAATTTCATCATGTCTATAAAAATATAGAGCGAAAACTAAACCTAACCCAAGGCTCGTTGGCTATTGATCTTTAACGTGCCCGTGGCCTTTTCTCCTTCCGTGCCCGTTCGATCGTCACCGTAGTTGACCGGTTGACTTTTGTTCCTGTGCGATTCCAAAGAATTGGAAATTTCTGTCGAATGATAATAATCAAAACTCCCGTATCATGTGCCGCCTCCCTCAAATATTGATATCATCCCAATTAATTAGACCGCCTTAATTTGGGCTTGTGTGCCCTTCACAAGGCCACGAGCCTTGTGCAACTTGTTAACTTACAAATCCTCTTCTTTTATTTTTTTGATTTTTGTTATATATTATTATTATTATTATTATTATTATTATTATTATAATATTAAGCCATGCTTGCTTGACTCGGGTGTTCTTGACTTGACCAAAATTCCTCGTTTACGCTCCAACGTCCACACGAACACCTACCAAAATATAAAATAAATAAATAAGTACTAAAAATGACTCAAAACTAATAAAAATCTATAAAAACTTATACTAAATAAAATAGACCAGTACACGCCTAAAACTAATAAAAACACTATCTAAACGACTCGAAAACTATACAAACTTTACACTGGAAATAGATGTATTTTACAATACATCAAATATCCCCACACTTATCTCTTTTTCGTCCCTGAAAAAGAATTATGCTATGGAATCACAGTTAGGTTTACATCCAGTTTCAAAACATAGGTTACTTAATTAATAATCTACTAACGTGTTGATTGCGATTGCAGGTATATTGATCCTCTTAAACCCACACCGGTTTCCAAGCCCCTTTTTATTTATGTTAAGTTCATGTTGATTAGTCTATCTAGGGTCTCACTCGAAGAAAGCCACAGTTTCTCCTAATCCCGCCTCAAGCTTATGAAGCTAAAGGAACGACCAATTGACTATTTCCCAACCGTCTTATGTAGAAAACCAAGAGAATTTAAAATCACGTTTTTTTTTTTTTTTGCATACTTAACTCAGAGGGTGTGACCAATCCAAGTCGCTATCCCAGTGGCCAGGCACCTTAAGCTTCAGCATTTTTTTTTTCATCTCAGCATACTTAACCTAGAGGGTGTGACCAATCCAAGTCGCTATCCCAGTGGCCAGGCACCTTAAGCTTCAGCATTTTTGCTTTGATTTCTAATTTTTTTTTAGTGATTAGAAATTCTAACGGTTTTCTACTTATAACGGTGCTTCTTATACTATTTTTGGCGGTTTTGGTCTCCCCGTTTCTCCTACATGAGAACCCACAAAATAGCCTAACATAATTAATTTATTACTTTTCAAAGGAAATCTTTCTACCGGCCGAGCCTACCCACATATCCCAAATCAGACACGTTTTCAATCAATTTTAATCTCTTATTATACATACTATTTGAAAACCGGACACCTAACTTTACCTATCATTTTCCATATTTTATATAATGCAAACTTCAAAATCAGGGACTTTTTTTTCAGTTTTTTTTTTTTTTTTAACTTTTTTGTTTTTTTTTTCTAATTTTTTTTTATTTAAACGACTCTGTATACAGACTAAACGACAGTTTCCCATCCCCACACTTAAACTCTACATTGCCCTCAATGTACGAATAGAAAACGACACAAAACAAAAAATAAATTCCGAATACAAAATAAAAAAAAACCGAGGGCAAATTGAAAAGGACTTAGCTGGTTAATTTTTCTTCGTAAGCTCTAGTCCAATCCAGCTCGATCGTATAGCATTTTGGTCGCGATCGGCTCTAACACAATGGTAAACTCTCGGGTTGCTTCAATATAACGTACAGGTCCAGAATCACCCGAATGGAGATTGAGTACGGGTGGTGCAATCCAAACCTGCGCAAAACAAAACAAACAAAACCCGAGCATAATACCGAACCACACAAAAATAAAAAGACTCAAACTACTAACTTAGACTCAAAATATAACAACAAACAAGAAGACGTACCTGCTTGGTAAAATAGCGGTGAATGGTGGTAGAACCAAATGGGTAGAAAAAAAAAATCTGGTTCTCGCTCAACGTGAAGGACACTGGTGATCACAACACGCGTTGCAAGAGAAAAAATATAACTTTCCGGGGTAATAGCTGGTCGCATAAGGCGAACAGGTCAGCCCAGACTCCTCACATTACGTGAAAAATCTTTTTTCAGAGAAAGTTAATTAATTTTTTTTAAGAAAAATTCTCTTTTATTACCCAAACCTTTACCAAAACTCCCAATCATAAAATATATATAAAGATAAATACATGGGATCCGCTCATGGTGAAATTTCCTCTACCTAAGCAAACACGCAAACCTGCAAACAGACTCAAAGACACAAAAAACAAAGATAAAATAGAAAGATAAAAACCTATGAACCACTACCGAATGACGGACCATAAATAAAAAAAAATGAAAAGCTAGAAAAAAAAAGGTATAAATATAAATTTACAAACTCTACAGAGCCTCCCCACACTTAAATTTAATCAGGGGGTTTATCTTTTATCTGGACCCGATCCAGCCCGTTTAATTCCACCCGGTCCATATTATTTGGCAAAATTACACTAGTGGAATTGAAAAATATTTTATCGAATTTAAATGGGTCGGGCCACCAATATTTAAATTTACCTGGACCAAACCTGATTCTTGGCATGTAATGAGGGGACTTGTTGTCTCTACAACTCCTGACCCTCACCCTGTGTCGGTCCAGGTGCGTCTTCGCCTTCTCCCGTGGTGGTGGCCATGGTGGTGGCACTAGTAGCAGTGTAATATCCAATGCCTGCACGGGCCGGCTGTGGTGTTCTTCTTCTTCCACCACGGCTTGTTTCTCATCTTCCTTGTTTGGTGACACTTGGTCAAAATCTTTGTCCACTTCTGGATCTGACAAATCAACTAACTCGTCACCAAACTCTGCTTCCCCATCAGCTGCTTCTTCAAGCAGGTCAGTGGTGTCTTCCTCTTCCACCACTTCTTCCTCAAACAGCCAGCCTGTGGATTCTGAAAAATCCATATCTTCCTCAGCCTCCCCTATCTTCTCCATCATGGCTTTCCTATGCGCGTCCCATGCTATCCTTTCTATCTCCTCATCATCACTCCAGACATCTGCCTCCCAAGGGTATGCTGTTGAACTAGAGATCTGTCAAGGCTGCTCATCCTGCTGAACCAAAGGTGGGACTAAGGCGTCCATTATGGTCTCTGGCTCTAACCCTGAATCCTGCAAAATATCATCCTCACAAGACAAGTGTAAAGAATCATATGGGTCAGTTAAATCATGCACAGAATCAGATGAGTAAGGACAAACAGTTTCAGCAATGGGACTAATACAATCAGGTAATCTAAGTGTTACCATCTCGTCTGGGTCATCATATGTGAAATTAACCTGCTGAACTGGAGGTGGGACTTCAACGTCCATTATAGTCTTCAGTTCATCCACCTGAGTCTGTAGCCTCTCAAGTGCCGCATCTTGTTCCCTCAAATAGTCGGTGCGCTCGGATAGCAAAGAACGCATTTCCTCGAGCATGAGTTCTTGATTAACAAGGAAGGTGTCACGCTTAGCAAGAAGGGCGGCAAAGTCGGGCCTAGTGTGAGACGAGACATCCCGATAATCGGGATGTGGATACAAATGTTGGCTAGGTGGATACTCTGACGAGCTACCACCATGCCTGTCCTCATACATCATAGCTTGCAGACGATCAAGCCGACTTGTTATTCTATCTAGTGACTCAGATGTTGCAGGGTTAAACCACTGGTTAGCCTGTGGGTATGAAGGATGGTATGACTGATATGGCTGCGGCTGCAAATACTCGTTAGCATAGTAACCTGCGGAATACCCCGATGAATATGAATGGGGGCATCTTATGGTAAAGTGGGGTCCTCCGCAGATCTCGCACATGATAAAAAAATATATTACGAATAAAAAAAATAATAATAAGAAATAAAAAAATAAAAGTAAAAATTATTCACAAAATAGTAGACCAGAAACGGATCGGATGATTCTCAAGAGTGCCAATTGCGTCCCCGGCAACGGCGCCAAAAACTTGATGTGTGTAAATGTATATATATATAAATAACACAAGTTCTAATTAAAACGACTCACCTAAAAACTACACACGCACGGCAAGTGTACCGGTCGCAAAGCAGTAAACAGATAAGACCGAGTATCGAACCCAAAGACGCGAATGCAACTCTAGATAACAACCTATACCGAATACTAGCCTAAATAAATATATACTTATGTGGGGGGGTTAAACTAATGATTAAAAACTTAAAAGAAACTAAATATAAATAAAGTAACCTCAGCTGCTTATGGGAACTAGGAACTTGGAGAAATCGGATAGGAAGAAGGCTGGTTACTTAGGCAAAATCCCTAGACACTAGCAATAAATCCTGAATCTGGTAATTAACTTAAGACCCTATTCTTATCTAATAAACCTCCTGTCAAAGATAGCTCACTAGACTTAAGGCGGGACAAGTGTAGAAATGCTAAGATGGACCTGGATCGCCCTAGCGTACCAAAATCCCATAGAAATCAGATTAAAACCTCTCATGGATTAAAACCCTCAAACTATGAAGCAGACTTAAACTCTACTGAAGAAAACCTAGGAAAACTCTAAACACGGACAAGTAGCGACTCCCGCCCTAGCGCTTGCCAACTACCGAACAATGCCTAGTTAGTTACCTAGCAAACTCGAGTTAGATTTCTCACCCTCAAGAATGGACTGCACGTCTTAGTTAATTTATTATATTAATTTGTTATACTTGTGTCGTACTCCAACTCCAAATACTAGCACGCTAACCTAAGTTGACGAACTAGATTGATTTCAAGGCCTAGGGGTATCTCTACATGCCTAGTTCCACAAAACCAATAAACAAACTTCAAATAAAATTAACACCAACACACATATATCAAATCCAACAATAAACTTAAAATCATGTAATTCTACACATCAAATTAAAAACCAAGAGTCATTAAAAACTACAAATTACCTGTCTAGTTCATAAACCTAAGCAACCATAAAAGTCTAGCTACTCATAATATTTAGAAACATAAATTCAAAGTTTATAAAAAAACAATTTCATCATGTCTATAAAAATATAGAGCGAAAACTAAACCTAACCCAAGGCTCGTTGGCTATTGATCTTTAACGTGCCCGTGGCCTTTTCTCCTTCCGTGCCCGTTCGTTCGTCACCGTAGTTGACCGGTTGACTTTTGTTCCTGTGCGATTCCAAAGAATTGGAAATTTCTGTCGAATGATAATAATCAAAACTCCCGTATCATGTGCCGCCTCCCTCAAATATTGATATCATCCCAAATAATTGCACCGCCTTAATTTGGGCTTGTGGGCCCTTCACAAGGCCACGAGCCTTGTGCAACTTGTTGACTTACAAATCCTCTTCTTTTAATTTTTTGATTTTTGTTATATATATATTATTATTATTATTATTATTATTATTATTATATTACGCCATGCTTGCTTGACTCGGGTGTTCTTGACTTGACCAAAATTCCTCGTTTACGCTCCAACGTCCACACGAACACCTACCAAAATATAAAATAAATAAATAAGTACTAAAAATGACTCAAAACTAATAAAAATCTATAAAAACTTATACTAAATAAAATAGACCAGTACACGCCTAAAACTAATAAAAACACTATCTAAACGACTCGAAAACTATACAAACTTTACACTGGAAATAGATGTATTTTACAATACATCAGTATTCTATTCATCCTGGTTCGGATAAGATGTACCAAGATCTGAAGGTGCTTTACTGGTGGCCAAACATGAGGTCGGATATAGCCTCATACGTGAGCAAATGCTTGACCTGTGCTAAGGTCAAGGTGGAATACCAGAAACCGTCGGGTCTCTTGCAACAACCTGAAATTCCGGAGTGGAAATGGGAACGGATTACAATGGATTTTGTCACGCAACTCCCTAAGTCACCGAGCGGGAATGATAAGATATGGGTGATTGTTGATCGGTTGACGAAATCAGCCCATTTTCTCGCTATTAAGGAGACCGACACCATGGATCGTTTGGCTCGTCTTTATCTGAAGGAAGTTGTTTCTAAGCACGGGGTGCCGGTTTCCATTATTTCGGATCGCGACTCCCATTTTACTTCTCACTTCTGGAAGTCTTTGCACAAGGCTTTGGTTACCCAGCTTGACATGAGTACAGCTTATCACCCACAGACTGACGGTCAGAGTGAACGCACGATTCAAACCTTAGAAGACATGCTGCGGGCATGTGTGATCGATTTTGGCAAAGGTTGGGAAGCTCACCTACCGTTAGTAGAATTCTCTTACAACAACAGTTACCACACGAGCATCAAGGCAGCTCCGTTCGAGGCACTGTACGGGCGGAAATGCCGGTCTCCTCTTTGTTGGGCTGAGGTGGGTGAGAGTCAACTCACTGGACCTGAGCTAGTGTATGAAACTTCGGAAAAGATCGTACAGATTCGTAACCGGTTGGCAGCGGCACGGGATCGGCAAAAGAGTTATGCTGATCAGCGTCGCAAGCCATTGGAATTCCAAGTTGATGACAAGGTACTTCTGAAGGTTTCACCGTGGAAGGGCGTCATACGCTTTGGGAAGCGTGGCAAACTCAACCCTCGGTATGTCGGCCCATTTACAATCCTGGAACGAATTGGACTGGTGGCATATCGTCTTGATTTACCGACGGAGCTCGGCAACGTACATAGCGTCTTCCATGTGTCCAACCTAAAGAAGTGTCTGGCTGACGAGTCTCTTATTGTTCCACTGGAGGAGATCAAGGTTGATGATCGTCTTCGGATTGTGGAGGAACCTGTTGAGATTCTTGATTACAAGATTCGTAGCCTACGTCATAGCAAGATTCGCATTGTTAAGGTTCGCTGGAACTCGAACCGGGGACCAGAGTACACTTGGGAACGGGAGGATCAGATGAAGTCTAAGTATCCTCATCTCTTTCCTAAGGAAGCGTTCGAATCGAGATATGTTACCACTGCAGCTGAATGAATCTCGGGGCGAGATTCCTTATAACGTGGGGATGATGTGACAACTCGGGTAAATCTCATTCTTGGTTTCTATCTATTTGTCTGTTTCTTTTGTTATTCCTTTTGGTACTTGTGCAATTTTCGGGACGAAAATTCTTTTAACGTGGGGATGATGTGACACCGGCAAATTCTGGTTAACAACGCTGTCTAGATTAAAGTCTACCTTAGCGAGTCACGCGTATATTATACTTAGCTGGGTTAGTTGAGTCGTGTTACGGTTCGGGAACTGTTAGTTTAGTATAGAGGATCATTAGATGTTAGTCTAAAGGCTCATTAGATGTCAGTCCGTAACCAAGTGTACAAAGGGTGACGATTCGTAGAATCGTCAGAGCATAGGGAACATACAAGTCTCGAGTCCTGGGAATTGGTGAACGAGTGTGAATATGTTTGTTTGCAAGTATTGTGTGTTTACAATCATTATGTGACTTGTCGGTATGTGAAAATGTGTTAACATATGTTAAAACGGAGTTTAACGCGCCAAATATGCTGAACCAGGCCCTGTAGGCGAATAGGATCTGTATTCGCCTATAGGGAGGGCGAATAGGGATCCAATAGGGGCGAATAGGCCTAATCGCCTATACTAGGGGCGATTAGGAGCCCTATTCGCCTGATGCTGCTACGTAATCGCCTATAACGTGCTGGACGACTAAAAACGCCTATAAATACAATACTTGACCTCCTAAACTTCATTATAACAACCCTAGTCGTTCCACAACTCGCCCCAACACACACACAACCTCTGGAACACGATTTTGGATCAAAACACAAGATTTCAAGCCTATTACATCAATCTATCATAAATCTAAGGTGTGGTTTTCATTCATGCAATCTTTAATAATGTTTTTTATTAAATCCCTAATGGTCCAGACCTGTTTATAAACGTATGTGTCTTCTGAAATTCGTTAATAATCATTGTTAATTGGATTCTAACTATTATGCATGTGGTATGTGTGTTTATAATTAAAAGATAGGGTTTTTGTGATTCAAGATGGATTGATAACATAATAATAAGGTAGTTACAGATTGATGATGATAGCATGTTGATGAAATCTGAGTAATTGTTTATTAAGGTTACGGTTATGCATGTTAATATGATGTTGCATGCTATGTGTATTGTTTTTGGGATACATGGTTGCATGCAGGGCTGATAGAACGAGGTTAAACGAAGGATTTTGATTGAAATATGTTTGATATGGTTGTTTGATTGATATTTGATGTTTACACACGTTCTGGATTTGATTTGGAGTGTTAAACGCGCGAAAAACCGGAACAGCTGTGCTATAGGCGAATAGGAACCCTAATCCCCTATACTATAGGCGATTAGGAGGCTATTCGCCTGATGGGAAGCCCTAATCGCCTATAGTATAGGCGAATAGGAGCCTATTTGCCTTTACTTCATGCATTTACGATCCTAAATGCTAGTTAAGCCCTGAATTGCATGCCTTACGACGTAATCGCCTATAAACTCCTAATTTGTATACCATATAACCCTAATCGCCTATAGTATAGGCGATTAGCATTCCTAAATGCCTGTTGACCCACGTAATCACTAGTTGACTTTTCCTAATCGCCTGTACTGCTGCTGTAAGTGTAATTTAGCATTTCGGGACCCGATTTGACACCTAGAAACATGCTAGGAACCCCGTAACATACCTAATAACTTGGTAACATGTGTTCGAACTTGTTTATGTGATACTTGAACTACGTGCTACAACTTGTTGGACTTTAACGTATGTTAAGTGTGATTGCATGATTGTATGTTTGTGAGTGCAAGTATAACACGGGGAGTCTCGGGTCACCAATGGGATGTCGAGTCTTGTACATTGGGTTAATTTAACAGTCACGGTGTTTTCAAACGAACTTGGTTATGGTCTGGACATCTAGGGACTAACTAACCTACGGGTTATTAGTCTAAGTACTTGTAACTGTCATATGTTAGGTCGCCGCTTTACAGGGCTAGCATAGCTTGCTGATCTTATTCGTATTTCGAAGTAACACAACCTAAGGTGAGTTTACGGCCCCACTTTTAACTGGTTTCACTTTTTGGGGGAGAAAACATGTGTTAAACTTATGTTTTGGTAACAACTGTCATACTATGGGTTTCTATGGTTTACTATACGATCTTTGGAAGTCCCAGGGGAAACCATGAATGTGCGGGTTAACACAACGGGGAAATGTGAATAGATCTATTGGGAGTGACCAACCCCACTCGTCGGCTTGGAGGGCCGGGCGGGTGCATATTGTCTAAAACAGGAACATGTTTACTATTCGGGCACAACATCTGGTTTGCGAGTTAGTAATGGTTTTCCAATCGTAGATGTAATAAAACATGCGCCTAGCTAGCGTACTTGGTTTACGAATAGATATAGTGTGGACAGGTTGAACTTGATACTTTGATTACAAAACCTGTGAACTCACCAGCATTTTTGTGCTGACGTAAACTCTTACGTGTTTTCTCAGGTCGCTAAGGTAGCACTACGGAACTAGGGCGCACGCGTCTGCACGGCGTCTAGTTAGGATTGCATGGTTTTCAAACATTGAATAATTTGGTTTACTTTCGGATTATGTTTTAAGAATAAGCTTCCGCTGTAATTGTGAATTTAAACTATGTTTTTTGAAATTGCATATGTTCATTTAGACTTGTTTATTGTGATCGTTGACTTGGATCCTGGTTTGTCATGCGCCTCGCGGTAAAACTCCGCAAGTGGATTTTGAGGGTGTGATAGATTGGTATCAGAGCCAATGGTTATAGTGAACTAGGACTGCATGTAGAGTCTAGTCTATAGCCGAGTCGCACACACTAGACGACCACATAGTACTAAACATTATGGTGGATTACGTATGGCCTTGTCGGGGTGTCTCTAAATCATCTGACCTTCCTATGTTGCATCATCCGTTCTATCTTAAGTCGGGTTACTTGCTTTCTAGGCAGTGTGGTATATTGGGGTAAATCATGTACTCTTGAGATTTGTCCAAGGCTCGGACATCTCCCTTTCATACTCCAATAGAAACACTTTCCATAAACTACCGTAGCATCACGGTATATAGCTAAGAGTCTATGTTCGGTGATTTGAACTTTGAACTAGGAGAACACTTGGAGGACCATGTAGAGCGGTTTATCATTTTGGGTGCACACAAAATCATAAACCGAAATGCATGAAAGCCCTAGTGAGCTCTGGGTTTGAATGGATAGTCCTGAGTTGGATCTAGCTTTGATCTTGTAAATGCTAGTGGTTACCATTAGCTGCGAAACTAAAATTTCTCGTTCTTTCTGTCAGAATCATGTCTGGAGTACGAGGAGGACGTGGAGGTGGCCGCAATGGTGGGCGCGGTGGTGGTGGTGGTCGTGGAGGTGTAAACCTAACACAAGAAGATCTGAACAACTTACTGCAAGCTGCCTTTCAGTTAGGGCACAATGGTGGTGGTAAGTTGATTTATCCATTTTTGCCTCATTGGTGAACCTTGTTTACATCCTTCGTGGTTTCTCATGCGTTTTTATTTCAGGTGGTCCTGTTAATCCACCCCCACCCATGTGTACCTACAAGATGTTCCGGGACTGTAAGCCCCAGGAATTCTCTGGCACTGAGGGTGCGGTGAGCTTGCTCAGGTGGCTGGAAAAGGTGGAGTCAGTGTTTCTGATGTGCAACTGTCTCCCAGAGGATCGAGTCAAGTATGCTGCTGCGTTATTCCAGGATGTTGCTTTGACCTGGTGGAACAATATCACCCAGAACATGGGTATAGGGGAGGCTTATGCTATGCCTTGGGAAAATTTTGTTCAACTACTGAAGCGAGAGTACTGTCCAATGGAAGAAGTTCAAAAGTTAGAGCACGAGGTGTGGAACCTCAAGATGACTGGGTCAGAGATTGAAAAGTATACGGTAAGGCGTAATGAGTTGGCAGTGCTGTGTCCTGATCTGCATGTGCCAGAATACAGGAGGATTGAACACTATATCTCGGGGCTAGTACCAGAGATCACAGGGTTGGTGGCTGCGGGACGCATCCAATCATAAACAAATCACACGTCTTCCCATCTTTCTCTCACTTCGCCTCTATCATTAAAACACAATTTGAAACTACCATTAAAACCTTCCAATGTGATAACGACCGTGAATATGTCAATTCCAGTTTCCAAATTTTTTTCACCACAAATGGCATCATATACCGCCTCTCATGTCCCTACACTTCATCACAAAATGGTAAGGCCGAACGAAAGATCTGCACAATCAATAACATGGTTCGGACCTTGTTTGCCCATGCTCACCTTCCCTCCCATTTCTAGCACTTTTCCCTTGAAACCGCCACATACCTACTTAACATCCTACCAACCAAACAAACACACAACAAGACCCCCACTGAAATCCTATATCAAACCACACCCACCTATGACCACCTTCGTGTGTTCGGGTGCCTCTGTTACCCCCTCACACCATCCACCACCATTCATAAACTAGAACTCCGCTCCCAAGCTTGCGTTTTCCTAGGTTACCCACCTACACATTGCGGCTACCGCTGTTTAGACCTCTCCACCAATCAAATTTTCATCTCTCGCCATGTCGCTTTTGACGAGACAACCTTCCCATTTCATTACACCGTTGGACCCACCCCCACCTACGATTTATTATCCGATCCTTTCCCACACCACCTGTGCCCCACATATAACAACCAACACTACTTCACCCAACCCTCAATGTAACACCCCAACCGATGGCGGAATCATCGAGGTGTCACGTAGTGACGATTGTTCAAAAGCACATGGTACTAAAATGTAAATATATTATTGAATAATTTAAATTGTCTTACATAGATGAAATGAGAAAAAAATACAAAAGTCTGAACGAAACATGAAAATTGAAATAACTTATTAAAAGCAAGCACTAAAATCCAATGCAATGGAACTAAGATCAAACTGCACCTGAAACATGTACAAAATAGGTTTGGTCAACATAAGAAATGTTGGTGAGCATTCCTAGTTTTAATACATATAGTAAGTTGAAAAAATGGTATACAATTCAAGTGCAAAGCTACAGTGCAATTATGTAAACTATGTAACATACAAATGAGCGAAATCAATCCTGTGACTGTATAATGTACTAAATGAACGGTGGTGTACTTATCCAATAAATGGATAATAACTTAACAATGGCCACGGATTCTCTGATGAAAAAGGGGGAGAATCAACCTAGGCGGGTTGTCAATCCAATAGCGCTATCCAATGTTAAGGTCGGCTTGTACAATGTTAATGATTTCACTAAGTACAAATGTATTTTACATGAAATGTCTAAGCATAAAGCACGTTTGTAAGCAAATGCACATAGTACTAGAATTGTATTGTAAAAATGTGAACTTGTATTTGTAATTTGTGTAAGTGTACATGTAACACCCCAAAAGTGAATAAAAGCAAAAGGGGGATAGGAAATACTCACATTAGTGCTAGAATTGAGTTCCTTGATATAGTATATTTGTGACTCTTGTGTCCAACTATCACCCTATTTATAAGGCAATAATTGAGTAAAAGGGAAAACTTAAAAGTCTAAGTTTTCTAGTCTACAAGTAGTTCTAGGGTTCCTAATTTGGGGATAAGTTTTTGGTTTAATTATTAATTAGGTAAATTGTTAATAAATAAAAGAAATTCGGTAAATAATTAAATAAAAGACTATTGTAGGTTTTTGATTAAGGATGGTCATGTTATAAGGTTTTAAGTATGAAAATAATTTTTATAAAATTATTTTCTCCAAAAATTGAATATTTAGTCTATTTATTTCTATTTGTCAAAACATAATTTTAATATCTAAAAATATTAAAATTGAAGAATTCTCAAATTAAAATTTGTATTTCTGTTCTAAATGGATGGAAATAATTTATGTAAAATTTTGGTATAAAAATATTGAAAAATGAATTTGTTATGATTTATTTATGATTAAAAATAACAAAAATTAATTAAAAATATTAAATAAATTGTTTTCTGAAATAAAAGTTTATTTCTGAAGTATTTATGGATTTACAAGTATAAAATAATTTTTGTGGGATTTTATAAATTTTTTTAGATATTTTTATAAAATTTTAAAATTATAATTGAATAAACTTGTAATATTTATAATATATATTAAATAAATGATTTTTGAGAAACTAAAAATTGCATAATAAACTTTGTCATTAGACTAACATAAAATAATTTTTATAGAATTTTTTAAGGCACTTTTAGTGTTTAAAAACTATTTTAAAAGATTATTAGATTTAATATATAAAGGAAAAGGTTAACAAAAAAATTTATTGTGGCTGCTAAGAGTCGAACCCGAGTCTCTGGCCAATTTGCGTGTTTATAATCACAAGTCTAGACCAACTGGTCTAGACCCTGAGAATGAGATTGCTTGGTTTCAGAAGATTATACGATGTATTTGGTGGTTAGTTATATATTACAAAAGAAAGAAAAAATAAAACATTGGTGCCCGGGCTCGAACCCAAGGTCACTCGGCTGGACAACAGTAGACACAACCATCTGATCTACATCAGATGGTTGTTTTTATTTTATTACAGAAACAATGTTAAACACACGCGAATATTTATCATCTTCCCCAAATTGAAATGACGAACCCTAGATCTTTAATCGACCAAAATAACAAACGATAGCCCCTGAATATACAGGGCTATTGTTCGGCCAAGATCAACAAACAAAAACACACAACTAAAATTCTTACTTACAGATGGTTTGAATGTCGATTAGAAAGGTCCACGGAAAAGTCAATTGCGAAATAATTACAGCTTATAGAGACGAATTAGGAGGATTAAAGAGTTGGCGTTTTCTTTTCGGCATTCGTAGGTGGTTTGGAAGCTCTTAATTTATATTAATACACGTGTATTGAACGACTTAGGAAAATTGACCCATACCTTAATTATATACGCGTAATACCTATTATAGGTATGTTTTAATTGAGAATTAATGAAAAGCTAGAAAAAAAATAATTAAGTATAAATATAAATTTACAAACTCTACAGAGCCTCCCCACACTTAAACTTAATCAGGGGGCTTCTCTTTTATCTGGACCCGATCCAACCCGTTTAATTCCACCCGGTTCTTATTAAAAATTGAAGATTTATTAGTGGGAGTGAAAAATAATTTAAGCATTTTTAACGGGTCAAACCACCAGAATTTAAACTTACCTGGAATGAACCGGATACGTGGCATATAGCAAGAAGACTGATCGTGGTTGACATTTACTGGCTTCTTCTTCTCCACATTGTGCCAGCCGTTGATCCTCTTCCGGTGTCTATCCTTTCTTTTTCTCTTCCTTGCCCTCTCCCGTGGTGTTGTTGATTTTGAAATTCCATCTATTACTAATACCACGGGCCAGCTATTGTGTGCTTCTTCTACCACCATTTCCATGGGATGATCCCCACACTTATTTCTTTCATCTGGTGCAGGTTCAGTCATGTCTGTCGGTTCACCTTTGAGTAGGGCGTCTAGGTATGCTATATCCCCATCGGGATCCGACTCCCCTACTTCCTCATAAACAGGTAAACTCTCCAACTCCATATCTAAAAACTCATCCTCCTCAGACAACAATTTTTCACTAACCTCGTTGTCTTCCTCTGCACCAAACATCATATCAATGGAATCTCCTAATTCCACTTCTTCTTCAATCACTTCACTCTTCACTAACAACCTCTAATACGCCGCCCATTCTTCTTCGTCATCCTCTTCATCAGAGTCACTCCCAAAATCATATATAGTAACCTGTGGCACCGGAGGTGGGACTTCAATGTCCATTTTCGTCTCCGTGATTGGGATGATCTCTTCATCTGACTCATCTGCGTATTCCATGATCGGCTCTTTCCCTTCTTCTGGAAACGTTGGGAACAACTCCCCTCGAGCGTTCATGTACCCGAGGTAGTTGCCCTCCTCATCATATGTATAACCGACTTTCGGCAACTGCTCTTGCTGAACTTTTTCTTTTTCTTCTTCTTCATCTAATCTCCTAGATATGTATTCTAATGTTCGTTGAAGATCCAAAATAGCAGCCTGTCGGTTTTTCAAGAGGATGTCATGCTCTGCTAACATTTTCTGGGTATTTTCATCTTTAGCAACTAATAATGTCAACAGACTTTTGATTTCACTCCAATCATTACCACTATCCTCACAAGAAGTGCTTCCAGAAAATTGATCAGGATACTGATTATAATGTGGATGCTGATACGAGTCATCATAATAATTTGTAGGACAACCCTGTGAATAATATGGTTGCGGCTGGACAAAGGAATTAGCACAATAATGTGCAGAGGACCCCGCATTTTGTGGAAATCTAACGGTAAAATAGGGTCCTCCACAAATTTCAAACATATTTACAGACTCGACATAAATTAAAATACACAAACAATTAGACTCATACGACTCACTATACAAAAAGACAGACTCAACACAAAACACAAGTAGCACATATATAGCAGATAAGTGTAATCAAAGCTAGTAAACGCAATCGCCAAGAGTCCCCGGCAACGGCGCCAAAAACTTGATGTGCTCAAAGTGGTTTAATAAAAACTAACTAAATTAACCTAAACTAGACACTCTAAGTTTTAAATTTATAACCTAAGACTCTCTAAACCTAAACCACACAACCGGCAAGTGTACCAGTCAGTGCAGTACAACTAAAGTAAGTCCGAGTATCGAACCCACGAGACTCTACTGGAAAACGTAAACTAGACTCGATTACTTATCCTAAATACTGACTTAATAATGTTTTATTGCTTAAAGGGGGGTTTTCTAAAAGACTAATGCAAATAAATAAAATAATAAAACTAAAATAACTAAATACACAAACTGGAGACTGCAACTGAGATCAGATGGATGGGAAGGCACTACCTAGGCTAGAATCCTACACATGAATGATAAAGCTTCTAATGGCTATGGAACTGGTGTGGAACCGGGATCTTAACATACTAAACATCAAGAATAAACTAGACTCCCTCGACCCTTCTCAAGGGGAAACCCTAGAATATTGTTGTGCTGTTAAACCACCAGTTGAGAGGTTACCCTCACAGGCTTACCTACTCGAATCTTAAAGTACCCGCTAGACAGTCTACCTCACAGCGCGAAAGTCACAATACACCTAAAAGTGCAAGGGGTAACTACAATATTCCTGATAAGACTTGGCCTACAAGGAATGCTAGGGAAACTAGGAAGATCTTCTCACAAAGCCTCTAGATCTAGCAATTTAACACCCTAGACAGACCAACAATCTCGCACCTTACAGCTATTGAGAATTGGTAGAACACTTAGAATCATCTAACTAACAATTACAACTCATATGGATAATCCTAGGCAATTAACCATAAACTAGCTGCTAACACCCAGTCCGCAACCTAACCCGCATTCATACATGAAAGACATTCACAAAAACGCAAGTGGAGTTTGTAAAGGTTATTTAAACAAAACTAAATACGCATACACATCAAACCAGAAAATAAAGAGTTCTTTACTCTAAAATTCACCCACAACCAAAAGTTCCAAAACCAAAAGAAAACAAATCAAACAAGCGTATTCATCATTGCCTAGGTAGTTCTATGATCTAGCCAATAATTGTCATAATAAAATCAAAACAATAAAAACTAATAAAATTCATGGTGTTTACGACGGGTTAGAATAGATAAATAAATAGAGTAGAAACAACCCGGAGTCACCAATGCTTTAACCTTTGATCCGACCTCTAATAATTATGTTGCTGCTCTCCCTGTGTCGCTGCCTTCCTTCAAGAAATAATAATCTCCTTCCCAAGATAATAATTCGTTGTCCCTCTCCCAACTCTAAGACTATCAGGAGTGGGGGCGGGAAGGGGGGGGGGGGAACACCGCCGCCGGTAGGGCGGGAAAGCTGGCGTGGGGCGGAGGGCGGGAGGGGCTTCACCGGCGTGGGGGGAGTGTGTGGGACACGTGGCACAACGCGATTGGTCACTTTTTTTTTGTTTTTTTTTAACTTTAACACAATATAATATTATTTCCTTCCCCCCTCTTCCTCCCCTTCCACTCCCCACAATTATTTTCCCCCCCCTCAAGGGTCCCACAAGTGCCACATGACGCTTCATCCCCTCTTTCCCGCCCCCAATCCTTATAGTCTAAATAATTGTGCGCCGCTTTTCTCTTATTTCCACCTCCTCAAAGTGATAGTTGTTTGGGCCTTTGGGCCAGTGACTTCCAAAGTCACTTTTCTTTACATTATTATTATTATTATTATTATTATTATTATTATTATTATTATTATTATTATATATAGTATTCTAGTTCCGTGCTCTCGACTCGAGTGTTCTTGACTTGATCAAATTTGCTCGTTTACGCTCCGTCTACACGGAACACCTACACAAATTAAAATAAACACATAAATACTAAAAATGGCCCAAAGCTAATAAAAATCTATAAAAACCTATACTAAATAAAATAGACTGGTACAAGCCTAAAACTAATAAAACACTATCAAAACGATTTGAAAATTATACAAACTTTACACTGGAAATAGATGTATTTTACAATACATCAAATTGCGTGTATAATACGCGCAAGGATCTGTAAATCCATTAACCGATTCAATCAAGGGCTTGTTTCCTTGTTTTGGTCCAATTAAGAGGTCAACCAAGATGCTTGTTTGGTTCCACTCTGTGCAGCGAAGGAAAGAAGAAAACATGGAGGGTTAGTTTGGGTCATGGGTTGGGCCGAGATAGAAGGTTGGGCCGGTTTATCCATGGGCTGAACAAGATGTGAAGGTGTGAGTGTGGGTTCATTGTTTGCTTATTTGAATGGTGGGATTGGACCTAAGTCTCTTGGGCCGGATGTTTCTAATTTTCTATGTTTGATTGGTGATATGGAAAAAAAACAAAAAAAAAAAAACAACCGAGTACTATTATTATTATTTATTATTATTATTTATTTATTTATTTATTATTATTATTATTATTATTATTATGTTTTTGAAATAAATAAGATTTACACATGGTTATTCTTGTACAAAAAAAGTATATTAAAGTGGTGATTTTATTAACTAAAAAAAATTAATTTGGGAAAAAAATACGTGATGTTACACACAACGTGCCACCTCAAACCCAACAGCTTGTCCGCCTAAGTTCCCTGGCCCAAATTTAGCCCATCCCACCCCTCCTACAATGAACAGAACCACGGCCCAATCACCACTACCCACTTCACACTCTCCCACCCTTCCTCATTCGGCCAAAACCCACAGCCCGCTACGTCCTCTGACCAACCCACCCATCCCAACCAAAGCGGCCCACACCCTCCACCAGGCCCAACACTGCCTCCACAACCCACAAACCAACCGGCCCGTACCATCCATACCCATTCCATGAGCGGCATCCATAAACCAAAACAACCCTTTAATTTACACGCCACCACCCAACCGCCCTCCATACAACCCGTGCCTAAAAACCCTACCGATGCCTTACGAGACCCGATATGGTACTCCGCTATGACCACTGAATATAATGCATTAATTTGAAACGATAAATGGGAGTTAGTACCTTGTTAGCCTGACATGAATATTGTCCGTAGTATGTGGCTCTTTAAACATAAATACAGGTCAGATAGTAGTCTGGAGCGGTACAGAGCACGTTTGGTATGTGACGTTCGATCACAACAGGTGGGTATCGATTGCGGTGAGACGTTCAGCCTAGTGGTCAAACCAGCAACCATTCGGACTGTCCTCTCACTCGCCTTATCTAAGGGCTGGGCAGTTCACAACTAGATGTGACTAATGCTTTTTTACACGGCAACTTACATGAGATAGTTTACATGCACTAGCCTATGGGGTTTCGTGATAGAAATTTTCCTGACCATGTTTGCCTCTTGCGCAAATCTTTATACGGGTTGAAACAGGCACCTCGAGCGTGGTACCAACGCTTCACCGATTACGTTCTTATGATGGGGTTTTCTCACAGCAGGTGCGATGCATCTCTCTTCACCTACAACCGGGGTCGTGATACTGCTTATTTACTATTATATGCGGATGACATTCTTCTTGTCACCTCGTCTGACACCCTCAAACATCGTCTTCTGGCCAATCTTGCAGCAGAATTTGCCATGAAAGACCTCGGCCCTCTCAGCTATTTCTTGGGCATTTCTATTTCTAGGAATGCAAATGCCATGTTCTTGTCTCAACAGTCGTATGCTACAGATATTATCAACCGTGCAGGAATGCAGTCATGCAACCCCGTTGCTACTCCTGTAGACACAAATGCTAAACTCAGTACCACATCTAGTGACCCCTTCCATGATCCTACTTTGTACCGCAGCTTAGCCGGGGCCCTCTAGTACCTTACATTTACTAGATTTGACATTACATATGTGGTTCAGCAGATTTGCATGCACATGCACGCTCCATGTATTGATCATTGGCATGCTTTTAAGCGGATTATACGATATATTAAAGGGACGACATCTTTTGGTCTCACTCTCGGCCCATCCGCTACTTCCACCTTAGTTGCTTATACTGATGCTGATTGGGCTGGGTGCCCTGACACCGGCGTTCTACAAGCGGGTACTATGTATATTTCGGTGACAACTTAATTTCCTGGCGTCCAAACGCCAAGCCACCATTTCTCGTTCCAGTGCCGAGCAGAATACCGTGGAGTAGCCAATGTTGTTGCTGAGATTTGCTGGCTCAGAAACTTACTACTCGAGCTCTCTTTGCCTCTTACACGCGCCACCATGGTGTATTGTGATAACGTCAGCGCCATTTATCTCTCTGGAAATCCGGTGCAACGTCAACGCACAAAGCACATTGAATTGGATATTCATTTTGTTCGTGAACAGGTTCAGCGGGGTAACGTCCGAATTCTTCATGTGCCCTCAAGATACTAGATTGCGGATATTTTAACAAAAAGGTTTGCCAAGGATTCTGTTTGAAGACTTTCGTGCCAGTCTCAGCATACAGTCTCCTCCTGCTTCGACTGCGGGGGTGTATTAGCCATTGTAAATATAGGCTTGATTGTTAGCATTTATTTGTATTTATCATGTATCCATAATTACCACATTACTAGTATTATATATTGGATTATCATTAATGAAAAAGACAAGGTTGATATCCTATTATGGGCCACTGATTATAAAATGCACAAAAAAAAAAAAAAAAAAAAAAAATAAAACAAGAGAGAGGCTAGGTAATGTTAAAAATATACTTGTTTATTGATTCAAATGATAAACTTTAAGTTTAGTGTGTTAGTGTGTTACTTAGTAAGTGATTAACATGTTCTTTGCAGGTTGTTTGATGTAAAAGAGGATTAACTTCAGATTGTTCCTAATCTCTTTGATGTAATAGAGCAGTGTTGTCTTTGCATCCTTCTCTCCTAGTTAGAGTACCCATATTAAGTGATTTGGAATGGTCTGGTAGAAGCAAACATCACCAACTGAACGAAGCCCCATTGTAGGGGTGGCTTGCGTGGATCAAGGTTTGACAGAGCGGACCCGTCTGCTCTGGATTATTATGGTGGGCCCAGCTGACTTTTGATTAAAAAGTTTTTTTTTGTATATAAATTAAGTAAAACAAAAAGTAGGTGATGAGGTAGATGTTTGAAATGGTTTATAGTTGTACGAAAGAAAGTGGGTTTGGAAGGATTGTGGTTTGAAATGATTTGGCATGTTGATTTGGCGGTTTAAAATTCCAAATCAACCACATCGTTGTGGAAGCTCTTATCAAATTACGCTTCTAGTTTAGGGTTGGTGAGCTGGGTATACCTTGACCATACCCTACGGGTAGGGTCGGGTACGGGTATGAAATACCCGGGTTCGGGTCCGGGTTTGGGTATTTTGTGCACCACTATGTGTGTCTGTGTGTGTGGGGAGGGGGTTGGGTTTCGGTTTGGATATTCCGTTTACCTAGGGCCTATTTGGTAGCCTCTTAATGAGGCTCTGAACCATTCAGCTCTGAATGGTTCAGCATTCAGACTGTTTAACCTATAAAAAAGGCTCTGAATGGAATGATTAAGAGCTGAACTATTCAGACTTTGTGCATAGCTAAATCATTCAACACTTAATCAACCGAACAACCTCTTATTCTAGTTAAGTACGAGCCCCTCAAGGCCCAAAACTTTTGGATTCACTATAAGCCCAACAATAATCACAATCACATCTCATAGCATACAATACAATAAAGAAACAAACCAAATTACAAAAACGTGAGAAAACCTAACAATAACGCTACTGGATTGGCCTTTTGCTTGGCTCCACTGCTAGCTGACCACCATCACTCACACCAACCACTTCTCAGCCCCCTTTCCTAATTACCATCAACAGTCGCTTCAATGGAGGATGCAAAGGTTGTTGAGAATTTAAGATCAGTCGTATTCAAGGAATCAGCCAGCCTAGAAGGCTCTTGTGATAAAATCAACGGCTACGATTTCAACCAAGGAGTTAATTATTCTCAGATTCTTAAATCCTTTGCTTACACTGGATTCCAAGCTTCTAATTTGGGTGATGCTATTCAAACCGTTAATCAGATGGTAACTTATTATTATTATTATTATTATTATTATTATTATTATTATTATTATTATTATTATTATTATTATTATTATTATTATTATTATTATTATTATTATTTATTCTATCTTACATACAGTCACTCCTACTTTAGTCAAATTTTTTCACGCATATTGATATTTATATATATAAAAAGTAATGTTTTATCGTACGCATAATTTTTTATTTGTATATTTGTAATGTACATTAGTTATAATTTTAGGTTCTGGACCCGTAACATTATTCTAGGTGTGTGAGCCTCCTATTGCTGTGTGTGATTGAGGGTGTATGATTCCTAAATACCATAATTTTAATATATCGAAATTTAGGTTATGTATCAAAATTTGGTTTTGATTTTAACTAGCCAAAACGAGTGAGCTAACGATCGAGCTTATTACTTTGGCTCAGCTAGGGGTGTAAATGAGGCGTAGTGGCTTAAGATCTAGTCAGGATCGGATTGGTGAAAAGCTCGAAAGAGCCAATCCCAAGTTCGAGCCTGAAATATGACTCGTTTAGTTATCGAGCCCGAGCTCGAGCTTTACATACAAAGCTTTGCTCGCGAGCCTAAACGAATACAAATAGATGTTATATTATTTTTTGTTATGTGTGCGATTTTGTCCATTTGAGCATGTTCAATTTTAACTAATACCAATGGCGAGTCAAGCTCGAGCCAAGCATTTTTACCTCGTTTGAAAGTGTTGTCAAATTACCTCGAGCCGACCCGAGCTAGAGCTCTTAGGTTTTACTTTCAAGCTGAGCTCGAGCGCAAAATAATAAGCTTGAACCGAGTCGCGCTCGAACTCGAGCCTCATAAAAGCATGGCGAGCCAATATCGAGCCTAGTCGGGCTCGGCTCGGCTCGTTTACATCCTTAGGCTCAGCTCATTTACAATCGAGTTGATCTCAAGCGCTTTTATTTGAACCAAGTCTTTTTGAACAGCCTTACTTGTTAATAATGAATTTGATTTTTCACTTGCAAAGAAAACTCTTGTGTCTCTACTCTCTCCATATGTGTAAATGTGTATGTATAATGTATAATTAATGTATATATATTTGATGTATTGTATGATTTTGAGAGTTTGAAATTGATGACTGAAGCTAGAATGGAGGCTTTCTCACGAGCAAGTAACGGAAGATTGCAGCGAAGAGGAGAAGAACCCAACTTACAGAGAGTCTGTCAAATGCAAAATCTTCCTAGGTTTTACATCAAACCTCATTTCGTCTGGTGTTAGAGACGTTATTCGGTATCTAGTTCAACATCATATGGTTAGTATATCAAGGCTTTAGACATAAGCCAACTTCAAATTATTTTTTTTATATTATTCTGATTCTTTAAAACTTATGCTTAATTAAAACAAGGTTGAAGTGATCGTGACAACAACCGGTGGCATTGAGGAAGATATCATAAAATGCCTTGGCGACACATACAGAGGTGATTTTTCTCTACCAGGTGCTGCTTTGCGCTCAAAAGGACTAAATCGTATTGGTAATCTGTTGGTGCCTAATGATAACTACTGTAAGTTTGAAGATTGGATCATCCCAATATTTGACCAAATGCTGGTAGAACAGAATACACAGGTAGTATATGTGCTACAGAGTTATATAGGAGCTTTTGCGTTTAATTTTATGAATCTTAAATTATTAATAATCTTTGTTGAGCAATGCCGAAGAAGTTTATTTTTTATTCTCTTTGTTCAACAGCATGTGTTATGGACACCATCAAAACTTATAGCACGTCTAGGGAAGGAGATCAATAACGAGAGTTCATATCTTTACTGGGCATATAAGGTAATCATATCGTCACCCCAGTTTTAAGCGTGTTACGTTTACCTATATATTCTTTTTTCATTAAACTTTTTTAGCAAAGTTATAACTTCTATATATTCTTCCAAGCTGCAACACTAATTCTTTTTACCTTTATAAGCTCTGTTGTAAATAGTGATCCCGCATCTCGAATCAACTATGAGCATTTCAGTTATAAAAGTGAAACTAATTTATTTGACATTCAAAGTTGACTTTTGACTTTTTTTTATATTGTAGAATGATATTCCCGTCTTTTGCCCTGGCTTGACTGATGGATCTCTTGGTGACATGTTATATTTCCATTCCTTTCGCAATCCTGGTCTTATTGTCGATGTAGTACAAGGTGAGCAGATTTTCTCATTATGACTTTCTTAGATCAAACCCTGCTGGAAGATCATAATAAAAAAATTTAGAGTCAAATATAAATATCAAAATAGAAAACAAGAAATCAAACTTTGTTCTTAGAAACCAAATTCGGATCTGATAGTTATGTTGGTTTAGTTAGTTAAAAATTGTTATTTGTAACCGTCAAACACAACCTATATATAGGTTGTTATGCACGACATTTATTTGCGACATTTGCCCAAAAACTAACAGCAAAGAACAACTTCTTATAATGATTATGACTTCATTTGTATAATTTGTCAACTTTTTAAACAGATATCAGGGTGATGAATGGTGAAGCTGTGCATGCAGACCAAGGAAGACAGGGATGATAATTCTAGGAGGAGGGTTGCCAAAACATCACATATGCAATGCAAATATGATGCGTAATGGTGCTGATTACGCAGTCTTCATCAACACTGCCCAAGAATTTGATGGAAGTGACTCTGGTGCTCGTCCTGATGAAGCTGTCTCGTGGGGCAAAATACGTGCTTCTGCTAAATCCGTTAAGGTAAATACATGGGTATTTTTATTTGTTATGCTCTTGATGTCTTATAATTAAAATGCTTTTATTTTTGGGGAATTGGAATTAAATAATCTCAACTTTGTCGGGTTGGAAGACAATAATCCCAACTTGAAAATGGAACCTAACAGGCCTAGCTTGTCTTTATTTTGGCAGATGACGTGTAAAAAATGTCCTGGTTGGCAAAAAAAATTAGGTAGAAAACAAACTGGGTTAACCCCAGTTAGTTTTGGTCTAGTGAAATAAACATCAAGACAAGTTAGGCCTGTTAGATTCTAATTTTCAAGTTGGGATTATTGCCTTTCAACCTGACGAAGTTAGGATTATTTAATTCCAATTCCCCTATATTTTTTTTGTTAAATTTTTAATTTAAAACGACCTCTTTGCATGTGTAGCAATGTTTGTAGCTCTTGTTATGTAATCTGATATATTTTAGGTGCCATATTCTTTACAATCTGTCCTTTGACCATAATGTCAAAGATCACATTTTTTTTTATGTTGCAACAGTTTATGAAATATTGAGACAAAATAACAGAATATTATGAACTCAACTAAATGATATGATTATATCTAGCGTTAAAGTTATTGGACAAACATGTATAGTGTTTTTATAACCATGCTAGTTATTCATGTTGATTGTTTTGATCCAGGTGCACTGTGATGCAACAATTGCATTTCCATTGCTTGTTGCAGAGACGTTTGCTGCAGTTAGAGAGAAAGCTACTAACCCAAATTCAAGTTCTTGATTAATTTATATTAGTCATTCATGTGTAGTAGGGTTAAAGTTTTACCAAGTTTTGATGTGTTATTGTATCGTAAACTATACTGATTATTAGTACCACAAAGCTGACGAAATGAACCTGTCTGATCCTGAGTGGAAAACATCCATACTCATATCGGTATTCATATATATTTGTTTTGGTTGATGTAAAACGTGGGTTGATATCATTTGGCATATCACGACTTTATTTTTCTTGGTTTTGGCTTTCTTGGTTTTGGCTTTCAGTAATAACGAATGTCGATACCGTAACGAAGTAAATCGATAATGGCCGAATTGTTGCCCCACAGCACGGGTCACACAGGTAGATATTTAAAAATAACTTTTATAAACATTAACTTTATCCTTATATTGTCAATTTTCATTTTTACCCTATATATCCATATTATATTATAATGCCATATCCATACTATATTATAATGCATTTTAGATACATTTTATAATGGGTCATGGTAACTACACACCCTCCATTTTTATCTACACACCCTCTATAAGGGGCGTATGTACCATACGCCATCTATATGGAGCGTATGGTACCATACGCCCCATATACTTTAACTTTAAGCATTAAATGTAGTCAACCTTGGAATTTGTGTGGCCAGAAAGGGTCTATATGGGGCGTATGGTATCATACGCCCCATATGCTTTTATATACGCCTCATATGACGACATACGAGGCATATAGACGTACTAGGCACAACTTTTTAGGTCAGAGATGTCACGGCGTACCTGTATACGCCTCCTGTGCCACCATACACCCCATATGTAACTCATATGTCTCATATGACCTCATACGAGGCATATAGAAGTACTAGGCACAAGTTTCTATATCAGAGATGTCACCTCGTACCTATATATGCCTCCTGTGACACTATACGCCCCATATGTAGGTCATATGCCTCATATGACCTCATACGAGGCATATAGGCATAACTTTTTATGTCAGATTGTAACTGTATACGCCTCCTATGATACCATACGCGGCGTATAGGCTCTTTTTGGCTTGTTTCGTCGACAAAAACCCGTGTTTCTTGGGAGGTGACATTGTACCCATACGTGGAGTATGTAGCCATACGCCCCATTTGGTTGTAGTATTTCATTGCATGAGCACCCGTCTGTTCTTCAAAGTTTTATTCAAACTCAAAAAATATCATCCGAAAACTCACCTTTTGATCACCAAATTTAACATAGTACGATGTCTTGGAACATTTTCGACGACGTCGACGACAGCTACAACGATTCTCACGTCTCTGAAAGCTACTTCGAGTACTCTGTTCATGGTGCTAAGCAGGAGGATGTGTCTTCGTTTGTTCGTACTGTTGATGGGGATGTGATGCCCAATTTGAATGAGGTAACAATATTCGTATTTAATTTAGTTGTTTTTAACAAAGTCTCATTCATGCAAACATATTTGGTTGTTTAAGGGGTTCGGTGAAGGAGGTGAATCGTCTTACTTCGTACAACCTAATCCACAGTACCCATACGGGTTTACCATTCATACATTGGGGAACAAAGCAATCCGGGTGAGGTAAACGTACGTCATAATTGGGGGAACGTTAAGGAAGAAAGTGATTATGATGATGAAAACGTACATCAAAATAATATGCTTGAAACCGATCGGGTATGACATTTCATCACGTACAGTTACATAAATATAAATATATAAGTGTATGTATATAGAGAGACGTGTTTAACGTAACGTTGTTTAGGATTTCATGTCTATTGAGGACTTGAAGAATTGGGCTTTTGAAAGAGCATATGAGAATGGTTATGTGATTGTGACTGGGCGATCGAAGACAAAAGGTGTAGGGGAGGCAGCAAGGATCGTGAAGATATGGTTCGGTTGCGATATCTGCACCGCTGTATTGCCCGCTCAATTGCTCCGCGCGGGAAGAGTTGCGAGTGGGTCACGCAGCCGGACCTCTTTTACTTGTTACCGGCCGGCCGTTCGCTCTACATCGGTGTTTGGCGGAGTTTTTTGTGGGGCGTACAAGCGAAAGAAGAAGGGTTATCTTTACTGTGGCGGGTACATCATCGCTATTGCACGGGCATGCGGTCGATATTTTCCTTTTGCTTCACAGTTGGTTCCACCGCTCCCGTTCCGGAAGATGGGTTCTAGCACGCTCTATGGGATGAAGATCGTGAAGAAGTTTCCCGGGGTCGGTCTTCGTTTTATAGATAGGGATCGCCAGATCTTCGTCCCTCAACCGCTTCCACAGCCGATACCGCTTATGGCTGCTGAGGTTGAGGTTGTGCCCGATGCGGAGTCTGATTCCCCTCCCCATCCCGATCCTGTCCCGCAGGAGCCGCCTCAGCCTCCTCGACGTGTTTACCGAGCTGTTAGGTTGCCTGCTCGTACTTAGCGGCAGATCTGATCCACTACTCGTCGGCTCTCCCATGTCGAGTAGTTATGTGGGTGGCTAGTTGACAGAGAGATGGAGAGGTTGCAGCGAGAGGGTGTCGACCCGTTGCCCGATTTACCACCGCCAGCACAAGATTCAGATAAGGATGATGAGGGTGAGGGTTAGGATGGCTGGTTGGTTGGTGGTTTATTTAGTTTTTATGGTATGTTTTAGTTTGTTTTTTTTTTATGTATGAACTCGAATCATGCTAGTAATGGATGTTTTATATTTTGGTTGTGTGTTGTTATTTATAGTATTTTTGTCTTGGTGTGATTTGGTTTGTTGTTTAAAACTAGATATTTGCCCGCGTTGACACGCAGTTCAACAACGTACGATTATTTGGAGTAGTATAACGTATAAGAAAAATAAAGTAGAAACATTTTATTAAAATTTAAAAGCAACGAATACACATTTATTCAAATATCGCTGAAAATTTCCTTATAAACCACATTTTTTGTTTTAGTCATCAGTTTCCCACCAGCATCAAGTATAAGTAACTTCACGCCTGCCCTGCTTTTAACTCTTGACAATGCGACATAAAGCTGGCCATGTGAGAATACAGGGTTTCTTAAATACAATCCAACCTGAATAAGGCGACTTAAATGTTATGTGTTAAAAATAGACTTATGGCATATTCAACAATAAGAAAGTAATAAAAATGAAAATAAGAAACTAACTACCACCTAAATTTCACAATTTAATTTGACACGTCTGAGAAGATGAGCATTACCCATATCGACCCGCTAAAAAAGCTTCGAGCATATTTTATTCTATTTGACACCTTTGAAAAGGCAAACATTACCCAAATCGACCCGTTAAGAAAAGGGAAGATTGCCCCAATTCACCTATGGCCTATGTATTAGATAAAGGAACATCAATCTAATCAAAACACCATAAACACACTGTTGGCGACTTTTACCCTATTTGACCCATTGGAAAAGTTGAACATTACCCAAATCGACCGATTTATAAGTAAACAAACATGAACCTACACCACTAAAACAACATTTTATAACCCTCTTTTAACTAATCAACTAATTCACATAACCCATATGCTTGCATTTGATAAAAAAGCTACCGTTCAAGGTCTCTGAGTAAGCAACTTAGAACTTCCTTAACTTTGCATCAACATCGATATGCTTACTCATTTCAGAGTGTTGCCTACAAATATTTAAGTACTAAGATCAAGTAAACTAACAATACAAAAAACAGTGTGTTTGGATGTGCGTTTTAAAAGCGATTATATGAGCTTTAAGCGATCAAAATCATAGAATTAGCTGTGATACCTCAAAAATCCACATATAAGTCAAAAGTCAAATACCAAATGGACATTCAGTTTTCAAATAAATAATCAATGAACTTCAGCGAGAGGTAATTACGTATATAACATTACTTACATGTAGAAAAACACCGATAGGATGACGCCCGCAAATAGTATTATCAGAGACAAACCTGTCCTCAAAAGTCTTTAAATTTCCCGCGCTCCATATTTGCGAAATCGTTGCTAACCCCACATTGTGTAAATCTTCTTCCACCTTTTGCTTCCCGGACTACTCCACAGCCGGGTGTTTAATAACTTTCCTAAACACTATAATCCACAATTTTTAATTTTTTTAAAATAAAAACATTTAATAACTATTCTATTTTTAAAATTCAAAAAAAAGTCATTAATGTTTTTATAAATGTTTTTTATTTTTTAAAAATCGAAATCATTCATTAATGTTTGGGTCAACGTGTTTAATAACTTTCCTAAACACTGTAATCTAGATTTTTAATTTTCTTAAAATAAAAAAAATTTAATGACTATTCTATTTTTAAAATTCAAAAAAGAGTCATTAATGTTTTTATAAAATTTTTTATTTTACATCAACGAAAATTATTCATTAGTGTTTCGGTCAAAGTGTTTAATAACTTTCCTAAACACTATAATCCAGATTTTTAATTTTTTTTTAAATAAAAAACATTTAATGACTATTCTATTTTTAAAATTAAAAAAAGAGTCATGTTTTTATAAAAGAATTTATTTTTTAAAAATCGAAAATCATTCATTAATGTTAAGGTCAACGTGTTTAATAACTTTCCTAAACAATATAATCCACATTTTTTGTTTTTTTAAAATAAAAAACATTTAATAACTATTCTATTTTTAAAATTCAAAAAAGAGTTATTAATGTTTTTATAAAAAAAATTTATTTTTTAAAAATCGAAATCATTCATTAATGTTTGGGTCAACGTGTTTAATAACTTTCCTAAACACTGTAATCCATATTTTTAATTTTCTTAAAATAAAAAACATTTAATGAATATTCTATTTTTAAAATTCAAAAAAGAGTCATTAATGTTTTTATAAAATTTTTTATTTTTTAATAATCGAAAATTATTCATTAATGTTTCGGTCAAAGTGTTTAATAACTTTCCTAAACACTATAATCCAGATTTTTAATTTTTTTTAAAATAAAAAACATTTAATGACTATTCTATTTTTAAAATTCAAAAAAGAGTCATGTTTTTATAAAATAATTTATTTTTTAAAAATCGAAAATCATTCATTAATGTTTCGGTCAACGTGTTTAATAACTTTCCTAAACACTATAATCCAAATTTTTACTTTTTTTAAAATAAAAAACATTTAATGACTATTCTATTTTTAAAAGTCAAAAAAGAGTCATTAATGTTTTTATAAAAATAAATATTTTTTAAAATCGAAAATCATTGATTAATGTTTTGGTCAAAGTGTTTAATAACTTTCCAAAACACTATAATCCAGATTTTTAATTTTTTTAAAATAAAAAACATTTAATGACTATTCTATTTTTAAAATTCAAAAAATAGTCATTAATGTTTTTATAAAAAAAATAATTTTTTAAAAATCGAAAATCATTCATTAATGTTTCGGTCAAAGTGTTTAATAACTTGCCCCAATTCACCTATGGCGTTGACCCCAATTCACCTATAACGAACTTTAATTTGGAATTTGAAAATTGAAATTTGAAATTCAAAATTCGATATTTAACTAATTACCAATATAAGCTAAACTAATATTAGAATAATATAACACAATTAATAGGATCAATTAATGTATTAATTGGAGAGTTGACACTACTTATGTAGAAACTTTGAATCTTATTAAATGTGTAATTAAAAGGATAATTAGTATGTGTAATTTTTACCATTATTAACCAAAACTTAAAATTTGAAATTTTGTATAATTCGAATTTAAATATTTTTAATTTTAATTTGAATTTTGAAATTCAAAATTCAAAATGTAATTTATTACCAATATAAATTACACTAAATTTAGGAAGTGAGTAATTTGAATGTAATAAGGAAATTTAATGAGTTCCTAATTTACGTCAGTTTCCTTTCTCATTCTCATTTTTTTGCTTTTTTTTTAAAAAAAAGAAGTAAAAAGACTAAAACGTGAAAACGTGACATATCTTCAATTTATCAATATCTCTATCATACAAAGCATGAACATAAAAAACAGCCTTGGAATATGACACATTTAACAAATTGCCACTAACGCCGTTTTAACAACACCTTTTAAAAACGACCCAAATTGAAGACTTCGTTTTCCAAACCATTTTTTTCTTTATAAATTTACGCATAAATCCAAAAACAATACATTATTATTATCTATAACTGAACCTAATAATCGTTTTAGAGGTAAATTGAATGTAATTCATAACATGAGCATGGGAAATATTGATGAACAACTAAATAAAGAAGATTAGAAACTCTTACCGTGAGGTGAACAGTCTCTGGGATTGAAGCTAATAATTGCCCGTCCTGTATATCGAGATGAAAAAACTCGTGTATTAAAAGCCGCCTAATCAAACACCGAATGATCTTTAATCAAAACCCGAGCAGTCTAAACAACCAAAAAATATGTTGATAAAAAAACAAATTTGTTGATAAAAAAACAAAAACAAATCAGAAAAAAAAAATTAAAATTATCAACTAAAGTTTGCGAATGAAAGGGGATGCTAAATACTTGTCGAAGATTGCCTAAATCACCACACACCAATCAAAAATAAGATCATAACATAATCACCCAGAAAAAAAAACAATAAAGGTTTAAAATTTTACCTTGAACCCCACATGATCATCGGTCTTATTTGTTAACTGAAGCGATGAATTGATCTGTTCATCGAACAAAAGCAAAAAAAAAAAAAAAAAAACAGAAGGGAAATTGTTTAGATTAAATAATAATGAATAATTGAGTAAGAAGATTTCATGACTTACACGGTGGTGCTCCGTTGTGTGCTCTTTCTTTCTCTGAACAAACATACAATCATCAAAAGTATCAACGAACAGCCAAATAGAGAACAAATTAACAAAAAAAAAAAAAAAGAGCAGATTAGAATGAAAAAAGAAAATATAATTCAGATCTAAAACTCTTGACCAATTTACGATTAATAAAAAACCACACTTTAATTTATAATTAAACAACACCTATACATCACATTGTGGAATAAAAAAGAAACAATAATATAAATATATCCCTTGAAAAGCAAGCTGTCAAACACACTTTCTTGAATAAAAACAAAGCAATATGTGTATATATCCCTAAAAAAGACAACCTGCCAACCACTTTCTTGAATAAAAACATAGCAATATATATCCCTGTAAAGAACAAAGAACAAAGCTGAATGACAAAGCAATATATCGGTAAGACCGTATCCTCTGAAAAACAAACGCCGGCAAAGGCTGTGCATTATAGCGGCGCTGAAGAACAAAGCTGAACAATAAACACACTTACAAACTTTGGCGCAGAATGATGATGAATTAATTAGAGAGACAGAGGAATTGATCGATGATGATGATGATGAAAGAATAAGCCGATGATGTTTTAAGAGTGTTGGATTTGAAAGGTTTTCTAAATGGGCCAGGTAAGGAATACCAACAGTTTAAGCCCTAAAACTAATCAGAAACGTATCGGAAACTTTGATGAAACGTCCCCGATCTTCGGAAGCTTATCGAACCTGGTAGAACAAAGTCACAGATTTGGATGGTTTGCTTTAGATGATAGAATTCGTATAGAGGAGGCAGAGATGAAGCTGTAACCTAAACTCATTTAAAGGATTTGATTGTGTTTTAGGAATGGTCATAATGATGATCGTGATTTAGGAAAGTCAATAAAAGTCTTGACCAATTTTGAACAAAAGAAATAAATGATTTTTGATTTTTAGAAAAAAGAAAAATTTTATAAATTCTCTCAATGAGACACTTGGCATTAGTTGATTGGTTATGTAATTGGAGGATGAATGTGGGAGTGCCAAGTGTCCTCATGGACTTTGTTTTATTAGATGTATAGATTTTGATAAACTTGTTAAGATCATGGGTAATGGTTAATGCCCTTAAGGGGCATTTTTTGCCACATCATCAACATAATGCTCTTTAAAAAATGTGTAATGGTTATAACCCCTTTTAATGCCCCTTTAATCATTACTTTCCTTAGTTTTTTCCTCTTTGGGCATTATACTAGAAATGCCCCTTCTTCTTCACGCCCTTATAATGCCCAGGGGACGGTGTTAAAGGCGTTATCAAATTTATTCTTGCCCACATAATGCCCATTACACATGGTCTAAATATGTTAATAATAAACAACAAACATCTAAAATGTCGTATTATTTACTAAGTTAAACGTATAAATTTGTAAGATATTTAAAATAAAAAAAGATATGTATGTCGTTAAAAACTAAACTGTAACGTTTTTTTACAAAGTATAACTCGTAACATATCCATGCCGTATACCGAACGCTTAAAATTTTTAAAAAATAAACGTGCCAACCAAGGAAAACAATAGTTTCTTCTTAAAAAAAATCAGACATAGCATATGGGGCGTATGGTGTCATATGGGACATATAGGTTGGTTGATCTGACATCCAATGATTGCTGGCACAAAAGTCAATAAAGTGAAAGCTATATGGGGCGTATGATACCATACGCCCCATATGAATGTGTCAAGGGTGTGTAGACAAGAGAGGGGGGTGTGTAGATATGAAGAGCCTTTATAATACCTATAGGTTAATAGCCTTTTAGATTTAATTTATAAGGTACAACCATAAAATTAAGGTAAACTAGTCTTTCAAACAACAATTACCCCCAAATTTTTAAACGACCATAACTTTTTAATACATTATTCCTTTTTAAGAAAAAAAAAACACCATACGGTCGAACATTTTACTTTCTTAACATGGGTATAGTATTGTTATAATTTTTATAATTTTAAGAAATGATATGTCCTGTTGATTAACAATGTATAGATGTGAAGCACTACAATAACCAAATCATTAACCAAAATCCAACCGAAAACACATAAAACTTCAACCAAACACCAAATTCAATGATAACTGATTAACCAAAAACAAAATTGACCGGAAATCAGTAATTTGTGTTTTTTTTATTGTATTCTTAGTTAACTGAAAATAACTGAACCGGGCCATTCACTTTTTCATATATTTCTAGTTTTTATACCCCTATTTCATGTATTTCTAAGCAAAAAAAAAAAAAAAAAAAAAAAAAAAAGAAAAAAAAAAAAAGAAAAAAAGACCCTATGTTTACTTTTTGTTATTAACCGAACCAAATTGAAAACCAACAATCTAATCGAATAATCCGAATCGAACTGAACCGTGCACACTCCATGCAGTGTCTGTGTTTCACCTCGCATCAAGCTTACACGCTTCTAGTTATACGTAATATACGTTATTAACCAATGTAAAACACAACGTTATTTTTTTATAAATAAATGTATTTTTTTTGTTACATGACTTTATTTTTATGGAGAAAATTGCTCGAATAGTCCCTGTGGTTTGCTCAGATTCACCTTTAGTCCCCAACTTTTAAAAATTACATCTGTAGTCCTCAACTTTTTGTGTTTCTTAACTCGGATAGTCCCTGGAGTTAACGGAGGTTAGATTATCCAGATAAATGGGTGTAAAAAAAAAAAAATACTAAACTACCATTATTATTAAAAAAATATAATTAAAAATTGTGTGAGCCCCACTCACTTCTTCTTCCACACTTCATCATCCTCACTCATCACCTCCACAAACCACCACCACCACTTCCCCAAACCACCAACACCACCACCCATCTTCACTTTCACCACCACCACTACCACCGACATCCTAACCACCACAACCGCCACCTACTTCATCTTCCTCACCCATCATCTACACAAATCACCAACACCACAACCAACTTAACCCTAAAAAGATCTGGAGAGAGAATCGATCATAGTGGGAGAAAGAGGGAAATCGAAGCAGAAGAAAGAGAGAAGGGTAGAGAGAAAGGGGAGGAAGAAGGAGAGTTGTGGAGGAAGGGAAAAGGATCGGAGAGGGTCACTGGTCATGGACTCCGGCCGGCCAGCTCTGCATGGAACGACAACGACAGTGGTTTAGGACCTCGATTGTGATCTCCAGCGACGACATGTAATAGCCTATTTACCTTTCCTATTTTGTTTCCCCAACAAAGAAGGTGGTGGTCTTGGGTGTTTGGGCTGTGATAAGTTACGGTGGTGGTTTGATTTAGAAACCAATTACAGTTATGATAGTTGGAATCTGTTATCAGTAAAGATGGGTTGAGCAGACGAAGGCAATGACTGATGTGTGTGAAGGTGTTCTTGAGTAACCAATGGCAAATGGTGTCGGCTATGGGTGGTGTAACGGTGAGGGAGAAGGTAGTGGTTGTTAAGGGTAGGTCCGGTGATGCTTCCAGAAGAGGATAAGGGTGCAGATATGGTAGTTGGGTTGTCGGTGGTAGTGGTGGTGGTGGTTTGGGGAGGTGGCGATGGTGGTTTGTGGAGGTGATTAGTGAGGAAGGTGAAGTGTGGAAGAAGAAGTGCGTGGGCCCACATAATTTTTAATTATTTTAATTATGTTTTTTTACTAATAAGGGTAGTTTAGTAAATTTACACTCACTTAACTGGATAATCTAACCTCCGTTAACTCCAACGAATATCCGAGTTAAGAAACACCAAAATTTGAGGACTACAAATGTAATTTTTAAAAGTTGGGAACTAAAGGTGATCAATCTAAGCAAAACCACATGGACTATTCGAACAATTTTCTCATTTTTATGGTTGTACCAGACAAGTTTTGTGCAATGAAACTGTTGTATCCGATTGCTAATACCGAAAGGGTAACGAAACGAATCGGCCTAAGGCTCAACTGAACAAAATCAGTACTAGTATTGGTTTCGAATTATATTATTTTTGACCGATGTAAAAAACAGTTTGATATCCTTCAGCATATCACTTCATTTTTCTTGGTTTTTGCATTCAATTGCTAACGAAACAAAATGACAACGACTGAATTAAAAGAAATTGAGATGAACGGTTCCTTTTTTATTGTTATTATTATTGTTATTTTAATTTTAGGTTAACCCCTTACGTAGTTACGTATATATAGTTTATGTCTTTAACCCATTTAATTTCCATTAAATTTAATTTTTGTTCATTTTTTTTTTATAAAAAGCTGAATGTGTAGCACTTCGCCTCTAATATCATCCAATATTGCGTGTTTTGCCCACTAGAAGCTCACAAATTTGTTTTTGGCTGCCTGAGTGAAAACTTTCCAGGAGGTCACCCATTTTAGTACTACTCCCACCTGAACACACTTAACTGTTGAGTTTTCATGTGCTCCACAGCCATATGCGCCCAAAACGCGTTGGTAATTTAAGAGGCATGACATTACTTATGAACCAAGATCTCTCCTGTCTACGGAGGCACGGACAATGTGGGATATGCCTAGGATGTTACAGAATGCTCAAGTGGGTTTAATTTTTATTTTTTTTTGGTATCATAGACATAAGATTGTCAAAAATATGTCAGTTTACTGACGAACTAACCGATTCCAACTGAACAACATCGGTTTCGGTATTGGTATAATCGGAGCTGGTACCGATATTTGTGTTTTTGGTTTTCGATCGATGTAAAGGACGTGTCATTATCCTTTTGGACATAACCTGACTTTAATTATTATTTTGTTTTGGGTGGTGATATTTAAACCCCCCAGCTTCTATTTACACCCCCAGAAGCGCCTCGCTTAGGCCTAAGCGAGGCGCTTGTGGGGGGTAATTTATTTTGGTAGTTTTTTGGTGTTTTGAGTTGTTTTTTTTTTAATTTAATAATTATAAAAAGTTAAAAAAAAATTAAATGTCAATGACTTAAACTTGACATCATCTTCTTGTAATTACTTTTCAGTTGTTATCCGAGAGATAGCGGTCAACGATGAAGACAACCTGAAAGTGGATACCATGGATCAGAGAGATTCAAGCTAATTAAACTCATATCTCAAGCCGGTGTAAGTTATGTTGTAACGAAATCATTCTCACATGAATATCCTGCGTAAAGGACTAAAGCCACATATCTTGCCATTAATACCAACTGAATTTTACTTGCTTGCATGAAAAGTTCATTGTACGATGTCTTTTTCAGAGGACCTCGACTCTTGAGATGTTGCAGGTGTTTGAAAAGTTTGAACTGAAATTGAACTTTTCATGCAAGCAAGTAAAATTCAGTTGTTTTACTAATTTCATAGTCTTGATACTTTTAACAATCGGATCGGCGCTAAACAATAAAAATTAATTACAAATATTGCAAGAGGGTCACTATTCATATATAAAGAACATTAATCGGTTTCATCTTTGTTTTATTGAGTTCAACTTTCCATGATCTACCTTTATCATCTCAGAGAGATATTTGTCAAACGATGGAAGGGAACCCGAAACAATAAAAAGTAATTACAAAGAAGATGATCAAAGATGCTACAACATAACTTGCACCGGCTTGAGATATGAGTTTAGTTAGCTTGAATCTCTCTGATCCATGGTATCCGGTTGTTTTCAGGTTGTCTTCATCGTTGACCGCTATCTCTCGGATAACAACTGAAAAGTTGTCTCATTAATTCCAATTCCAATTCCAATTCCACCGGTGCAATCAGAATCTGAAGAGAAGCTATCATCTCAGAGAGATATCTGTCAACGATGATGGCGCAACAGAGGTTAGCGGTAACTTTAAATTTTGAATGATCGTCGGTTTGCTCTCTATATCTCAAGCCGGTGCAAGTTATGAAATGACACATGCAGAATGTAATGTCATGCACAAATGTGATTTTGTATTAATGGCAAAGTGATTTGTAAGGGAAGAAGAAGAGAATGTTATATATGTTTACCTTCCCATAGATATGAGTTTAATTAGCTTAAATCTCTCTGATCCATGATATGAGAGCATAAGAGAAGAGATAATAACATATGAGCTTCAACATAACTTGCACCGGATGATTGCCAATGAGATTGATAACTGGACAGGTTAGCCAGGTGTTTGTCAAAAAGGTAGAGCACACCACTAGAGCAAAAAGTTGTGTGTATGAATAGTGACCCTCTGGCAAACCTGCCATTAATCGGTTTTATTTAGCGTAAAAAGTTCATTATACATATACCTCCTTATTTAAAAACAAATCACATCATTGTAGAGGTTACTAGGTTACTCATTACCGTTGGACGTTGAAGGTAAACATGGACAGTGAGAAGTGAGATTGATAACTTCTTTATGGAAGTTGCTAAAATAGTTAAACAAAAGCTGAAATTGAACAGTTATTTGGCAACATACTTGAAATCAATGGGAAGATAAACAATCCTCATCCACAATGTTCTTACCTATGAGTTTAATTAGCTTGAATCTCTCTGATCCATGGTATCCACTTTCAGAATCTGAAGAGAAGCTATCATCTCAGAGAGATATCTGTCAAGTAATTACAAGAAGATGATCAAAGATGCTTCAACATAACTTGCACCGGCTTGAGATATGAGTTTAATTAGCTTGAATCTCTCTGATCCATGGTATCCACTTTCAGGCTGTCTTCATCGTTGACCGCTATCTCTCGGATAACAACTGAAAAGTTGTTTCATTAATCTATAAATAAATCCTTACAAAATATTTTTAACTTAAATCTTTGAGCAATAATCCATCGAGAACTAGAGAAACAGAGAATAAGAGAAGAGATAATAACATATGAGCTACAACGACGTCGTATTTTGGAAGCTGAAGTTCGGAGAGAACTAAATATTCGGTTGTTGTTTTTCTTCTCTATACAGAGTGACGATAGGCGTTTTCGATTTCCAAATGAATCAACGACTTAAACTTGACATCATCAACCACGGTCAACGATGAAGGTGTGTTGTATGTATAAAATTGTGAATAATTGTGAGAGTCGATATGAGAGCAATAATCCATCGAGAACTAGAGAAACAGAGAATAAGAGAAGAGATAATAACATATGAGCTACAACGACGTCGTATTTTGGAAGCTGAAGTTCGGAGAGAACTAAATATTCGGTTGTTGTTTTTCTTCTCTATACAGAGTGACGATAGGCGTTTTCGATTTCCAAATGAATCAACGACTTAAACTTGACATCATCAACCACGGTCAACGATGAAGGTGTGTTGTATGTATAACATTGTGAATAATTGTGAGAGTCGATATGAGAGCAATAATCCATCGAGAACTAGAGAAACAGAGAATAAGAGAAGAGATAATAACATATGAGCTACAACGACGTCGTATTTTGGAAGCTGAAGTTCGGAGAGAACTAAATATTCGGTTGTTGTTTTTCTTCTCTATACAGAGTGACGATAGGCGTTTTCGATTTCCAAATGAATCAACGACTTAAACTTGACATCATCAACCACGGTCAACGATGAAGGTGTGTTGTATGTATAAAATTGTGAATAATTGTGAGAGTCGATATGAGAGCAATAATCCATCGAGAACTAGAGAAACAGAGAATAAGAGAAGATATAATAACATATAAGCTACAACGACGTCGTATTTTGGAAGCTGAAGTTCGGAGAGAACTAAATATTCGGTTGTTGTTTTTCTTCTCTATACAGAGTGACGATAGGCGTTTTCGATTTCCAAATGAATCAACGACTTAAACTTGACATCATCAATCACGTATAGTCAAATATTTATTCTCCATATCCATACCTTGTTTCAAGTATCTTGTAAAATTCATTTCGTCTTCAAGACTCCTATGAGTCACAAAGGAGACATGGTGTTTGACTTTTTTGTGTTTGACCCATCCGGATGTGAAAGACAATATCCATATTTACCTGATTATAAGAGAGGTCGAAGATATTGCTCAATAAACATTATTATTATTATTATTATTTATTATATTTGTAATTTAGTTCCTTTGTTTTATTATTATAATAATTTATTATTATCAAGAATCGGAAATTAGTAAAACGATTTATGAAAGTATCAAGAATCGGAAATTAGTAAAACGATTTAATAAATCATTGCTTAGACGTTAGGGTTGATAAACACAAAACTTATTATTTATAAAGCAACAAAAACACAAATCGTACCGTGAAATAAAGAGAGGCCCATTAGGAGTGCCGTGGAGGAAGATCGTCGGTTTGCTGTAGTCGATGATGGCGCAGAGGTTAGCGGTAACTTTAAATTTTGAATGATCGTCGGTTTGCTCTCAATATACCAACCAACAGTCGATCCGACTGTTCATTTCTCTCTATAACAAAGTAAAATTCAGTTGTTATCGGAGAGATATCGGTCAACGATGAAGGCAACCTGATCATTACTTTTCATGCAAGCAAGTAAAATTCAGTTGTTGGCCAGTGAGATTGATAACTGGACAGTAAAATTCAACGATGAAGGCTAGCTCATATGTTATTATCTCTTCTCTTATTCTCTCTTTCTCAAGTTCTCGATGGACTATTGCTCTCATATCATGGATCAGAGAGATTTAAGCTAATTAAAACTCATATCTCAAGCCGGTGCAATTATTCACTATTGCTCTCATTACAGTTATTTGGAATGTTTCTGATCATTGTGAGAGGGTCACTATTCATACATAAAGGCAACCTCAAACGACATGAACATTTATAACCTTTCTGTACCTGTGGCCAAAAGAACCTGATAAAGGCTGTACGCGAGTTATTTGGACTGTTGCTAAAATAGTTAAACAAAAGCTGAAATTATACAGTTATTTGGAATATTCTTGATCATTACAGTGAGATTGACTGTTATCGGAGAGATATCGGTCAACGATGAAGGCAACCTGATCATTACTTTTCATGCAAGCAAGGTGGACTTAAGCACCTGAACGGGAATGAAGGATGAAAGCATGACGTGAAACATGGCGTAGCCACATTCAGTGAGATTGATAACTTCTCTATGGAAGTAACAAATTCAAAACAGAGGTAGGTTTGCCAGAGGGTCACTATTCATACATAAAGAGTATAATCGTGATGTGATGGATTTTTATATTTGCAACGTAGTTCCTTTTTTACCTGGTTGCAAAGGAACTTCAGGTCAGCCAGACGTTTGTCAAAAGCAAGTGTGAAGATCAAGATCAAGAAGAACAGTAATGATCAGAAACATTCTAAATAACTGTTCAATTTCAGCTTTTGTTTAACTATTGTAGCAACTTCCATAGAGAAGTTATCAATCTCACTGTCCAGTTATATCCACTTTCAACTAAATCTTTCTCTGATATACTCTATATCAACCGGCTTGAGATATGAGTTTAATTAGCTTGAATCTCTCTGATCCATGGTATCCATACCTTGTTTCAAGTATCTTGTAAAATTCATTTTGTCTTCAAGACTCCTAGGGAGTTACGTGCATTATCTAGTATTGAAACTTGTGATTAATAATATATTAATACATCAATGGACTACACTCACGGTATGTGCATCACGTATTTTCATTCTTTCCTTGATCTGCAATATTTGAAAATTATCATTTCTTGACATGCTTGGTAACATTTTGATCTACAATATTTGAAAATTATCATTTCTTGACATACTTGGTAACACCTTGATCTGTAATATCTGAAAATTATCATTTCTCGAAAAGTAATTAAAAACACTTAAAAATGAATTAAAAACAATTGTTGCGAGTTAGGTTTACTCGGAGGACCACGTACAATGATTCATCAAAGTTGTACAAAGCTGGATGTTCGTACGGAAAACCAAAACGAGCAATAAACGAAGAGAAACGGGGAGATATAATTTTCTTGGCTTGGAAACAACTTAAAAGAACCAAAAATGAATTAAAATTATTTTTTGGTGATTAACAGATAATTTTAAAGAATTAAAAGAAATTCAATTTTTTTAAAAAAAGTCCAAACGCCTCGCTTTGGTCAAAGCGAGGCGTTTGCTTGCCTCGCTTTGGCCAAAGCTAGGCACAAGCCTAGCTTTGGCCAAAGCGAGGCAGGTAAACGCCTCGCTTTGACCAAAGCGAGGCGTGTGGACATTTTTTTAAAAAAAATTGAATTTCTTTTAATTCTTTAAAATTATCTGTTAATCACCAAAAAATAATTTTAATTCATTTTTGGTTCTTTTAAGTTGTTTCCAAGCCAAGAAAATTATATCTCTCCGTTTCGCTTCGTTTATTGCTCGTTTTGGTTTTCCCGTACGAACATCCAGCTTTGTACAACAATGATGAATCAAAGGAACTAAGTTGCAAATACGATAATTATCAAAATAACAAAGATGAAACAGAATAAATTAATGTTCTTTATATACGAATAGTGACCCTCTTGCACCGGCTTGAGATATGAGTTTAATTAGCTTGAATCTCTCTGATCCATGTATCCACTTTCTGATTGTCTTCATCGTTGACCGCTATCTCTCGGATAACAACTGAAAAGTTGTCTCATTAATTCCAATTCCAATTCCAATTCTACGGTGCAATCAGAATATGAAGAGAAGCTATCATCTCAGAGAGATAATTGTCATCGATGGAAGGGAACCCGAAACAATAGAAAGTAATTACAAGAAGATGATCAAGGATGCTACAGTTATTTGGACTGTTAATCACCAAAAAATAATTTTAATTCATTTTTGGTTCTTTTAAGTTGTTTCCAAGCCAAGAAAATTATATCTCCCCGTTTCGCTTCGTTTAATTAGCTTGAGATATGAGTTTAATTAGCTTGAATCTCTCTGATCCATGGTATCCACTTTCAGGTTGTCTTCATCGTTGTACATATATCTCCTTATCTAAAAGAAACCACATCATTGTACATATACCTCCTTAGCTGAAATTGGACGGTTATTTGGAATGTTCCTGATCATTACTTTTCATGCAAGCAAGTCAAGTCAAAAAAACATTTTTTTTTATTGCTCTCATATCATCTCTCTCTATAACAATGAATGCGGTATGCGCGTTAAATTTCATTAAATGCGGCAACACAGGCAAGTCCTCGTCTGATAACAACTGAAAAGTTGTTTTACTAATTTCATAGTCTTGATACTTTTAACACTTATGCGTAGATCAAGGAGATTGATGAAGATATCATCAAGATGAGCAGGAATTGTTAACCTTCCCATTGATTTCAAGTATGTTGCCTTGATCGTTGACAGCTATCTCTCCGATAACAACTGACTTTTACTTTGTACGAAAATCGAGATCATCTCATTCCATGTTGCCTTTTCATGCAAGCAAGTCAAGTCAAAAAAACATTTTTTTTATATTGCTCTCATATCATGGATCAGAGAGATTTAAGCTAATTAAACTCATATCTCAAGCCGGTGCAAGTTATGTTGTAGCAGTCAAGATTCCTATGCAAGCAAGTCAAAATTCACCGAACACACTACAATTATTCACTATTTTATACATACAACACAACCCCGGGAGTTTGACCGTACTGTTCTTCTTGATCTTGATCTTCACACTTACTTTTCATGCAAGTCATTATTATAAAAACATTTTTTATAATAATTATATTAAAAAAAAACAAAAAACTAACTAAAAAGACCAAAAAAAAAAAAAAATTGATCCTAAAACGCCTCGCTTAGGCCTAAGCGAGACGCTTAGGCCTAAAAATCAGCTTTTTCTGCCCCTCGTACTGACCTCCTCGAATTAGCCAGACTAAAAGCCCTTTGCTGTGGACGAACACCTGTAACGTATTAAACTAATTATCATAGAAGAGTAAGTGAAATGATATGTCTAGGTTGGCGAGCAAGTCCAAACTAACTTTTTGTAAAGTCGGTTTTAGTGGCCGAACCGAACATGATGTTCACTAACAAACAAATCAACCATGAACCACCAGTATATATTAAAAGGGTGATACTATCTACACAACCAAGAAAAAACCTAAACAACCTTAGGACGGGTCGTCGAGGCCTAGATGGCCGTTAAGAAAATTAGGGTTTATGGCGGGGCGTCCAGGCCTTGACGGGCCGTTTGTTTACAGAAAAGACAAAACTGACGGGCCGTCGAGGCCCAGACGGCCCGTAAAAGTACGAGGTACGAGGTGATCAGTCTGAACTCCTGCAAAAGCAGTCAGTTCAGACTGAAAAGTCTGAAAAAGTTGCTTATGGACGGGCCGTCCAGGCCCCGACGGCCCGTTGAAACGTGTTAGGTTAGGGCATTTAATCCCTAGACGGCCCATCTAGGCCTCGACGGCCCGTCGACATTTCCTGATATAACCATTACACGATCAGCTTCTTCCCCATTTGAACCAAACTTTAAAACATCAACCACCAAAACCCTCGACCCATTTCGACTTCCCGGTCTCACGATGACATATTTACACAGCTTTTCAACCGTTGACCTGTCTGAGAACGAGTCTTACGTCTCTGAAAGCGTAGGGTATGAACCCGAGGTTCAAGTTGGTGAAGATGAGGTTAAATCCGGGGTTCGTGGTAATGACGGGAACATGCTGCCCGATCTCAACGAGGAATATGTAGAGGAACAGGAGTCTTTTTTCGTGCCACCAAGCTACCCGCAGTACACGTACGGGAGTTACCATTCGCGCGGGAATCGTGTAATGATGACAACCAGGAAGATGCTAACATAAAAGTTGAACCTAACCCGGATGTTTCGTATGAAACCGAGCAGGTGGTTTATTTATTTACACTAGTATATCTTTACAGTAGTATATATTTTCAGGTATTTAGACTAGTATGAATTTAGACTAGTATATCTTTACAGTAGTATATATTTTCAGGTATTTAGAGTAGTATGAATTTAGACTAGACTGTTGTGTAAATTTTCAGGTATTCGGGTCTGTTGAAGAGATGAAACAATGGCTTACGATAGAGCCCTTGCTAGCGGTTACGTCCTAGTGACAGGACGTTCTGTTTCAAAAGGCAGTGGAAATAATGCAAGAAAAATTAGGATAGACCTGAGATGCGACCGTGCTGGCGAATACCATACTACAGCCACAGTAAGGTTCAGGGTAGCAAAAAGATTAACTGTCCATTTATGTTAATAGGGAGGCTACGCAAAGAGGGTTGGAAGTTGGAGGTTAAACACGCGAATCATAACCACGACCCTTTTGTACATGTTGAGGGTCACGCTTTTGCTAGGCGGCTGACACCACAGGAAGAAGAAATGGTGGAAACACTTTATTTCAAGGCCTGGAACCGGCAAACATACATTTGGCCATCAGAGCACAAAACCGAATACTAAATGTATTCTAAGAGACATACACAATACAGTGAGCAAGATTAAACATAGAATTTACGGCGATAAAACCCCAATGCAGGTATTATTATTAATTACTATTATTGTCATAGACTATTATTAATTTTGTTGTTGTTAAATATTAAATATTGTTATTATTATTGTTATGCAGATACTCGAGAGTATCCTGGTTGAAAAGA